>OX940974.1:67583694-68010694 GCA_954871275.1 Leptopterna dolabrata | reverse complement strand
ATGGGTTTCTGGGAGGAGGGGTCGAGCAGGCGCGCGTTACGGACGTCAACCTGGAGGCCGAAATATGCGAGGAAGTCGGCCCCCAGGATGGCTTTCTCTACGTCCGCCACGGTAAATTCCCACTCGTACGCGAGCCCGCTCATATGGATTGATGAGCGGTACGTCCCGTACGAGGGGATGGTGGTACCGTTGGCGGCGTAGAGGAGTTGCCGGTAACAACGCGCCTGTCGCCGGAGAATATTATTTGGGAAGATGGAGAGCGCCGCCCCTGTGTCGACGAGGAACGGGACGTGTGTTTTCGAACATTTGAGGAACAGGCGTTGGTGAGCTGGGGCGGAGTGCGGCAAAATGGCGGAGGTGTTGGGGTCTGTAGGATGGGAAGGGCTTGTTTCGTCCGAGGTGACGGGCGGGTGTGATGTTGGTGGCTGGTCCCCCGCGAAGGAGACGCGGGGTGATTTTTTGCCGTTCCGGGGAGGGGGAACGGTAGCGGCGGCGTGAGTGGCGGCCGGAGGGGTGGTTGCCTTGGGGGCGGGGTTGGAGGTTCCGTTCCGTGGTGGGGGAACGGTAGCGGCGGCGTTAGTGGCGGCCGGAAGGGTGGCTGCCCTGGAGGCGGGCTTGGAGGGGCCGTTCCGGGGAGGGGGAACGGAAGGGGCGGCGTGAGTGGCGGCCGGGAGGGTGGCTGCCCTGGAGGCGGGCTTGGAGGGGCCGTTCCGGGGTGGGGGAACGGTAGCGGCGACGTGAGTGGTGGCCGGAAGGGTGGTTGCCCTGGAGGCGGGCTTGGAGGGGCTGACCCGGGGTGGGGGGTCAGTCGATGGAGAGGTGGCGTGTTTTGCGGTGCCGGCAGATGCGGTCGGGAGGTTGGCAGCCGTGGCGGCGGCGTAGGAGGGGTAGCGAGGCTTTGTGGTGGTGGTGTGAATGCGGGCGGGGAGGGGTTGGTGGTGGTCCCCCCCGTGTTGGCGAGGAGGGGGGCCCGCCGGATTTACCGGCGGGTGTCCGCGTTTCCCTGCTTGGAGGAGTAGGAGCAGGGGGGCTGGCATTTGCGGGCCTCCCCACCGAAGTTAACATGATAGAAACATCGGTGGGGGGGGTCCGCTGGGAGGTAGGTCCTGGTGGGGCGCGCGGAGGTAGAGGGGGTCGCCGCGGTTGGGGACCTCCCTCTTCGTTGCTGGGTGGGGGAGATGGTGCGGCGGTCGGACGAGCGCTGGCGTCGGTGGTCGGTGGAGGGGGCAGGCCGGCGTTCGACGGAGGGGGAGCGGCGCCGGTGGAGGGAGGGGGGCCGGCGGCGCTCTTGTGACGGCGTCCGGTCCCTGCGCGGGGTGGGGGTGCGGGGCGCGGCGACTTCCGTGACGCCGGCGGCTGCGGCGAGGTCGTGTACTGTGTCAGCGAGACGTAGTAGTGGTTCGTCCGGGCCGTCGAGGTGGCTGGCGAGCGCCATCTGGATGGAGTGGGGGAGGGCCCGCAGCCAGAAGGTCCGTGCGATGTCGGCCGTCATTACGTCGTGCAGCTGATGACGTAGGCGACGGTATAGATGGGAGGGCTTCAGATCGCCGAGGTGTTGGGGTTGGGAGAGCGCTGCGACACGTGCGATCTTGGAAGGTTGGTATAAATTGATGAGGCGGTTGCGGAGGTCGTCGTAGGCGGCCGTGGCGTCGGGGGAGATGTCTGATGTCTGCAGGAGGATCTCATACGGGAGTAGAGAGATGATGCGGGAGTAACGCGTACGCTGGCTGCGGATGTTGGCGGCCGAAAACGCAGCGTCGACCTGGAAGAACCAGAGCGCGGGGTCGTGCGTGTAGAAGGGGGGCAGCGACAGCGGGAACGACGCCGAGGCCGTCGTGACGTCGGCGGCGGCGTGTGCGGCAGCTGCAGCGGCGGCGGCAGCGGCGGCGGCGGATGCGGTAGAGCCGGGTGGTGAGAGGCTGGTGAAGGGGTTGTCGGTGGCGTCAGATGTCGCAGCGGTCGGCGGCTGCAGCAGGGGTGGCCGGAGGAGCGGCTGTGGTGGCGAGTTCGGGTCCATGGTTGAGGTCTGTAATCAAAATTCAAATTGGGTGAGGTTTGAATTTTAAATTCGCAATTTGCGGTAGCGGAGGTGCTGGCGGTGGAGAGTTGAGAGCTGTGTGAGCGGTGAGGGTGGGCCAAGAATTGCGAATTTATATACTGACTATTTTAAATGTGAATTTAAAATTCGGGACACCGAACTAGACTGGGGGCGACACATGAGGTGGTAAGAAGGGAGGAAGGGTAGAAGGTTGGATGAACGTCGGGTTCACCACTGTGATGAATTTAAATTTATCATCACGGTGGCGTGAAAGAGTAAGTAGAGAAGAGCGAGGGAATTTCACCTAGGCGGCGGTAATCCACCGATGTAGGTGAGAGGAAGGAAGTTCACCTAGGCGGCGGTGATCCACCGATGTAGGTGAGTGGAAGGAATCTCGTCTAGGCGGCGGTAATCCACCGATGTAGGCGAGAGGAAGGAAATTCACCTAGGCGGCGGTGATCCACCGATGTAGGTGAAGGAAGGTGCTTGTCTAGGCGGCGGATATCCACCGATGTAGACAAGGGGAAAAGGTAGGAGGTAAATTCCCAGAGCGGCGGATTCCACCAGGCATCTGGGAGGAGGAAGGTAGGAGAGAGAGAAGAGAGAGCTGGTTAGAGGAAGTGTCGAATGAAGCTAAAGCTCCAGGATCCAGGGTTATATAGGACTTGGAGGCCTCTCCCTCCAGCTCCCTGTTGGGAGCTGGTAGTGGGGCTCCAGGTTGTGTCCCCTGGATTCTGTTGCCTGTCTCCCCACTCAGATGTTTATTAGCGGAAGGTAAGTTTTACATACGAATATTGGTGAGAGCTTTAAGGTTGCTAGTGGAGTGTTCCCGGGAGGGACTCACGACAGCATGCATGCGTCGTTGGCTGTTTGGTCTGGTCGGGGGTCCTTGGCCGGCCTGGGGGCGACTCGCCTGGCGTCGGAAACCGGTATTTATATTTGATATCGTGTAAGGGCTGCTTCACCTGTACCTACTGGGGAATGGCTCTGGGAGCCGCCGTGGTAGGTTGGGTCGGGGTCCGGCCGGGGGCTCTTCCGACTGGCCCATTCGGTTGGTGCGTATCTGTGCCATTTGCGCGCTACAAACATTTTGGATGCATGCATAATTGTTTAAAATTACTTTATTATTTGTTTTCAGTTTGTTACTGGCTTCAGCCTTATATTATCTCATACGACGTCTTAGAAGTTACTACTGACACTCCTTTTGTGTTTTCTGTTATAGATCTTTGCCAAGGCAGTTTTTAATTGTCAACATTAATTAGATTTATTATGGGATTTTGTATTGACAGCTATCCAAGCACTATATGTATATATGACAAATAAATTGATTGATTGATCTTCACTGAGGTCCCAGTCGTGCTGTATTCAGTTGAGACAAATAAACCCATGTGACAAGGACTTCGCAGCGTTTTTACTCTGCACTACACACGAAAATGACGTCAAATATGGATAAAAATATTGTTGTAATAATTAAAATTGAATTTGAAAATCGTGAGAAGGGGAAGCTGCGCGAAACGGTATATGATTGGTTGTCGAGAATGTGACATCACAATTCGCTTATCCCCTGGGGACAAGGCGATTTCCATGCTTAGTACCAACTACTTTCCTGTAGTAAGTTTCCTTTTCGCTATTTTCCGTGGTGCTTCAACATCATCTACACAGCAGATATGACGACAACGCATTACCATATTGTTTAACAAACATAAGATACCTCGAAGAAGAAGAAGAAGAAGAAATCAGAAAGTCCGCGCTACTATTCCTTCATGTTTTGAAAAGATGTCATACAAAATATTGTATTGCGCCAAACTGTACCAGCTCAACTGCTAAATCGCCCGAACAATGGTTCATTGTTGTACCAAACATGGAAAATTTTGTTCAACCTGATGAGGATAAAAGACTATTATAATATCACTCAACCGCAAATCTATATAGTTTGCGGAGATTATTTTAATTGAAGTAGGTATGAATATTTACTAACATAGATACCTGACGGTTATCAAATCTCCGTCATACCTTCGGTTTTCATCGATGGATAAATTATTTCAGATTGGTAGAATACAATTATCATCAGTTTTGTTTTGTCACCACGTACCAACTGAAGAAAGAACAAAGTTAGTACTAAGTAGGTAGTACTGAGTAGGTACTAAGTAGGTAATTTCTTTCGATGCTGTTTTGCGGGCAGCTTTTTGCCCCCGGGGCAATTTCAACGTTTTGGTGGTTGATTGCGGGGGGGGGGGGGGGTTAATACACATATCGAACAGAGGGGGGGAAGGGGCAGGTTTCTATATGCACGTCCAAGAGCGAGATGCGAAGCACCGAGCATGCTACTCCGGCGGGAAAAATGGATATCAATCCTTTTTGCGGCTTAGGAGGTTTTGTTGGCGGGTGCATTTTTATAACAAGGTTGTTGGAGGGGGGGGGGGATATACCTGGTTTCATCCGATATCTCAATTTTGAGGTCTGAATGGCGCTAATTCACTTTGGATGGCTCTCACCATGTTATTGGATTTGTAATTTCTGAGAGACGTGTGTTTTATATAAAATGGAAGACTTGCCACTTGTTCATTAATCACGTGGAACCTTTTTAATCAGTTTTGACGAAGATTGCTTATCGATATAAGTGCATGATTATAAATTAAGAAATTACGGTTTGTAATGTTTTCCCAGTCGATTCGATTTTATGAACAGCCACTTGACACACCTCACCCATTTAAGATCGTTTACGCGATTGTGCGAGTGCGTCATTAGAATGGACTAAAGTGGTTTCAAGTTCCTCAAAATCCTATTGAAAATCTGTGTCAATACCGTAACAATACCGCAATAGCCTTGCGTTAAAAATGAGACTGCCTGGAGTATGATGACTATTGTCTGACCGTCTCTGTAGGAATCTCTTCACTTTGACGGTTTTATTGGTCTCTCATCTAAATGCCGCCTGAACATCTACTTCTGCCGCAGCAGGATTCTATTTTCGTCGGAAACCGTTCGACAGCGGCACGCGCGTCGTCTGATCCGGACTGGCGCACCGCGCCAATTCATCGGCGGAGTTATAGACAAATTGGTGGAACGATGGAATAAGATGTGACCCAGCACTTGTGGCTATGCTTGTATCCATGGAAAGTGAATGTGGAAAAACTGAAAGTGTGCAATTCACTCTTTGATTAATTAGATACTCGTTTTCCCGTGCGTTAATTATCAGAGACTATAATTAATACCTATATAAATGTGGATGGAGTTTATGTTATAGTTATGTTTGTGTCTTATTGATAGTATAGGATAGTACACTGTCACAAAAACCTTCCGTTATTCGCACGTATTTTTCTTACTCAGAAACTAGAATGTTTGCGAAACCGATAGTGTGGTACGAGTGACAGTACGTGAGTGAATAAGTTACATATGGTGGTAAGTCAAGTTATAAGGTGAATACATTTGAAGTTACATTTGAAACGTTGTTTGTGATGCGGCAAACCTCCATGGATATAGATACCTACATAAATGAATAATTAAATAAAGATACCATACCTATAGTAAACACGAAGAAAAAAAAGACAAAAGGATCGAAGAGGAGACGGTAGTGCAATGGGGGGGGGGGGGGGATCGGACGTTGAGTTAGTTTTTGGCGGAAATTACACATTAACCACCCTGAATTAAGGGAAAATAGAGTACCTAGAACATGGGTAGGTAATGCACGTAATATAAGGAACCAAATCACTTATCTCCAAGTGAAAATTTTTCTTATTGGTGGAGAACAATTATTCTTGAAGTTCTTGATGAGAGAGGGTATAAGGTTGTGGCAAGGAGGGGGTAAAGGAATACATATATTGAAAGGAAAAATTCCTACCTGTTTCACCAAGGCGGCGGCTGTATGAAAGGATGGTGGTTCGTGCGTAGAGGTGCGAAAGTCAAACTTGGGGCTTTGAATTTAACAGAGCATCGCGTATATTGCCTGAAAACACTACGCAAATCACATTTGAAAAGGCGAGTATTGCGGGGCCATGCCAATAAATTAACTAGCGTCGAAAAAATAGAGACAGGCTCTGTGAAGGGATTAAGGTAGGTACGATTTGTTATAGTGCGAAAAAAATTGATCCCTCAATCGGTGTTTGTCAGGGAAAGACTGTACGGATAGATGCAGTTGATATCTCTTCTGTATGTTTCTCTCTAGGTATATATGTATTTCCGATGCGATAGGATTGTTGTGGGTGGTAGGG
Source organism: Leptopterna dolabrata (assembly GCA_954871275.1). Taxonomy (NCBI): domain Eukaryota; kingdom Metazoa; phylum Arthropoda; class Insecta; order Hemiptera; family Miridae; genus Leptopterna; species Leptopterna dolabrata. Next base: position 68,004,448 of record OX940974.1, on the reverse strand, counting down.
GGGAGGGTGGAGGTAGTGGACAGGCAAACCTTCTCTGTGCCATGTTCCTTCTAACGTATCATTCCTCCTCCGTATTACACCGTGGGCGCTAACGTCACTTCACCTTGCGTTGTGACTTTCGCACTTACGAGTAACGAAGAAGTGTTTTTGTTGATCGATGGATAGCACCCCCGTTGGAGCTCTTTATCTAACAGGGACTTATGTATTTATGTACTCTGAGACCCGAATGTAAGGAAATGGTTTTGTACATTAACATCGGGGTTTTAATACGTCACGGAGCGAAAGTCGCATCCACATCAAAGATTTGTATTTAGTATTTTTTCGAATGATGAACTGTGGAGAGCCTATTAGGTAGCTATTTATTTTGTTCACCGTGTTCTGGGATGTGATTGAACTATTAATTATTTATCAGCAACGTGGCTTTTAAATGTGTCAATGAAAGTCAAGTTGAAACGTGAATAAACTACGTTGAACATGTTAGTGACACTCGCAGTCCTACAAAGTACTATCCGATCAACTTCATTTAACGTAGTATGTAACTATTGTTAGTTGAGAAAAAGTATGGTTCCATTTTGAACTCACTCAGATCGAATGAACAGTCAGTTACTGCTCATACAGTACATAATTCCAATTCATTTATGTTTCTTCAAGCTAGAGGGCAGTTGTAAAGTGGCAGACAGATTGTTTCATTTATTTCCAACTATGTTTCAAGAAATTCATGAGTTGCATTAGACTAGAAGGAAAGTTATTTTTGGTACTTATCACGTATAAAAATCATCTCACAGCATCGTCCAGGAAACAGAGGAAGAAAAAAAGGGTTACGTTACGTGTTGTTCTGATTTGTTGATATGTTGTGTACATCGGGTACATATTGACATACCCAAGTTGTCGACCTGCCATTTCCTTTGCGCGCGCCGTGGCCTGTAAATAAGCCTCATAAATATTCGATTTTTTTCAATTTTTCGCTCATATCCTCATACCTACTCTTACATTTTTGAGAAAGAGAAAAACCAGTCATGCAACATGGCTAAAAAAGCGGGTTTTAAAAGAAATATTCGTAGTATTGTTTAAAAAGATGAATTTAGCGCGAAACCATCCACTTTTCATAACATTATATAAGTTTTTCATGATTTTTTTCCATTTTTACCGATTTTTGACCGTACAAACACAAATTTGACCCACTCTTTTTAGATAAAAATGTTTTTGTCATCGAAATAGTCCCTTCTTTCTGTCCTGACTCACCATCCCACACAACGTCAGGTTAGTTAGTATCTTAGCCCTTAATTCCAATTTTACCCCCCACGAACATCCATATTTGACCTCTATTCTATGATCTAGATACATACTGGTTTTTCACTCGTTAATGAACACACAAATTAAACGCAAAGATAGAGAACGTAGGCGAAGCGTATTCCAAGGTAACGAATAGTTGACCAGGGGTGTGGTGAGTATGCAAAAATCGCGCACCGTGGTTTCAATTCTGATTATTATCAGAGGGTCCTACTGATCAAGAAAATTCAGGTTGCCACCCGGGAAATTGATATGTATTAGCTGGAGGCGGGGTGGGGGCGGAGCTATGACGCTGAGGGTCAAGTGCCTATAACTCGAGGGACTCGAATTTTGTCTCAAATTGTTCGTAATTCAACACTAAACACAAGTCAGATAAAATATTTTTATTGCTTAAAGATATTTCTTATACTATAAGAGTCGCTAAACAACCTCAGTTAGCAATACCAAAGAACATGCTTACCTCTGGTAATCATCATTCCAAATAAATATAAATGTATAGGAAGTTCAAGCTTCAACCGGTACATCCAGTCATCAGGAGAAAAAGTTCATAATTCACAAATTGTAAATTCGTACCGTAATTACATTTTTTATATTTCCATCCGAATTCCAACCCCAGTTTATCTTCGTTTACTTACTTATATCTTTACTTATAGGTACTAAACCTCATCACTTTTCCTTTTGCTAGTTAATTTTAACAGCAACGGGTAATCAATTTATCGGACAATGTTCTCCCAGGCGTTCCACCATATCAACATTCATCCTCCGACATACCAAAAACCACAATTATCACCCCCTTTGGTCTGTTAGATATCTCAAGATGGGGGTTTCGTTTCAACGGACTATTGTTATCCACGGTTTTTCGATTTCTTCGTACCTTGAATTACAATTCTGAGCGGATCTTCAAAATTTGTTTCCCGTGTCGATTACGGAGATTATTTATTGAAAGTAATAAATCAGATTGCAATACCGATTTAAGTGATATCTTGTTTGAGATTCATTCCCAAAGTCCTGTACAGATTGAAATCGACCGTCGGTGCAAGTTAATTGAATATAATTCATTTGACAGTTGATCAAAGTTCAACTGATGCAAGAGGTGGTGGGAGGAGGAGAGAGCCTCGAAAGAAATTGAACCTCTCTGACATGTTCGTTGCTTTCATTTCATTTCCTACTGGCTGTTAACAAATATTTGTAAAGCTACCTTTTTCGTCTTCTGTAATATTATCCTCGTACATATATTTTTCAACGAGAGATAGATTGACACGAGTAATTCAGTTACCTTATGTACAGTGTCGTAGAGGTACCTCAGGGTGCCTCTCCTCTCCTCCTTGATATTTCCCTCCAGGACGACAGTTTTTTCAAGATTGGAATTTCAGGAGTTGAAGCCCAACTAAATTGTACAAAGACCAATGTAGAATTAGTCTTCGGTAGACTCGGAAGCAAATTAGGAATGTACTTTTTGATCAATTCTTGAATGATATTTGAAGCTGCATCATATTATTACAACTTGGCAGACTAGACCGATCTCGCTGTAAGCAAACATAAATTTCAACTGCTGACAATGTCGAACCTGCGCTACAGTTTTGTTAACAGTTGCTAACAGCTGGTTGATCGTAGTTCAGTGAAATCGAGTTTTCTTTTCTGAAATACTTTTCGCATTTTTGGAAGGAAGGTAATCCTTATCGTTAGTGCGTACTTTTTTGTCGATGGATATCAGCGAAATAGGCGCTTGATACCCAGTACCCACCAAAAAGGTACTGAAAATCCAATTTTGGTAGATTATATCCGTGAACTGCATTGTTTCTATGAATTAACTTGGTCAATCGATGGTCTAATAGACCATCGCTGCGATTAAATTCGAGGATAGGAGCGGATTACGCATTATATGTTCCCATATGAGTCCACCAGAATCGGACGATACTTTCGTCTGCGCGTGCGCGAACGTGGCGTCTATTTCAAATGACCCCATGGCAGATTTGTTATCTTATATTGACGCTTGTGGCCTTTGCTGAACCACTCCGCAATAGGTTTATTTATTTCTGCCGTTTGGTTCATGTTCATTATCAGACACACATTTTATGTTAATGATCTTTTCCAAGTCAAACTACCAGCCCTGTAATACTTGTTGTACTGAACAAACGGGAGGGCGGACAACGTTTGGATAGACCATTCGATGCGGGTGATTCAAAATTTCAACCCCTATTTACATCCCTTCCGATCGACTGAGGGCCATTGATAGCTTCAGGGTCATACTTGACCCAAATGGTAATAATCTGGCGTGTAAATTTGCAAAATTTAATGTAAATGTATGAAATTAAAACCCCGATTAGGTCCCAGTTTTCTAATCTCCCTACTCTAGGCGGTTGATATGCCTGATAGTGCAGAAGTGAGGTTTTATACAGTTGAAAACCTCTCCTGCTTATCTGAGCAGAAGTGGTTCCTTATCTGTTGACAGACTCTCTCCAGTTTTTGCCCCAGTTATAGAAAAATTTAAAAGTTTTGAAGTGGGATGATTTTTGATAATGATAGTGGGCGGTGGGGGAGAAGGCTATTTTGGAGCATCCCCCTGCACCTTTATATAACACTTGCGCGCCTAATTCCTTCATTCTTCATACAGCTGTTTTTTCCACAGAATATCGTAAATTCACAGAAAGATGGTGGAAGCCCAACTGTTACACATTAAAAATCTACTCGCCTTCGAATATCCTTGGAAAGTTGAGGATGAAGTTTTGTATGCTCCGCTCGTCACAAGTTACCCGTAATTATCAAGCAGAGGAGAGCTAGAGCTCATTTGTGTTTGAGTCAATACCGAACCCTCTTTCCCTGGAATTAGACTTGTAAACGTACTGTACCCGCAAGTGCACATTTCAAAATGTACTGTAGTTGCCGCTTTGTGAATTTAAAGATAATAATTCTACCCGCTTTCTTTATATTACCAAGAGGATTGGATATGGCTGTATAATAATGCGTTGGCGAATTGGTTTGTTTTTAGTGAAACGCAGTAGGAAAACATTTGAGGGCCTCATACTAACATTTCCTTTTCTTTCAAAACGGGCATGTTCCTGTCAACGTGCACCTGGGCAAAATAAATTAGCTGTATAGCTCAAGGCTCGGTGAAGTGACAGGTCAAATCCATTGAGACGAGGGTGCGGTGAGCCTGCTATCGAGTAATCAGTGGCCTTGCTGGGTCATGGACAGGTGGGGCTGGGCCCCGCCAGTTAAACAGAAGAGGAAAAATATCAGAAACCCCCACTTACTAATTATTGAAAGAAAAAAAAACGCTGCAAAGTCCTTGTCACATGCGGTTTATTATTCTACAGAAATGTTGGCTGTACCTACATTTATTGTTTGTTTCATGTGAAATAATTGAAATAGCTATTTCTGATGGTTTCCACCAATTTTGGCCCCCAAAACACAAATTAGGTAGGTACGATCTTTTTTTTTTTTTCAAATTATCCATGATCATTGGTAGTGCCACTTAATCGTCTTGATCTACGTGTTGAAACTTTTCCTAGTGCTATTCTACAAATTGATGGTGATTTCAGACGATTTCGCAGGTTTTTGCCTCATAAAAAATCAATTTTGGGAGCTGAACATCTGGTACAACCTCAATTTTCCACTCCTTGGCCAAAATCGACCTCATATTCGATCTTCTCGTCCCCAAAAACATGGAAAACGATACCTCAAAAGCTCATGTTACCAACATGTTGCTAAAACGCAAAAAGTACCTTTTTTTACACACATTTTCACTCACAACACCCCTGGGTATATTCCGATCGGGCTGAAAAGTTTCCGGACACAACTAGGGCCCAAATAGAGCATGTGTGCGAAAGAACGACTTTTTTAGACCGAAAATGAAGCCTGTACACGTGATACGGCGGACGGCGTACGGCGGACGGCGGACGGACATTGCATTTTTTGAATCTACGCACCTTGAAACGGAAAAGAAAAAAGTTTGAGGGGGGGTTATAAAAATTTTTTGCTGAGCGATTACATAGGTGTATTATTCAGAGAATAATAAACCAAAATGCGTTGCCGTAGGGGGCGTCTAGCCGCCAGTGGTTTGTGTTCATGACGGTACGTTTATTGTCGAATGAAATCTGGGGGGCACCCCCAGACCCCCGGATTATGACAATTTAGATCAAGGATCAAAGCAAGGAAACATGGAACATGTTTTTCGAATAGGTACATGATGAAAACGTCTGCCAATTCGAGTAGGCACTATAGCTTCCTCACTTGAATCACATGAACGTATAGACTAGTTGCGTGGGTTCATTTTGATACGGGACCATCTGCGATCCAACCCGCGTGTACCCTCAAAATTTCATCTCTCTACGACTATTTTTCGCGTAGTTAGAAGCGTTATAAGGAAACGGTCAGCATTTCATGTTAGCGCATGCGGAGAGGGAAATTACAGTAAGATTCCAATGAAGTTCATTCGGAACCATCAAAGTATTATACTGATCGACCCTCCAAATGTGAACTCATTTCAACGATTTTTCAGGTAGTTATGGGCACTCCAAGTATTTCACGTTTGCGCATGCGCAGACAAAACGATTTTCATGATTTTTAAACGGGACCATCTGCGATCCAACCCGCGTATACCCTCAGAATTTCAGCTCTCTACGACTATTTATCGCATAGTTAGAAACGTTACAAGGAAATGGTCAACATTTCATGTTCGCGCATGCGTAGATCAAAGTTACATTACCATTCCAATAAAATTGATTTGGAACTACCAAAGTATTATTCCTGACCGACCCTCCAAGTTTGAATTGATTTCAACGATATTTAGGGTAGTTATGGGTGTTCCAATTATTTCACGTTTGCGCATGCGCAGACAAAAGTTACGGTAATTTTTCAATGATTTGATGACCATCTGTGACTCAACCCGCTCCTACCCTCGAAATTTCAGCCCACTTCGACCATTATTTCGGGTAGTTATGGGTGTTGCAAGGAATTACCACAGACAGACAGACACGGAACCAAATATGTTCCTCAAAGTCTGAAACGGAAAATGGTATTGGAAATTATCATTTTGGAGGACATGAACTTTTTTTTACTCAATCACGAATCCAAGGCTTCCCTTCCTTCGGTAGTGAGGAAGCGAAAAAACGTAATGTCATGTAATACACGTCCTCAGCTGCTTTTGGCGTTTTTCGGGTAGGTAGAACCCCCCTCGGCAATTTTCGGCGGAGTGGGGTCTCGCCATGCTCTCCTGGGAGTTGGGTGGTAGGAGTGGGGTAGAGGGAGATTACTGGATACCTTCGACAGCAAACAGAATAAGAACTCCGATAAAAGAAGTTATTGCAATTTTTTTTTTTTGTAAACGGGATTTTTGGAGAATGTAGGTACCTATTCCAATAATATTAGAGAATAACGGTCACTGCTGGCGGTGTAAACGAACTGTTACAATAGCTCCTCTCCATAACTACTGAGATAATAACTCCACTCTTCGGTCAGCTCGGCTCAGCCCTGGGAGCAATAATTGGATTGACTAGGGGGTTTGATTCTTCTATGTTTGGAGTAAGACATTTCTCATTGCCTAATGTTGAAAATTCAAGGTACGATGATCTGGCCCCAGCTTTTTGTAGATGTTGGATTGTGTGCATATATCTCGCTTGTCATAACGTGTGTGCGGCAATGTTTCAGCTTCGGTCAATCGTTCTTGAAGTGGAGTGTACGAGCTTCCGATTACAATGTTTATCCGTAAATCCACAAATTTTCAGGAAGGATTTTTTGATTCGTTGGTTTTAATTATTTTACTTGAAACTTATGTGGAAAGCAATGAGGCTTGAATGTCGTTTGCATAACAAAAAAGATGACAAGGCGTTTTTCAAGTAGTTAGTGTTCCAAAAAGTGGTCCTTCTCTACTATGTGCCAGACACACCACGCATTTTTCCGTTTTATTTTAGGTGTTGGAAAAAATGTAACTTACGTACTTGAACTCGGTTCATTTTTATTCTAATGACTAAAAAAATTATTGCTGAAAAAATTACTGAATGGAATTTTTCAGTCAGAAAAAATTAACTAATGGGTTTAATTAAAGTTTTATGAGCTGAAATGTTGCACGAACATTTGTTATGCTCCAAGGGAGTGCCTTATGTGCAAATTTACCCGCCAAAAAAACCTCCTCAGGATCAATGCAAAAAGGTGTTATCCCCCTCCATCCAAGACCCTGATGTAAAAATTTACCCGACATTACCTACATTGTACTTGATGTAAGCCAACCAAGAACCTGAATAATCCATTTACGAGTGAAGTCCCCCCCCCCCCCCTCCTCCTGGGATCCCTGTATATGAAGAAGGGTTAATGAAGGACGTATTAATCCCAAGGATCAACTAAGGGCCTGTTTTAAAATTGATAATTAAAGTGGAATGTCCGGATGGAATGTTTTGCATAGGGACCTACCAGTTGCACCGCACCCCATCTGACAGCTACGCTCAGCACCCTTTGTAGGCTCGCAGTAACCACCAACTACTTGCCTTGAGTTGTAGTCATCTGTGCAGTGCAGTTTGCCTTATGCCACTGTCAATAATGTCAGCTCAATTGGATTTGGCTCATAGGGAAGTGAGCGAAAAATCTATTACAAGATTTGACCGCCACCGAAAGAGCGAGTTTAAATAGAAGCTTGTAAAAAATGACACTTAAAGTCATGAGTGTTTGATCATTCCTATCACTTCAATAAATTAAATAAGATATAGGTACAGAAAAATATGGCATACAAATCGAAATATCACGGGGGGGGGGGGGATGGACGATTTGTTGCGTGAAAGAGGCAAAGCGAAACTGAATTGGACTCAGATTTATGGAACTTCCAAACCCAAAATAATATAAAATATAAATACTGAAACGATGGTGTTGGATTGGGTTGGACATGAGTTTTTATAGGTGCCACAGTCGGTTTTATAGTTGCGGTCAACTGCTGCTTCCAGTTGAAATATTTCAGCGATTCAATATTTCAAATAGGTGTACTTTAAAAAAAAATCAAACATTTCAATACTGTATGCTGCCCCAATGGATTCTCAACTATTTAGAAAGAATTGCAAGTCTGCAGGATGAAAAGGAGGTATACAAAATGTATTATACAAGCTAGACAGCAAGATAGCAACTCACTTTCTTACGGGAGTCCGCAGTGAAACAGGTCTCCTTCACCGACGCACGAGGACTGCTCACAATACTGCTGTCAGTTGATCAAGGAGGTTTTTTCTGTGTGCCCGCCAAATTTGAATTCAAGATGTGGCGCCCCGAAGTCTTATTTGATTTTTAATTTCGAGTGTCAACTACTGCTACACTGTCAACTAATGGCATAGTTACGCTGAAACGAATAAACAAAACTGAGTTTGATGGTGTAAAAATGACGTATTTATTGGTCTGAGACGGAATTGGTTATTTTCCCCTTCGGCTTCAGTTTGTTCCGCTTCTATAACAAGTTAAAAATAAAATTTCGCTCTTCTAGGAGGAGCCTTGATGCTGACGGGTGTCCCTGAAAACTCGAGCATTCCAATATTTGTTTGATCTAAAGTTATTAATTACCCGTGTTTGTGTCTTTGCGATTGCCTTCAAGGGGACGATGCTCCGGAAACAGAAGGATGTTAGTTGATCCAATCGATTACCTTTCGATCTATTTAAATCTGCTTACGGTCTACGGCTGCCCTTCGTCAGTCGATATTCCAGTTTTGCTTTGAGGAAATTGTGTCGCTACACCTTGATACTACCGTTCCATTACCCTTTCTTTACTCTCAGTTATCTATATCCAAGGATTCCATTAATAGAGCATTCGCATATTGTATTTATAAATCTATCATTTTAATCTTTTGGAAAAACCTTATGGGAAATCACAATTGAAGTTTTAGCAAAACTCCTGTCACTAGGCATGTTCTAGCCGACGCGAGTTTTCGAATGAGTTCGGCACACAACCCACTGCGCACAAAAACTGTGTTCCAACCACACCGATTGTTGAAACTGTTCACTTAGGTTTTATCGATAAACTGTTCCAAACGCCTCAGTTGCGCTCTGAGTTCTGAAACATTTTGTATTCTCTCGACGGCCTGATGATGATGTCTTTACATCAAAAGCGCTCGCCTCCTGTACTCAACCAGCTATTGACGACGGACCCCTCCGGAAAGTATGGTATATTATTCTTTCACCGGTTCGGGGATGGGTTTTTCCGGCAGAACCGAAGATTACCCCGCCGGAAAGTTCCCGAAATCTCATTTCCCGCCAACCTTCACGGATCTTTCGTCTCTGCTACACCTACTCTGCTATTTTTCTGCCCTCAAGTCATCACAGTTGTTTGGCGCGTTTCCAAGGTGTTCCAGCTGATGAATTCTCGAACTGAAAGAGTTCTAAGACTCATCCCCACTCTTCTGACAAACTTAGGTTCTGGCTTTGGAACTTTTTAAAACCAGTTTGGTGGCTATAACATGCCTACTACCAGAACAATAAATTTTCATCTTAAGACTTTACAATTGAAAACGAGCAGGGCAGGGGCTTGGGGTTCAGGAACCCCAGTTTATTGATGTATGCATAATATATTAATTTTCCCGCACTTACAGCTTATCAGGAAAATAAGGTGATGGATTGTGCTGATCCATCTCTTTTGTAGAAGAAATCGACAGAAACCCCCTAACCCTCCTTGTGTGTATTAACTTCTGATACATCCCTAGGTATGTCCTTTAGAGCAAGTTTGTGACTTGTTTTACCGCATTGTAATAAGCGGTGGAGATTGTAATCCCAGAAAATGAGGTTCTAATAAGTGGGTACTAACTTTAAAAAACTCATATCTCGATTAACTTATATATATTATTAATTAACACCAGCTTCTTGATTTTACAAGTAGGTATTCATTGTTAAGAAACACTAAACGCAATACTTGACACACGACTAAAAAAGCACCGTCAGTGACATTTTCTGGGATCATGTGGGTTATCCCAGATGGCGTGGTACACTGTGAATTTGATTTAATTCTGGTGAATAGCGTTTTCACCATTCATTGGAGCATTGTTCATTAGGAGCGTCTACGCGTGCGTATACCTAAAATCCTCGAAACGCGTATACTTATGTTTCAACCAAACTTCATACACGTGGATGGGTGGTGAAGGGGGAGGGGTATTCAGGCTTAGTTAGATAACATATAAGCTATGCCAGCTAATTATGTGGAGCTTTATAACGTGGTTGCTGGACTCATCAATAGAGCAAACTATGAATTATGGAAATCAAAATCTCTCGCCCGGCTCTAATCCCACTTATTGTGGGGATATGGCTTCGGTAAATAACTTTTTTACCAGCGGCAGCTTCTCATTATGGTCATTAAACAACGGAAGTATGAAATCTAACTTCGATCAACCAGACTGCTACTCGATCAGCAAAATAGGGCAACCACTAGAATCAAGATTGTCAGAACATCCACAGAGCTGTGGTACGGCAATTGCAATTGCCTACTTGCAATTGCACCAAGTTAGAAAGACTGGATACCATAAAATATGTTGGATTGCAGTTAGATCAGCACCTAAAATGGACAGAGCACGTAACTTAGTTATAAAATTAGGAAGCCTTTCACTACTTCATAATTCCTCGGAGTTGGCTCACTCGAGGAAATCTAACAAGAGTATTTAACGTACATTGATAGTAGTACATTGATACATGGGATTATAGTATGCGGCGGTGCCTATACAAATAAAAAGTCAATAGTTTGAATGTAATGATGAACACAATATGGCAATTAGCCACGAGCTCCCATAATGTACGTGTCCCAGTTAGCGATATGTACAGAGATTTCGATGTACTCTCTCCTAAGATGACATGAATGTGAATCGGCTGCTCATATATGTAAACGAATCTTCGAATTTATTTACTAGGAGTGGTAATGTTAGACCACCACGGGCGAGTGCTAACAGTCTCCTTCACACATCGCACCCAGGTAATGGTGTCTTCACCAGGAAGCTTCCATGCTTGCCCCAGCATTGTTTGACCTACTTTCAATCTCAGTTAGGACCGCACCCATAAGAAAACCCCAAAAAGAAACAATTGAGTTCTTGCAAATAGTGAAAGCTATATAGCCAACAATTTTTAACTAGGTACCTAATGAAAAATATCAGTTTTATTTATGACTTAGAAATAATCCCGGTATTTTATTAATACTCAGTGTTTCTGTAACTCACTCTCTTAAACACTGACTGAGTGACTTGTCAATGAAACTGCGGATTATACATAGCATCTAACACTCAGCTATTACGGAAGTGGCGAGCCTGGACAGGTCACATAACCTGTAGGCTCCCCCTAGAAGAACCCCTAGAACTCATGAATGATGATCTACGAACTCATATGTTGCAAAACAGTTTTTGTTGACTGATTGATTGAATTATTCGAGTAGATACAGCCCACCCCTTGGCTGATGTTGTCTGAATTTTAGGAAATAATGAGATCCGTGGATATTCGATGTCACTAATGCGTTCTTTCTATGAAAACTCACAGTGTAGTTGCGAAAATATCCCATGTCATCATAAGATTATTTTGATGACCAATACCGTTATCACGACGAGGGAAAAACACTGAAAACCCTTTAAATTTGACATGAGTAAAAAAATTGCTAAAATTTGACATGAAATCAATTACAATCAATTACAAATATTGACAAAATAAAATAAAATTCGCTCATATGTTCATGCTGCTTAACAGGAACTTCGTTACTGACGTGCCAAGCATGTAAATTATAGTGCGCAGATACGAGTAATTTGCTCGGCATAAATATCAGCGCCCCATGTTCAAACACTTCGGCCCTAGACAAGGCCGGTTTCTTGTGGTGGGGAGGGGGGGGGGTGCTCAGACAAAACTGGTCATATGGCAATTTTGAATCCAGAGACAACGTTGGAAATAGGTAGTTAGGTACGCAAGACGTTAAACAATAGTAATATTTGAAAAATCAAAACCCCAGTTGGCGTTTCAGGTTCCAACTTGCGAATCAGTGTCCACAACATGTCAAGAACTAGAATTCCTTTCTCCTATGTTCCCTTCAGCTGCCAATTTATCTGACTTGCAAGTGGACGAATTTAAGAGTGTATTATATTCAGCTGACGAAGACAGTTGAATATATGGCATGGCATCTAATGAAAGGTCATTTAGCCAGTTGAAAATCGTCAGGAACTTTCTAAGGTCTACTTTGACAGAGGAACGGCTAAATGACCATTTATTACTTAAAACAATGCAAGAATATTGCCTATTACTGCAACAGGCAGTGGTGAGTACCCACGCTTTCAATTTATTTTTCTAAGTGAAAGTAGATTCTGTATATATTACTCTCCCATTTTTAAATGTGTAATGGATGAGGGGTTTCCCCCTCTCTATTCTCAAAAAAGGTAGGGCAGTGTGACAGCTGCCCCCGGAGACTCTGATTTGTTTATAACGCAATGCCTCCAGGAGTTGACGATTCCTTTTCGCGAATCGACCGCCCCTTTAGCCGCGTGTCAAAAAGATCGGGAAGAGCCAGGATCCAATATGGACGGGATTCCCATATACCTTCACACATGAAAGTAGTTTCTGCCCTGAGAATTGATGTGACACTAACCACACTTTCGACAGTGATGAGTAGTTTTTATTATATGATTTTTCAAAGCGTCGTGCACCACTGACGTCATTGCACCTGCCACCTGGGCAGGCCTTTACCCAGTGTGACATCACTAATGCACGAAACTTCTAAAAATCATAGAATAACTACTACATATTTTAGGTGAGTGCGGTTGGTGCCCAAAACTCTCAAAGGAGAATATACTTTCATTTTAAAAAACGGTGCCAAGTCCGTGTCACATGGGTTTATTGTTCTATTGGACATACATCTACAGAAATGTTAGTTGTTCATTTATTGATTCTTTCTTCTGCAGTAAATGAAATCGCTATTTTTGATGGTTTCGACCAATTTTGGCCCCCAAAAACACGAGTTAGGCTCCTTTTTTTTACACATTATCATTGATCATTGGTAGTGCCATTTAATTGTCTTGATTCACCAATTAATACTACTTCTAGTGTTATTATACAAATTTATGATGGTTTCAGAAAATTTCCCAGATTTTTGACTTATAAAAAAAGAATTTTGGGAGCTTAAAATTCGTTACAACCCCAATTCTTCACCCATTGGTCAAAATCAACTCCATATTCGGCCTTCTCGCCCTAAAAAACATGGAAAACTATACTTCACAAGCTAACTATGTTCACTAAAACACCTCGAAAACCCCTACTTGTACACCCATTTTGCCCCCGTAACACCCTTGGGTGTATTCCGATCGGGTTGCCGAACTTGAGAGCACAATAGGAGCCAAATGGGGACCCAAACTTAGGCGGAAGAACGACGATTTTAGACCAAATGTTAACGGAAATTTAAGGCTGAAACTTCGTGAGAACCTTAACTTTCCACTCTGGTCAAAATTGACTTCTCTAAATCCTAAGAAACATGGAAAACGATACCTCATAAGCTCATCTTACTAGAACACAAAAAACCATATTTTTATACCCATTTTCACCCATAACATCCTTGGTTATATTCCGATCGGGCTGCAATGTTTCGGGGCACAATAGGGCGCAAATGGAGCCTGAGTGCGAAAGAACGAATTTTTTATACAGAAAGTAATGTAGATATGGATGATACGTGATCATTTTAATTTTTAATTTTAATTATTAGTTTTTTGCTGAGCGAATGCATAGGTGTATTATTCACAGAATTATAAACCAAAAACGCTGCGAAGTCCTTGCCGCATGGGTTTATCATTCTATTGGACATACCTACAGAAATTTTGGCTATTCATTTATTGTTTCTTTCATTTGCGATAATTGAAATAGCTATTTTTGATGATTTCCACCAGTGTTGGCCCCCAAAAACAAGAATTAGGCTACTTTTCTTTTTCATATTATCATTGATCATTGATAGTGCCGTTTAATTATTTTAATTCACCTGTTGATACTACTTCCAGTGTTATTATACATATTTATGGTTATTTCAGACAATTTCCCAGGTTTTTGACTGATAAAAAATGAATTTTGGGAGCTGAACTTTCGTTACAATCTCAAGTCTTCACTCTTTGGGCAAAATCAACTCCATATTCCGTCTTCTCGCCCTAAAAAACATGGAAAACGAAACCCCACATGCTCATGTTCACTAAAACATCAATAAAAAAAGAGGAGGAAAAAAAACACACTCAAAAACCTCTATTTTTACACCCATTCTTCTCCCTATAACACCCCTGGGTGTGTTCCGATCGGGTGTCCGAGCTTCGGAGCACACTAGGACCCTTATTTCTCCCCAAATGGGGACCCAAACTTCTGCGGAAGGACGACGATTTTAGACCAAATGTTAACGTAAATTTAAGCCTGAAACTTCGTTAGAACCTCAGTTTCCAATCAGTAGCCAACATTGATTTCGACTTAGTTGTGAGAAGATGGAGCTAGCTGGAAGAGGGAAGGATTGGTCATTATTTGAGTGAATAGGAAGGGACTTGGTGCAGTTGCTTCCACGCGGCAAGTCCTGGTTACTGGTTCATGTTTCATGTTATAGACAATACATCAACTGGCTGAGAGATGCCGTTAAATTTTGACGATTAGCCATTCCTAAAGAGAGGTGGGAGGAGCTTGATCCCCCCCCCCTTTCTGTGTGAAAACGCTATGACAGAAAGTAGGCGAAAAATTGTCTCCCTCCTCCCCCCCCCCCCCCCCTTATACTCCTAGCGCCACCCCTGGCCCGAGACATGTACGAATTCAAAACTCGCTATGTGCATATCTGTCAAACGTTATCGCTCTTCACCTCTGAACGTTCATGAGGAGCCGAACAATAGCCCACACGTTGCAGTAGATTTGAGGGTGGCCCGTAATAGTATCACTATGGGTTCAGGCAAGGGTAGAAGGACACAGTATGCATATTCATGACCCCTGTTGCACGATATGCGTGATTTTCAATAATTTTAAAACACTGAAGTAAAATTCCTCCATAAGTCATACAGTTTCTATGTAGAGACGTAAGAACCAAAATAGCCCGCTGCTTTGGCACGGTCTCATTTTCTCATAGCTCACAATCATGCTGAACGTGTTCATCGCAAACTTTTTATTCAAATCAGATCCTACAAACCTCAATAAATTGAGCAACAATTTTCGAATACCTATTTTCCAGTAAAACTCACCGATCTGATTCTCACAATTCTGATGATCTTGAATTTCAGCTTAGGCCATCCTCAACTTGGGATGTGGGATATTCCTCGCTTTTCATTCAAATCGGACCATCTAGATTAGTTTTACCTACAATCGGGTAGACCCCTCCCCGCCACCAAACGCACCCCTCTACGTATTTGTCAACACTCCCGAATTTTCACGATGCTGATGATCTGACGCCAGATGTACTCGCCAAGTTTCATTCAAAACGGAACATCTAGATAAAACGCTGCGAAGTCCAGGTCACATGGTTTTATTATTCTGTTTGGCAGACATACCTACTGAAATGTTCGCTGTTCATTTATTATTTCTCGCATGTGCAATAATTGAATAGCTATTTTTGTTGGTTTCCATAAATTTTGGCCCACAAAAACAAGAATTAGGCTCCTTTTTTTACAAATTATCGTTGATCATTGATAGTGCAATTTAACGGTCTTGATTCACCTGTTTATACTACTTCTAGTGAAATTTGTGGTGATTTCAGACGATTTCCCAGGTTTTTGACCCATAGCAAATGAATTTTGGGAGCTGAACCTTCGTTAGAACCTCAATTTCCAACTCTTCGGTCAAAATCGACTTCATATTCGGTCTCCTCGACCTAAAAAACATGGAAAACGATGCCTTACAAGTTGTTACTAATTCACCTAAAAACCCTATTTTTACGCCCGTTTTTCACCCATAACACCCTTGGGTATATTCCGATCGGGCTGCAATGTTTCGTGACACAACTAGGGCCCAAATGGAGCCTCTATGCGCAGAAACGAATTTTTTAGACAGATATGGATGATACGGCGGACTGACGCCAATTCATTGAAGAGGAAGACGGGAGCAACCAGTGGGGTATGCACACTGAGATTGTAAGGGAAAATATCACATCCAGAGCTTCAATAACACCCTTTGTGGACGGGGAGGAGAACTTCTCCCAGGTAGCAGAGCCCTCCTGAGAACAGGGTTCCTCGAATACTCTCAAGAAAGAGAAGAAGCTCTGCACCAGCTCACCAGGGAGAGGGCCGCAGAGAATGCAGGTGGGGAGAAGCCGAACCATGGACCCTGGCCGAGCTAAGAGCAGCATACTCAGCTCTGCACACATCATCCGCACCAGGACCAGATGGCATCGAAGTGGGCACCCTCCAGAGGTCGCTGGAGATCACGGAGGGTTACCTGTTGCAACTTATGGAGGATTGTTTGCCTCATACTGGGCTGTTTCCCCAAGGCTTGGAAGAGAGCGGCCATCTTGAGCCTTCCTGAAACCAGGAAGACGAGCAGAGGACCCAGCCTGATACAGACTCATCTCATTCCTATCTGTGTTGGGTAAAGTGCTAGAGAAGATGTATCTATGCAGGATCCAACTAGCCGAGACTTATAGGCCACATAGCTCCCAGTTTGGGGGTATAAGGGGGCACTCTACAAAATACGCAATCATCACACTCAGGGACAGCGTTGCCAGCAGCACCCATAAATATGCGTTTGTTTTGCTTATCAACATAGACCGCATGTGGTGGCCAGCAGTGAAGGAGGCAGCAGGGGACGCCCAAACGCCAGAGTCCCAATTGCATGAGGCCTGTCAAGCTGGGCTGCCCCCAGGGATCAGTGTCTGGGCCCTATCTGTGGACACTTCTATTTGATGGCGTCCTCCGGCAGCTGGAAGTGGAAGGACTTAAGCCCTTTGTATATGTGGACGATTTGGGTGTGCTGCTCACAGGGATGAAAAAGGTGGAAATTGAGTCGAGAGGAGCTATGGCCATCTCCATCGTCACCATATGGTGCTCCGAAGTTATATTGGAAGTTGCCAGGGGCAAATAATGTGCCAGCTAAAGGGAAAATTAAATATGAGAGGCCCAGGGTCATTCCCCTTCATGGAACAACAGTAAACATGATATCCACTCGAAGTACCTGGGAGTGGTATTAGCCAATAGTTTTAACCCAACACAGCATATTGAGAAGTCACCCTGCAACACCCTGGCAAAATTTGGGAGGACAAAAGCGCTTGCCCACGTAACATGGGGAATCAAATATAAGAGCCGAGCCCTAACGTATCGTGCCCATTTTGATACAGTGCTGTTGTATGCCTGCCCAGCATGGACCTTCAGCGTAAAGAGCAAACATGGGGAAACCCTTATGAAAGCACAACGAAGCGCGTTGCTCATGACCACTCAGGCATACCGTACTACCTCAACAGAGGCCCTAATGTTGCTGGCAGCCCAGATGCCCATAGATCTTCACAAAAAAGGCGTGGCAGCTGCTTGGGAGATCAGATACGAGCCGTCATGCCAAATCCTCCAGTGCAACACCACAGAAGAAGTAGAAGCATGGGCTTTTCGTGAGTGGGAGACAAGGTGGGCAATCTCGAGCAAGGGCTGACACACCTTTAGGATATGGCCAGAAGTGGCAAGCCGTGTGGCAAGTAGGATCGTAGAAGTAGACCACTACCTGGCACAAGCCCACCTGTGCGCCTGCGGACAGCCAGAGACAGTGAACCACGTAATGATGGAATGCCCCCGATAGGACAACCAAAGAACGAGGTGGCTCGCAGTATTACACCTCTGGCAGCAAATGGTTAAAGACCGCAACAAATTCCATGCCACAAAGAAAATGGTTCATCAGATAATGGAAATCAAAAAGTGGCCCATGAGCAGCGTGCTATCCCCTTGACCAAACTTTGGTGGCCCCGTATTAGTCATGGCATTTAGGCCCCGGAAGGAAAATCTGTTCAAAGTACTCCCCAGCCGTGTGGTATTAGGCTAGGCTCTGTGTTTGTCTGGGTTTATTTTGAGTGAGTGAGTATCTCGCAGAACTCAGGGTAGTATGAAATAGGTAGGGGAGACCGGGGCGGGTTGGCATAGATTTTCGTTTTTGATGTTTCCTAGGAGTTGTGATCAATCAATCATAATAGTTAAATTACCCAGTGGTAGTATAACTCTTGGGCTACAAAATCCCCTCATTCTCGATTTTTTTAATGAACTGCAGAATGCCTCACATTGATTCAACTTGAGCAAAGTCAAACTGTGCCAACCTGCCCCCCCTTAAGGGGCGGGTTGGCATGCCCCTCGGGGCGGGTTGGCATAAGTATTTTCAGGTTGCAACTAAATGAAAACACAGAAAAGAAATCTGCAAAAAATACTTTATTTAAACAAGAACTCAACTTCAGACAGTATTCAAACCTACTTCTTTAGTAAAACATTGAAAGAAGTGTCTGTTATTTTAACAGGAGGGTCGATTTTATTTACGACGTTCTCCTTTGTGTACCAAATTTCGTCTTTGGCAGAAGGCCACGACCAAAATTTCCCTTTTTTAATCATGGTGCTGACTAAATAGTCATCTTTGTCAATAGCTGTTATCATTCCAGGATACCGCTTTGCACCATAGGAAACCACAACGTAGTCACCAATTGATAGATCAGAAGCGATCGGTTGATCGGTTGACTGTTGACACGAAGTTTGTTTGGGCGGTTCATCATCATGGTCTTGATCAAGGTAATCATCATGGTCTTCATCAAGGTTTTCATCTAAATCAAATTCGCTGTCTTCACTTTCGGCATACTGAACCTCATCTGCGTCCTCTTCATCACTAGTCAAGTCGATTTTCTTCCGGATTTTTTTCTGCTTGGGCTGGTTGGAGGTGGTTTTTTGGTTTCGTTTTTTATTGTTTTCTCTACCCTGTTTTTTCTGTTTCTTTCGTTCCTGTTCTTCCGCCAACGCTTTTTTCACGGGAGAGTCAGTCAAAATGGCAGTTACCCTTCTCTTACGTCCTCGCTTCGTTGGTTGAAGAGGTCCTGCTTTAGGAAACGGCCTCAGTTCTTCAGGAGTCGAAAATGTAGCGGTTACGTCTGAGGGGCCTGCGATCAGCAAACTAAGGTCAGCCTCTGGACGAACTAACTCCTGGCTCACGGTTGGATCTGGTCTGTCAGTCTCAAAGGATGGCATGAAGTCGCCATCTGTTAATATTTGTGGGTTAAGTGGTGCAATTCCACTTACTTGGAAACCACTCTTTATGTTTCTTGGTGTAATTGCTAGTGGAAGGGATGTGATAAATATTCATAGTTTTGGTTTTGTTCTCAGTAATCCAAGCGTCACTTGCAGTATTCACATACTTTTTCAGAGGCCCATAAACTGAGCGATCGAGGGGCTGCAGTTTGTGACTGCAATGAGGGGGAAATGAGAGAACATTAACACCACTGCTTTTGAAATAATCTGATGCCTCGACTGACAGATGTGAATCGTGGTTGTCCAATAAGAGAAGAACGGGGCGGTCGGAAGTGCTCCGGGCGTAGCGCACAAAATGATGGGCAAATTTTAGAAAGGTTTTTTCTACCATCCAACCTGATGGGTGTGAATCTCCATCAGAGTTCTCTGGCCCGCTTTGAACAGAATGATCTTTATAATTAACTCTTGGAAACACGAAAAATGGTGGGATTGAATTTCCTCCCGCTGAAACTGCTAGAGCGAGTGTTACCAAACTCCCCCTTTCGGCGGACGTCATGCGTCCTATTATTACTTATCGTACGGCGAGGATGAATTCTCTCGGTGAATTCAGTTAGGATCATATAGGTGCACGTATTAATCACTGATGTTAAGCTGTGTCTATCCAGTCCCCTCCCTCCTTCCTTCCTTCCCGTATCCCTCCTTGTTCCTTGTCCGGTTTTCCCACTGCCCTCAATTTTCCTACTAGACACATTGACGAGGATAACTGTATCTATTTCCTGCGATGATGTGTTGAAACAAGAAAAACCATTTTATTACCCTTTGTTCCCAGTCGGCTCAATGGTGGAATTTAGTTAGGAACTGGGATTGACAGATGGTCTCATAAAGCGTTAACCTAATTTCAGGCAGGGCTATCCATCGATTACACCTGACCAAACATTTTCTTTCTGTCTGAGTTGTTATTTTCGTCCTTTGCTCTTGTTATTTCAGATGACACCTGCTTCTAAACCATTCACATTGCCAATACATAAATATTATATTCATGAAGTTCTACAATCCAATTTCCAATTTTTGTCCAGTTTTTGACCTGTTTTTCTTTTTGTTCCAGGGCAATCACGTACTGTCTCAATGACCCGATGATAAGAACCGTTCAGCTATCTGTAAGTTCTCTATATATCTTATTACTATACGTAATTAGTATTCTATTAATCACCCTAGTTGGTGATTAAATTACTTCTCCGCCTTGTTAATGTTCTCGTTTTAATAATAAATTAATCAATACTCCTTTGATGCGTGAAACCAATTCTCAGTCCAAATTTTCATAGAAACAACAAGAACTCTTCCAGTGATGATGGGATACATAATCTCCTCTCGATTGACCGCTGTTTTTTATTTATTATGTATTTATTTAAACAAAACAGTCGAAACGAGTATCTACACTGCATGCAGATACATCTGATCATGGATATGTCTGTTTTTAGCAGTAAGGGAGAAATAAAGTAATTTGCA
This sequence comes from Leptopterna dolabrata, assembly GCA_954871275.1. Classification (NCBI taxonomy): domain Eukaryota; kingdom Metazoa; phylum Arthropoda; class Insecta; order Hemiptera; family Miridae; genus Leptopterna; species Leptopterna dolabrata. The sequence continues at coordinate 67,983,542 of OX940974.1, read as the reverse complement.
TCTAGAGTGATTGATGATTAAAGTCGTGAAAAAAAGTAAACTACACTGACAAAATATTATTTTTATTCATTCTAACGATATGCACTACATGTAGGGATTGATACATCAGTAATGCTGAGTAAAGTTGTGGTATGAAAAATATGAAATGTAATTCCTAGTTTGTATATATTCGATGTGGCGGGATGTATATATTGACTGTTGGGAGTTGGTGGTGGGGCCCCAGGTTGTGTCCCTGGGTTCTGTGGCTTGTCTCCCCACTCAGTTGTTTATTGACGGAAACTAAGTTTGGCATTAGAATGTTGGTGAGAGCTTAAAGTTACTAGTGGAGTGTTCCCGGGAGGGACTCACGACACGCGTGTTACTCCTTGTTGTTGAAATTTCTGGATCGTTATTCAGTTCAAGGTTGAATGTTTCCTTCATAAACTCGAGAAACTTCACACGCTCACCGCTCTTGAGATCAATATTCAAATCTCCACATAGAATTATTGGAATAAAATGGTATTCATTTTCTCTGACAAACTCAAATATGCCATCATATTCAGTTCTTGGCACCAAATTACGGCTTCATACAGTGAATAGCATAGAAATTAGCTTCAGGTGCCACTCAGCTGATCCGGGTCCTGGGCAGTGTCAAGTTAATGTCCTAAGGAGGCTACATACCAAATTACAGCTTCATAGAGTGAATTGCATAGAAATTAGCTGTAGGAGCAACTCAGCTGATCTGGGGCCTGGGCAGTGTCAAGTTAAAGTCCTAAGGAGGCTACATACCAAATTACAGCTTCATAGAGTGAATTGCATAGAAATTAGCTGTAGGAGCAACTCAGCTGTTCCGGGGCCTGGGCAGTGTCAAGTTAAAGTCATAAGGAGGCTACATACCAAATTACAGCTTCATAGAGTGAATAGCATAGAAATTAGCTGTAGGAGCAACTCAGCTGTTCCGGGGCCTGGGCAGTGTCAAGTTAAAGTCATAAGGAGGCTACATACCAAATTACAGCTTCATAGAGTGAATTGCATAGAAATTAGCTGTAGGAGCAACTCAGCTGTTCCGGGGCCTGGGCAGTGTCAAGTTAAAGTCCTAAGGAGCCTACATACCAAATTACAGCTTCATAGAGTGAATAGCATAGAAATTAGCTGTAGGAGCAACTCAGCTGTTCCGGGGCCTGGGCAGTGTCAAGTTAAAGTCCTAAGGGCCTACATACTAAATTACAGCTTCATAGCGTGAATAGCATAGAAATTAGCTTTAGGAGCCACTCAGCTGATCCTGGCCCTATGCTGCTTAAAGTGTAAGTCCTAAGGAGGCTTCCTACCAGATTACGGCTTCATACAGTGAATATCATAGAAATTAGCTTCAGGAGCCACTCAGCTGATCCCGGCCCTAAGCTGCTTAAAGTGTAAGTCCTAAGGAGGCGACATGCCAAATTTCAAGTCTCTACCACCGCGGGAATTGCGCCAAAAACGTTCACAGTACTTCAGTAAACTGTATAAATGAAACTGAGTAAGAAATGATAACAATCAAATGTGATAAGAGCGCTAGTGTCACGTATTTCCTAGTATTAACAGCGTCATTCGGTCGTGTTGGAAATCGTTTATAGAACCTATGCAATCATGTTTCTGCCAAACGAAAATTTTGTTTATAGTTCGATCAAATTAGTTTAGGAATGTAGCCAGGTGCGTAAGGAGAGGGAAGTTTGTAGCTTGAGATGTGTACATTTTTCACATAAATCAAGAGCTTTCCAACGAGTGGCGAACGATTTCTGTGCGATGAAAATTGCGGAAGTTACATTTACATACCAACGGGCTGGTTGAACGTGAAAATCGACCGAAATATAAACGTTGCATTTTTTTGTGTGTCGCAAAATTTTGCAAGACCCCAGGACTAAGACATATCCATGTCAAAAAATAGAAATGTGGTTTATTGGTTGATTGTAATGTCAGAAACAAAATATAGATGGAGGAATCAATAATAATTTAGTAGCTTTATTATTGTTTAATATCCGAACAGCATGCGTGGTCACACGCTCCATGCTCATCAACGCTGTAGGGGCATCATACACTTTCCACTATACCTGTCAGATGTTCAAACCAGGTCTCAATTCGATTTTTATATTATTATTACTGTCTCTTCAGTCATCCTATGAACAAACCGTTGCAAATTATTAAACAGTGGTTTATTTTTTACTCTATAGATTCCTCTACTGCGTAGCCACTGTTTTCAGTGGTCAGTATACCTACCCTCGTGCTCCCCCCGGGAAAGCCCTTAAATTGCGTACTGGATCCAACCAGGCAATTTACAGTTTTATAAATTATTATTTGTTGTTATTCATGAAGCATAACGTTTATTGAAGTTAAAAGAGTACCTATCAACAAAATCCAAAATCATCCATCATTCCTTGATTCTGGGATGGATGTATACCGTTTCATTCACGATCAAGGGCGTTGCGTCCATTAGTCGTAGCACACAGATAAGTACCTAGCTATTGACTAGAAGTCAGTAGCTTCTCCATTCAAGTTGGTTCCAGCCGACGGGTAATTGTTTCGTTGTATTTTAGTTTGCTATATTCTTGTACCACAGGCTAATTTACAGTCGAAATTTTATACGTTTTCGTACGACGATAGAATGTTGATTAAAAGTTTAGGAAGAGATAAGCCTTTGCTGGATATCACTCAGTACAGTCTGTAAATGAAGGGAAGGGTGTTTGTTGCTTGAGGTATTTTGTAGAAAAATATGTTTTGTGTTCTGGTTTTGCCCCACCGTTTTCAAAACCCGCGTACCGCTACTGTTCACGATCTTGTTGACGAAGATTCCCGGTACAAAGTTCAGGGCCTTACTGTGAACGAGCGGCTCCGGGTGATCTCAAAGAATTCCCCAGTCCGAGATCAATTTAAAAACGTAAAAGCATTTGAGATAGCGGCGTCCTGGAAATTTCAACGCCTTACATGTGACCTACTGAGCTTCACGGACCACCTAGACCCCAAGTGGGACTTGAACCAAATTTCATTTATTTTGGTTCATTGTAACTAAGAAAAAATGAAGGACGGCGAACGGAAAAATCCCCCCCCCCCCCCACCCCATTTTCGGATTCTACGTACCGCGGTGAAACGGAAACCATAAAATTTTGATGTGGGGGGGGGGGGGTGGGGGTTAAACTTTCTCATACTCGATTTCAAAGGTCGATTATTGGAACCAAATTCGCCTCCTAGCAATTTCGATGCAGGTTGTCAAACTGTGAACATATTATTTGGCGACAACAAAATTGAGCTTCAGCTATCTACTCCACTGAACGTTGTTGGTTTCGCTTGCCGGAGACTTTCTGACTCAAGTGTTTCCTTTTTTAGCGAATTTTCGAAGCTATATCGAAAGGTTCCACATCTTTAGTAGGTATGGATACGAATTACTGAAATATTTTTCGATTCTTTTCCATTTCAGAGCATTCTGAATCGATCCTTCGGCTTGACTTTTGCTTCCGAGTCTGCGAAGCAGCGGAAGCCTTGTGTTCACTTTCGTGAGCCAAAAAATTTTTGTCTTCAGAAATCAAAATTTCCACTTGCATTTTGCGTTTCAAAGCCTACTGAACAAATTTGGTTCCGTGTCTGTCGGTCTGTGGGTCTGTGAGTCTGTGAGTCTGTGAGTCTGTCCGCATTTCCTTGTTACAGCCATAACTTCCACGATTTTGAATTGATTCAGCTCAAATTTTTAGGGATGGTGCGGATAAGGCCCCTTGAGGTCCCATACAAATTTCAACATGATTGATCCAGCGGTACGCCCTGCGCATGCGCTAACGTTAAATTCAACAAACACGCATAACTTTCGCAATTATGTATAATGGACGTCATGTTATGTAATATGTATATTTCATGTAATGTTATGCAATGTTATGTAATGTAATGTAATGTTATGTAATATGTATATTTCACGTTATTTAATGTAATGTAATGTAATGTTATGTAATGTAATGTAATGTAATGTTATTTTGCTTCCGAGTCTGTTCTATTTTATAATGGGTCACTCTGATTGTGACGAGGAAGCTCCTGTGCCATCACCTTGGCAGTGTATTTTATTTGTAATTTTATCTAAGTATGTATGAAAATTTCAACGAGCGTTACACATAAATTTTGAGTTTGAAGATGAGTAATTTTCAGAAATCATAAGTGGGTCACATTTGACGAGAATGTTCAAAATAGATAAAATTGCTTAAACAATTATAGTCATTGTGAGTGAAAGTGATTTAAAAAACGCCTGGAGGTCGATTTCATTGACTGGAGTGTGGTTTTTAGGGGTATGCGTAAAAAACCACAGTCATGCAGCATGGCTATAAGAGCGAATTTTCGAAGTTTTCGGCATCTTCCTCCTCCGCCTAAAATTTTCTGAAAATTAATTTTCGGCCGATGTTTTCCCAACTTGATACCATACAAAATTAAAACAGGAGTAGTTTTACGCAAAGTAAAATTTGGGGTGGAAGGAGGGGGAGGGGGAAATCAAAAATGTTTTGAATACCAGAAGAGTAGGTATTGGATACGTAACAAATTTTTTGTTCCTTTTTTTGCCGAGTAACACCTCGGTTTGTAGATTTTCCAACGCTGAACACGATGGTGAAGTCAGAATTGCGATATCCCATTCCGTTATCAGATTAGAGCAGACGAACCAGGAAGAACATCTCAAGAAATAACCACGTTCCTTCATCTTCAAAGTGCTCCAGTTTGAGAACGGAATGAGATATCGCAATTCTGATTTCACCATCGTGTTCAGCGTACAAAAACCTTTAAAATGAGGTGTCACTTGTCAGACTTTTTCATTTTGGGAATTTATGGGTAATTTCCCCCCCCTAAAACTCCCCAAAACTCCCCCTTAGAGTGACCCGATTCTGCCCATCTTCGAACTTAGCCTGTCGATTGCCAAGACAGATTTTTCGTGCAAATTTGAACTTTTTATCTCAATTCTTTCGAGAGTTATCGTCTGGAATGACACATACATATATAAATATATAAATATATATATATATTTATATATACATATAATTTTTGGTGTCTTTCGGCAGTGAATTCAGGATGGCCTGAAAGAGATTTTGGTATACAAATCTTTCGGAAATTCGAGTTTTAAAAATTTTGGACCGAGAACAATAGCTTCCTTTTCTTCGAAAATTCGCTAAAAAGTGGTATCGCATTGGGAATCGAGACATTGCCATTCTCACATAACTATCCCCAAAACTAGGTTAATAAAAAAAACGCTGCAAGTCCTTGTCACATTGGTTTATTATTCTATTGGACATATCTACAGAAATGTTACTGTTCATTTATTGTTTTTTTCATGTGCAATAATTGAAATGGTTATTTTTGATGGTTTCTACCAATACCGGCCTCCCAAAAAACACGAATTAGGCTCCTATTTTTTTTTTTTTTTTTTTTTTTACAGATTATCTGATACCATTGATAGTGCAATTTGATTGTCTTGATCCATCCACCTGCTAATACCACATCTACTGTTACTGTGGTGATGGTGAGATTGAGGTAGGTGAGGTTCGAAAGATGAGGTTTGAGAAGGAGATGTCGGGTATTAGGTAGCTAATATCCAGAAAGATTTATCACCACATTGGCTTGCACCAGAAAGGTAAGAGAAAGAGAAGGCTCTGGTTTGAGTGAGCTCGGTAGAATGGCGAGCTGGGCAAGGCGGGCGCCTTATAAAGGCGCTTCTACCCTCCCCCGGTCCTCCGACGGCCGTTGAAAGCCGTTGAGGGATCGTTCGAGGGAAAGGTACCTGGCTGTGTCCTTTGCATAACGCAGCTCACCTTCTCCTTGCCTTTATTGGTAGCAATCCTGTATGTACAATTTGAAGTGGTATATTTAAAGGGTACCACGACACAAGTCCCCCCCCAGATTGGACCAATAAAGCTAAAACTAAGTGGGCTTGAGGTCCTCCAGTTGGTGTGGTTGGGTGAGGGCGGTGATTCTCGCGATCTTGGAATGCTGATAGAAGGCGATGAGGCGGGCATGGAGGTCTTTGTAAGTGGCAGTGGAGTCGGGCGAGATGTCCGCTTTCTGGAGGAGGATGTCATAGGGGAGTGGGGGGATCGTCATGGAGTAACATGTCTTTTGCGCTCTGATGTTGGAGGTGGAGAACGCAGCGTCGAGTTAAAAGAACCAGAGGGTGAGGTCGTGGGTGTAGAAGGGCGGCAGCGTGAGCGGGATGGCCGTGGAGGTGGTCCTGGCGTCGGCGGAGGCAAACATGGTGGCGGAGAGCTGCGGTTCGTCTTGCATTTTCGGCTAGAACGTCTGGGTTACCACTGTGGTGACGGTAATATTTAGGTAGGTGAGGTTGGAAAGGAGATGTCGGGTATTAGGTACCTAATATCCAGAAAGGTTTATCACCACATTGGCTACGCCAGAAAGGTTCATCACCACATTGTATATTAGAGGATGTGCCCAGAAAGGTTTATCACCACATTGGCTTATGCCAGATAACTTTATCACCACGTTAGGATCTTTAGTGAGAAAGAGGTTGAGGAGAAGACTACGGTAAGTGGTATATTTAAAGGGTACGACAGGCCACGACCGTTACTATACAAATTTACGGTAATTTCAGACAATTTCCCAGGTTTTTGACTCATAAAAAATGAATTTTGGGAGCTTAACCTTCGTTACAACCTCAGTTCTTCACTCTTTGGTCAAAATCAACTTCATATTCGGTCTTCTTGCCCTAAAAACAATACCTCACGAGCTCATGTTCACTTTTATAACACGCCTTCAAAATGTTTTCTTCTGCGTTTCAAGGTGCGTAGATTCCAAAAATGCAATGTCCGTCCGACGTATCATGCATATCTACGGCGGATGCAATTACGGTCTAAAAAAATTCGTTGCTTCGCACACAGGCTCCATTGGGGCTCTAGTTGTGTCCCGAAGCTTTGCAACCCGATCGGAATATACCCAAGGGTGTTATGGGTGAAAAATGGGGGTAAAAAGGGGTTTTTTGGTGTTTTAGTAACATGAGCTTGAGAGGAGGTATCGTTTTCCATGTTTTTTAGGACGAGGAAACCGAATATGGAGTCGATTTTGACCGAAGAGTGGAATATTGAGGTTCTTACAACCTTAAATTTATGTTAAAATTTGGTCTAAAATCGTCGTTCTTCCGTACACAATTTTGGTTTCCATTTGGGAACACATTTGGCTCCTAGTTGTGCTCCGAAGGTCGGCAGCCCGATCAAAATGCATCCCCAGGGGTGTCATCGGTGAGAAGTGGGTGTAAAAAAAGTTTTTTTCGAGGTTTTTTTGAGGGTTTAATGAACATGAGCTTCCGAGATATCGTTTTACATGTTTTTCAGGGCTAGAAGACCGAATATGAAGTTAATTTTGAACAAAGAGCGATGGGGTTGTAACGAAAGTTCAGCTCCCAAAATTCATATATTGTATTAGCCAAAAACCTGGGAAATTGTTTGAAATCATCATAAACTTGTATAATAACACTAGAAGTAGTTTCAGCAGGTGAATCAAGACAATCGAATGACACTATCAATGATCAAGTATAATTTGTCAAATATAGGAGCTTATATAGTGTTTCTGGGGGTCAAAATTGGTGGAAGCCATCAACAATAGCTGTTTCAATAATTGCACATGGAAGAAACAATAAATGTATTTCCAGCATTTCTGTAGGTATGTCCAATAGAATAATAAACCCATGTGACAAGGACCGCAGCGTTTTCACTCATAACATCCCTGGGTATAATCCGATCGGGCTGAGAAGTTTCGGGACACAACTAGGGCCCAAATGGAGCCTGTGTGAAAGAACGAATTTTTTAGACCGAAATTCAAATAGATAATATATGGATGATACGGCGGACGACGGACGGACATTGCATTTTTGGAATCTATGCACCTTGAGACGTAAAAGAAAAAAATTTGAGGGTTGTTATAAAAATTGTTTGCTGAGCGAATACATAGGTGTATTATTCACAGAATAATAAACCAGAAAATCATGAAAATCTCATGAAAATTTCGGCCTGGACATCGAACACGCTATTTGCCTCCCTCCAGGGCCCCCCAGATTAAACTTCGCTCAGGGGCATCCTTTTCCAGTCAATTTCTGAAGTATGTACCAACGTACTGAAACCAATAACTTTTTTTTCTAGAGCATGTAAATGTTTCACTCTTCATTGTTACTGATTTTAAGGATTTTTTTCCCAAAACTTTGTTATTCTTGAGCAATATAAAACTTAACTAATTCTTCGATTTATGTGTCTTGCAAACAAATTTCTCGCTATTGAAATAGTAGTTAGCGGGCAAGATTCATCGTAGTGACCCCATAGTTGATTTTAACGATTTTTTTTTTTTTTCAAAAACACTTATATTATTCTTGAGCAATATAAAACTTAACTAATTCTTCGATTTATATTACTTGCAAACAGATTTCTCGCTATTGAAATAATAGCTTGCGGGCAAGGTTCATGGTACCCCATAGTTGATTTTGAAGTGCCTGAAGTAACAGCATAACTAAACCTTAATCAGTGTCGGTTGCAAGAAGAACCAAGAAAATTGGATGTAAATAATAGCACGGATATTTCGGGCAAGGCTCCCCTCTGTTAAACACTAAAATAATAGTGAGCGCTCTTCATGGGTGTCCCGTAAACATCAAGCGGTAAAATTCACTAGTTGGCTACAACAGATTAGCAAAGCCAACTAAAAGCTCGAGGTGCCACCCATCCCTTCACCCTTCGTGAGTATTATCAGCATTAGACCGACAAGAAGTAATTTTTCGCGGATTATGAAGGTTCGGAGGCACAGCAGTATTCGGATGCCAGCAACGGGTTGGAGCTCCACGCTACTGCAGTTGTCTAAAGATTACCAACAGATAGCGCGGCCTGTACTTTCGCTATAGGTAGATCTACGAATGCTCGTCTGCATTCTTACCTGGCGAGATTTTTCTCCGGACACCACCACCATCACCTCCCAATGCGCCGCGTGGCATCAATTTCTGTACAGCAATATTTTAGTAGAGCACGTGTTTCTTATTAATTTGTTAATAACTTACATGAGTTCAACTTCCTGATTTGTGGCGTGTATATTGTTGTTGATTCAATATGGCAACTTAGTGCTGCGGAACGTGATCAACGCAGCGCTAGCAGGCCGCTCCAAATCAATACATACTTATTGTAATTCGTGTACAGATAAATATAGCTAACGAAAATCGATAATGCATTTTGAGCAACCCTTCCCTAGCACGAGGTTGTCCTCAAACCTCAAAATTCCAAGTCGTCAAAATTATACCCGTTTTTGTCTTGCATTTAGCGAGCACCAAAACCTTCTGTGGAGCATATTCCGTGCTTCCGACCAGGACGACCTTAAATTAACAATTTTCAAGTCCCAGACTCCATAATCAGCTGATTTCTGGTAATATAACTGCTGGCGCGGTTGTGATACTTTACAGCGTTGTAAACGCAGTAAACTCCGACGGGCTAGCAATTACCTATACCTTCAAAATTCCAAGTCACTTACACCCATTCGGACGGTTGTTTTTCTTGTAAAAGATAGTGTGACAAATGCCGCCAGAGTCGCTGGCCATGTGCGACGCTTGAGAGCGGCGCTTCGGGGAATCGTCAGCCGTGGTGCTTACGACTTGTCGTTCACTCATCCAGCAGTCCTCACACGAGTCGTTGAGCTATCGACTCGAAGCTTCAGTTTGCTCTCAGCTTTCAGTTTACGAAGATCATGTCGTCTTTATTTTGTGAAAAAATTTCGTCGGCCTTATTCTGTGAAATGTCGTATTTGTAGCAGCGATACTAACGTTTATAAATGTTATACTAAAATGCCAGATGAGGATAAAAGATAATTATTTTGTTATGACAAATGGAGATGTGTCGAGTGCCAAATTCACGTCTCCTATTCCATTTTCGTGAAGCTGCTGAAATACTTATATTCATAATTACGATCCCTACATGAATATCTCTACATATAATAAAACAGTGTCTGTTTGTCTGTCTGTTTGTTTGTCTCGGCATCAATTGAGAACGGCTGAACGTAGAAAGTTGCGGCTGGTACCATTTGACGCAGAATTTATCTGGGAAGGTTTATGAAAAATCCGCATTTGAATCTGTCCATCCGTTGAAACGCTATGAATGAAATACTACTAAAAAACGTTTTATAATCACTTCTATGAGGACGTTTATGCTTATAATAACATTGAACGGTTGGACGTAAATCCGATTGTAGAAAGTTGCGGCTGGTACCATTTGACGCAGAATTTATCTGGGAAGGTTTATGAAAAATCCGCATTTGAATCTGTCCATCCGTTGAAACGCTATGAATGAAATACTACTAAAAAACGTGTTATAATCACTTCTATGAGGACGTTTATGCTTATAACAACATTGAACGGTTGGACGTAAATCCGATTGTAGAAAGTTGCGGCTGGTACCATTTGACGCAGAATTTATCTGGGAAGGTTTATGAAAAATCCGCATTTGAATCTGTCCATCCGTTGAAACGCTATGAATGAAATACTACTAAAAAACGTGTTATAATCACTTCTATGAGGACTTTATGCTTATAATAACTTTGAACGGTTGGACGTAAGTCCGATTGTAGAAAGTTGCGGCTGGTACCATTTGACGCAGAATTTATCTGGGAAGGTTTATGAAAAATCCGCATTTGAATCTGTCCATCCGTTGAAACGCTATGAATGAAATACTACTAAAAAACGTGTTATAATCACTTCTATGAGGACGTTTATGCTTATAATAACTTTGAACGGTTGGACGTAAATCCGATTGTAATTAGATTCTGGATTCAGCTCGACGAGTACATTCAAGTGGTACTTCAATCAGGATGTTAGTGGGAGGGGGGTAGAGGTTATGAGAGGGGGGGGGGTCTACAGAAATTTCAAAACTACTTGACCAATTGGAGTGCAACTTTGGGAATTTGTTGTGTGAACATAGAGGAATGTTTCTAACCAGGTAGGGAGGGTTCACAGGATACGGGGGGGGGGGGGGTTAAAGGCAGTTAGGGTTGGCATTGGGAAGGTTTCTGATCAGTTGTGGAGGGGGGGGATACAGGCATATTAAAATACATGACCGTTGGCTCCATTTATTTAAATCGCAGCAACACGCGTCGGTTCAAATAGTATAATATATATATCATAAAATTGTTATGAGTGGGGCCTGTCCTAAAGGGGGTGTCTGTTCTACCGTTGCGAAGCGCGGGTACACAGCTAGTATTAATATACTAATATTTAGGGACACGGGAGCGTCCCGCCCGCCAAGAAAACCGGAAGCCTCCGAAGCGACCAGCAACTACTGTTTACACGGCAACACAAGTAAGATTCACCACGGTAACTCGGCTCCCTGAGGGTCTCCGGTGCTGATTTTTCGTGCACCCATTCTCGAGCGGCCATTCCGCCAATATGAAAATGTGAAGTAAGTACTTACCGAAACTTTTGTTAGGTATTGGGAAAATATTTTTACTTCATCAATGCCTCCTCCCAAAAACAGCGCTGTTGTCAAAATTTACACGCAAAAAAAAAAATCAGTAGGTACGTGCTGATTAAGTAGGTACTAAGTTGATACTGAGTATAACTGCTGACGAGGTACTAAGTAGTTAGTACTGAGTAGATACTAATTAGGTAGTGGGTAGTAAGTAGGTATTGAGAAATTGTTTAGGTACCACTGGGAAAAAAGTTTACTTCATCAATGCAAAAAAATGTATGTACTTTCTCTCCCTCAACTGCCCTACAAAAGGACTGATATCCATTTTGCCCGTCAAAATTTTTCTTTTTCTTTTTTTATCCCCAGAACCTTATCCCCGATAATGCAGATTTTTATGTAAATCACAATATTCCCTAATTTTCAGATTGCTAGAATTCCTTAAAATTATTATCAGAATCGTGGGATCCCATGTTTTCTCTTTTTCAGAATAGTTTCTGAATTTCACATTAATTCAATTAATTCTGTGGCTTTGCACCGAAAGTTCTCAAGTTCGAGATCAATTTAAAAAACGCTGCGAAGTCCTTGTCATACCTGCAGAAATTTTGCCTGTTCATTTATAGTGTCTTTCATGCGCAATAATTGAAATGGCTATTTTTGAGGGTTCCCACCAATTTTGCCCCCCCCCCCCCACAAACACGAATTAGGCTCCTATTTTTTTAAATAAATTATCTTCCACGATTGATAGTGCAATTTAATTATCTGGATTCGCCTGCTGATACTATTTCTAGTGTATTATACACATTTATGATGATTTCAGACTGTTTCCGGGTTTTTGGCTCACAAAAAGAGAATTTTGGGAGCTGAACCTTCGTTATAACCTCAGTTCTTCACTGTTTGGCCAAATCGACTTCATATTCGGTCTTCTCGCCCTAAAAAACAGGAAAACAGTACCTCACAAGCTCGTGTTTACTGAAACCTGGAAAGAAAGAAAACTCGAAAACCCCAATCTTTACACCCACTTTTTCCCACATAACGCCCATGGACGTATTCCGACCAAGCTGCCGAGCTTCGGAGCACAACTAGGAACCAAATTTGTTCGCAAATGGGGAAACAAACTGTATGCGGAAGAACGAATATTTTAGACCAAAATTTAACGTAAATATGATTCTGACACATCGTTAGAACCTCAATTTTCCACTCTTTGGTCAAAATCGACTTCATATTCGGTATCCTCGGCCCCAAAGACATGGAACACGACACAAGTTCATGTTACTAAAACACCAAAGAAACTCTATTTTTACCCCCATTTTTCACCCATAACACCCTTGGATATGTTACACGGCGGACGGAAATTGCGTTTTTGGAATCTACGCACCTTGAAACGTAGAAGAAAAAATTTTGAGGGGGTATTATAAAAATTTCTTGCTGAGCGATTACATAGGTGTATTATTCTTAGAATAATAAACCAAAACAATACCTCATAACCTCATGTGACTAAAACACCAAAAAACCCAATTTGTATCCCCCATTTTTCACCCATAACACCCTTGGGCATATTCCGATCGGGCTGAAAAGTTTCGGGGCACAACTAGGGCCCAAAGGGAGCCTGTATGCGAAAGAACGAATGTTTTAAACTGAAATTGAAGTAGATACGCATGATACGGCGGACGCCGCAGATGGCGGACGGACATTGCATTTTGGTTTAACGATTTTGGAAACGTAAAGCGATAAATTTTGAAGGGGTGTTATGAAAACTTTTTGCTGAGCGAATACATCGAGGTGTATTGCTCACAGAATGATAAACCAAAATGGATGTACAAATAGGGTTTTTTGGTGTTTTAGTAACATGAGCTAGTGAGATATCGTTTTCCATGTTTTTTAGGACGAGGAGATGAATATGAAGTCGATTTTGACCAAAGAGTCGAAAATTGAGGTTCTAACGGAGTTTCAGCCTTTTGGTTTATTATTCTGTGAATAATACACCTATGTAATCGCTCAGCAAAAAATTTTTATAACACTCCCCTCAAATTTTTTTCATTTACGTTTCAAGGTGCATAGATTCCAAAAATGCAATGTCCGTCCGCCGTCCACCGTCCGCCGTCCACCGTCCGCCGTCCACCGTACGCCGTACGCCGTCCACCGTACGCCGTCCGCCGTACGCCGTATCACGTGTACCGGCTTCACTTTTGGTGACGTTTCAAGGTGTGTAGATTCCAAAAATACAATGTCCGTCCGCCGTACGCCGTCCGCTTATCACGTGTACCGGCTTCATTTTCGGCCTAAAAAAGTCGTTCTTTCGCACACGTGCTCCATTTGGGCCCTGGTTGAGTCCCAAAACTTTGCAGCCAGATCCAAATATACCCAGGGGGTTTATGAGTGAAAATGGGTGTAAACAACCACAACTAGTTGAAGGGCTTGGAACGATGATTTGAGGTATCGAAACATGGGTTCCACTTGATCTGGACCAGTTGCATACTTGCCTGCAAAGACAAGCACGTTTTCAAGTACCTAATGGCTCCAACATAATGGTCATTAGCGAATTTATTATGCAACAGTATTCAACGTTCTACAAATAAGGCATACTTACAGAAACAAGGCTGGCCAATTATGGGCATTCCAGCGTCTTTGCTGATTTTCTGTAACTGCTGGGTGAAGTTCCTGCAACAAAGGAAATGGTTACAGCACCAAGAGCGTACAAGCATGTTTTACCATGCTGATGGGGTTTTGTTCGACCACATTTTTTATGCTACAAGCTTGGGACTATAGCTTGGTGCTTGGCTTGGAACTGACGATACTACTATTGCACAGAGTAGAAATTATATACAGAAAATGAACTGCTGTTAAGCCCTACGCCGTTAACCTTGTGGGAATTGCGCATGTGACCAAAATTTTGATTTACCTCACGATCGGATTCAACCATACGTGCCAATTTTGGCAGAAAATGCATCAATGCCAAGTTAAACTTAGGTTCAGCAACCATCAGCATTTCAAAATGCTTGCATACGAGTCTGCAACACATTGGGACATTTTATGTCAATACTAGCTGTGTACCCACGCTTCGCAACGGTAGAACAGACACCCCCTTTAGGACAGGCCCCACTCATAACAGTTTTATGATATATATATTATACTATTTGAACCGACGCGTGTTGCTGCGATTTAAATAAATGGAGCCAACGGTCATGTATTTTAATATGCCTGTATCCCCCCCTCCTCAACTGATCAGAAACCTTCCCCAATGCCAACCCTAACTGCCTTTAACCCCCCACCCCCCCCCCCGTATCCTATGAACCCTCCCTACCTGGTTAGAAACATTCCTCAATGTTCACGCAACAAATTCCCAAAGTTGCACTCCAATTGGTCAAGTAGTTTTGAAATTTCTGTAGACCCCCCCCCCCTCTCATAACCTGTACCCCCCTCCCACTAACATCCTGATTGAAGTACCACTTGAATGTACTCGTCGAGCTGAATCCAGAATCTAATTACAATCGGATTTACGTCCAACCGTTCAAAGTTATTATAAGCATAAACGTCCTCATAGAAGTGATTATAACACGTTTTTTAGTAGTATTTCATTCATAGCGTTTCAACGGATGGACAGATTCAAATGCGGATTTTTCATAAACCTTCCCAGATAAATTCTACGTCAAATGGTACCAGCCGCAACTTTCTACGTTCAGCCGTTCTCAATTGATGCCGAGACAAACAAACAAACAAACAAACAGACAAACAGACACTGTTTTATTATATATTATGTATATAGATAGATTAATAATATCCAATCTTAATAACAAAACAACGAATCCCAGTTTCCTATACGACCAACTTTGTTTGGATGTAGTATTATTTTAATGAAAACAGAAATGTAGGTAACCTCAACCTCCAGCAATTGATCACAAAACAAGCGGCAGTGTTCACTATATCTATTTATAACATAAAAATATAAATATAAGTCTGACATAAATACCAAGAACAAATACGCAAGAAATGCGTTATAATTCGAGAGCTTTCGATCGAATGGAGAACGATTTTTGTCCGATGAAAACTACAGAAGTTTCATTTCCCTAGCAACGGCTTGGTTGTAAGTGAAAATTATCGTAAAATGTAGGTAACGCTTTTCGAGGACACTTTTTCGTGACAGTTTTTTATTTTAATGTGCCAAAGCAAAGACATAAAATGTCAAAATAGGTACTTTTTGTGTTAACAACATGTTAGTAACATGAGCTTTTGAGGTATCGTTTTCCATGTTTTTGGGACGAGAAGACCGAATATGAAGTCAATTTTGGCCAGAGTGGAAAATCGAGGTTCTAACTGAAGTTTAAGCCTTAAATTTACGTTAAATTTTGGTATAAAATCCTCATTCTTCCGCACACAGTTTGGGTCCCCATTGTTAAACACATTTGGGTCCTAGTTGTCCTCCGAAACTCGGCAGCCCGATCGGCATACACTCAGGGGTGTTATGGGAGAAAAATGGGTGTAAAAATAGGGTTTTCGAGGATTTCTGAGGTTTTAGTGAACATGAGCTTGTGAGGTATCGTTTTCCATGTTTTTCAGGGCGAGAAGACCGAATATTAGGTCGATTTTGACCGAAGAGTGAAGAAATGAGGTTGTAACGAAGGTTGAGCTCCCGAAATCCATTTTTTATTAGTCAAAAACATGGGAAATTGTCTGAAATCACCATACATTTGTATAATAACACTATAAGTAGTATCAACAGGTGAATGAAGACAATTAAATGGTACTGTCAGTGATCAAAAATAATCTGTTAAAAAAAGCCGAGCTTAATTCGTGTTTTTGGGGGCCAAAATTGGTGGAAACCATAAAAAATAGTCATTTCAATAATTGCACATGAAAGAAGCAATAAATGAACAGCCAACATTTCTGTAGGTATGTCCAATAGAATAATAAACCCATGTGACAAGGACTTTGCAGCATTTTTTATTTATTATTATGTGAATAATATAGCTATGTACTCGCTCAGCAAAAAATTTTCATAACACCCCCTCAAAATTTTTTATTTTACGTTTCAAGGTGCGTTGATTCCAAAACGCTGCAAAGTTCTTGTCACATGGGTTTATTATTCTATTGGACATACCTACAGAAGTGCTGGCTGTTTATTTATTGTTTCTTTCATGTAAAATAATTGAAATAGCTATTTCTGGTGTTTTCCACCAATTTTGGCCCCCAAAACTTGAATTAGGTGTGCTCCCTTTTTTTCATTTTTTTTTTCAAATTATCCCTGATCATTGGTAGTGCCATTTAATCGTCTTGATCCACGTGTTGACACTTTTCCTAGTGTTATTCTACAAATTGATGGTGATTTCAGACAATTTCGCAGGTTTTTGACTAATAAAAAATCAATTTTGGGAGCTGAACATCTGGTACAACCTCAATTTTCCACTCCTTGGTCAAAATTGACTTCATATTCGGTCTTCTCGTCCCCAAATACATGTAAAACGATACCTCAAGAGCTCATTTTACTAACATGTTACTAAAACACAAAAAGTACCTATTTTTATACACATTTTCACTCATAACACCCCTGGGTATATTCCGATCGGGCTGAAAACTTTCTCGACACAACTAGGGCCCAAATGGAGCATGTGTGCGAAAGAACGACTTTTTTAGACCGAAAATGAAGCCTGTACACGTGATACGGCGGACGGACATTGCATTTTTGGAATCTACGCACCTTGAAACGGAAAAGAAAAAATTTTGAGGGGGTGTTATAAAAATTTTTTGCTGAGCGAATACATAGGTGTATTATTCACAGAATAATAAACCAAAATGCGATGTCCGTCCGCCGTACGCCGTCCACCGTATCACGTGTACCGGCTTCATTTTAGGTCTAAAAAATTCGTTCTTTCGCACACATGCTCCATCTGGGCCCTAGTTGTGTCCCGAAACTTTTCAGCCCGATCGGAATATACCCAGGGGTGTTATGAGTAAAAATGTTTATAAGAATAGGTACTTCTTGTGGTTTAGTGACATGAGCTTTTAAGGTATCGTTTTTCATGTTTTGGGGGACGAGAAGACCGAATATGAAGTCGATTTTGACCAAAGAGGCGAAATTTGTGGTTCTACGAAATGTTCAGCTCCCAAAATTGATTTTTTATGAGTCAAAAACCAGGGAAATCGTCTGAAATCACCATCAATTTGTATAATACCACTAGAAAAGGGTCAGCACGTGGATCAAGACGATTAAATGGCACTATCAATGATCAAAGATAATTTTTTCGTAAAAAAAGATTGGAGCCCAGTTAGTATTTTTGGGAGCCAAAACTGGTGGAAACCATCAAAAATAGCTATTTCACATGAAAGAAACAATAAATGAACAGCCAACATTTCTATAGGTGTATCCAATAGAATAATAAACCCATTTGAGAAGGACTTTGGTGAGTTTTTCTTTCTTTCTCTCTCGCTTTAAGCTTTTCTTGACTTTTAGATATCTATGCCATTTAAAAACTTGAAAATAGCACTTGACTCTATAGACTTCTTCGTGTTTTGCATTAGGGTGAATATGTAGCAGGGGTTTTGGACTTTCTTCCATACTTCTGTAAACAGTGAAATTCGTTCTGGCTCATATTTTGGGCATTCCTGAAACATGTGCTCTATTGTTTCTTCCTGTGTCTGGCATACTGAACAGTGTGGCGTTAGCGATGCCATTTGTGTTGAGAGACAGTTGAGTATTGCAGTGTCCACTTTGTAGTCACGTAATAGTTCTATAAAAGCTTCTACTTTGGACGTCTTCGAGTGCATAAAACCAAGGGAATCTCCTAGGGGCGGAGGGTAATAGTACCTTGTAGCGATTTCCATTATTATATGCGTTATGTTGTAATTTTCACATTCTGTTTGTTTTCTTTTTAATAGTGAGGTCGGTGTGAGGGAAAATTGAAGTCATTGGCATAGTGGGTTGATTGATAGCTTCTGTTACCAGACCATCTACTCTTTCATTTCCGGGTATCCCCCGATGGCTTCTGTTCCAGATTAACAGGGTTGCTGTTCCTCGGGCTCTCAGTTTTTGGTTATTGACAAGATTAGTGAACTCTGGTTTTGTTAGGCGCGGGTTTGGACGGATGTTTTCCAGTCTGGCTAAATGGCCGAGTGAATCGGTTGGGATGACCACATTTGATGGGCAGTCCCGGTTGCCTTCAGCATAAGACAGTACCTCCGTAAACGCGTGTATTTCAGCTGAGTATATAGAGGCGTTATCCCACAGTTGAAACTGTTTATGCTCTTGGATTTTATCTACAAAAAATGCACTACCTGTTCTCCCGTTTTTTGCTGATCCATCCATATATAAAAACCGACCACCGGCCCTTGGTTCATTAATCAGTAGTTCTATAGTACTGACAGTTCTATGTGCTTGTTCCGGAAAGCGGACTTCTTATTGGCTGCCTATAGAGAAGGTACGAAACTTGGTATTGTAGTGGGGTATCATCTTGAGACAGCCATTGGAAGTGCAGTGGTTCCAGCCTTGAATTTACGGTAATTTTTTGTTTAAAATCGTCGTTCTTGCACACACAGTTTGGGTCCCCATTCGGGAACTCATTTGGGCTCAAGTTATGCTGTGTAGCTCGTCAGCCCGATCGGAATACACCCAGGGGTGTTATGGGGGGAAAATGAGGGTACAAATAGGGGTTTTCAAGTTTTTGTTTGAGATTTTAGTGAACATGAGCTTGTCCGTATCGTTTTCATGTTGTTTAGGGCGAGAAGACCGAATATGAAGTTGATTTCGACCAAAGAGTGAATAATTGAGGTGTTAACGAAAGTTCAGCATCCAAAATCCATTGTTTATTAGTCAAAAACCTGGGAAATTGTCTGAAATCACCATAAATTTGTACAATAAGAGCTTCCGAAAGACCGGGCGCCATTCCTCAGGTGAGAGGCCTCGACCCTTGCTGCGCGCCCGCCGCGCCTTGCCACTTGCAGTGGGAGAAAACCCCAACAGCTACGGATGGATGGGATGGAAACCCTCCGCTTAGTTGTCCTCCTTTCATGTCGAACGTAGGCAGTTAATGTTGAGGGTCGATTCTTGGGATGGTGGTCTTGCAGGCTTCTTATACGAGTGGGGCTCTTCTTAACTGTAGTTCATAGCAATTTAGAGGGGAAGGTTGTCGGGTGAGCAGATGTGAGGGGAGGGTAAATTAATTTGGGATTTGTTGGTTTGTAATAAGCTAAAATTGAATTTTACCTTCTTCAATAAATTTAAAAAGTTTGTGTAGAAAGGGAAGTTGATGATTTAGATTTAAATTTTGTTGTATAGAGCCAGTTATGTTATTATCTGTTTTGAATTCATAACGGGCAGGTGAAAATGCGAGGCAGTTATTCAAGATATGCTTCATATCGGCTACTTCTTCTGTGTTAGAGCAGACTAGGTAGTACGGGGAGTTTATTTTTTTCATGAGGAATTTGAAGAAAGTGGTGTTGCCATGGCCAAGGAAAATACGGTTTATGGTTGAGAAAAATTTAGGAGAACCAGGTGTACCTGAGTACCAGGGAAGGGAGATTGGGTTGGGTATTATACCATTGGTCCATAATCCACGATTCGTTGTTGCAGTGGTATGTTCAGCAATTAATTTTGTTAATTTCTCACTTTTGAGGAATTTAACATGATCGTTGACAGTAATGTTGTTGTGCAAAGCCACACCACCCCGTACTGCTGCTCTGCGGGCACCAGAGTCAGCTAGCATGTTGGAGGTTATGTGTACGTGGCTGGGTACCCATTGGAAAGCTACACAGGAGTTGTTGGTGCTTTCCAGTTGCTGTACTAGCCGAAAGATTCTGTAGATATAATAGAGCTGACTTGGAATCACTAAGTATGAGGGTGTTAGAGGTCAGGAAATTTGATACAGCGTGTTCCAAAGCGATGAAAATGGCGGTTAGTTCTGCATGGAAGATGCTGGAGTGTTTATTTAGTCCAAATCCCAAAAGTACTTTATGAAACTCGCAATAGTGAGCAGCGGCTGTGTTTCCATTTGCCAACAGCTACGTTACCGCTTGAACGTGTTTTATAAGTAAGGACTTCGAACGGGCGCAGAGGAACGAACACGCGGCTATGCGTGCCTGGCAATCCCCCCCCCCCCCCCCTCCCCACCCCCATTAACACAACTATGTTCCAAGATACAAAACATTATTTTTCTAGGTACCATACTACCAAATGTGCGTTCTTTTTGTACATAAATTAATATTATCCTTTTTACAAAGTTATCATACAAAAATTAATAATGTACCCTTTTGGATATAGGTAGGTAGGCACGTGTATGCCTTAGCAACGTAATAAATGGAAACTAATCCCCTGTATGAACCGTATGTTCGTGGTAGGGGATGAGCAGAGGATACAGTCGGCTTGTGAGAGGATAAGTTATAATGCAATTTTGATCATCATTAATATAAAGTGCACAAGTGTTGTTATGATATCTTTTATCGTCAAATCAAAGAATCTTAAATTAACATTTCGTGTGGATGGTAGGTAGTCTCAATGTAATGAATCTAGGTAATAACTTCTCAATACTTGGCCTAGTTTTTTGGAGTTTCTCTTGGTTATGTTAGCTAGCGTTGTCCTTACCAGTGGAATTCTAAAACCTGAGTCACTAGCGAATCTGGTTTCACGATGTGGGATTCTGTATACATTTTCTACAAGAATCTCTTTCATAGTTAAAACTTCTATCAATCTTGGGAAAGGTAACGATATTTAAGCTGTAGAGAGGCCGCGTATGCTCAAAATTGGATTTATTACACATAGCCCGTACTATGGCTTCCTGGGTTTTGTGAACTATTGTTAAATGAACCGAGTAACTAGAACTCCACGTCGGTAACCAATAATAACGGTTTGCGCAGTTTGAGAATTCTTGTATCTACTGGCGCTCCACGTTACATGAATGGTAAGGTTGCGTGGAGCAGGCTGCTTTCATGAAGGAACTGTCTTTAACAATATTCCCCCAATCATCTTTGAGCTACAATTCGATTAGGGAAGCTTATTAAACGGAATGCTTGTGTTTAATCCGGGATATCAATGTACCTATATTGGTACAATGCAGATTGGTTACTTCAGAGATTCAAACTATTCCATGTAACTATTCGTACTTGTATGGTGTTAATGCATACACGATTAATAAATGCGTCTGATATACATGGGATGTCCATCCAACAGTCGATGCCAGGTTTTGATGAGCTGTTACTCCCCAATTAAAAGCCTCGTCCTTTTGGCCATCTTTGTTGCGTTTCGGAAAAACTCTCGTTAAACTCTTTAATCCCTTTGGTAAGCCCTTCTGCATTGCAATTTCTTCTACGTCCGATGTCCTCTCTATGGAGTGACTGGAAATCGCTGATTGGGAAAGGAGTCAGTGAAGCGGTATTCACACTTGACCTACCCTCGCCGTTCAGTTGATGTTTTCCCCCTGTGTGGCCCAGTTACATTAGTGGGAAGGATACTGTCACCGTCGCTCTCCCTTGGCGCTCCACGCCCTTCCTCCTCAAGTGGCGCCAGCCCGTGGGGTCGATCAATATCAAGGTCTAGCATTCTTGATTAAACTCATTTCAGCTTGCCCTAATGGGCCAGGGCCTACATGAGTATGTCACACACCAACTAAGGTACCTACTCTCTGGTTCCGCCCTTGGATCAGCCGCGACCGTAACTGTGGAAATGATTTCGTTTCCTCATGGCTATGACCGCTCTTTCAGTACGACGTTTCAAAGCTGGTTTTGAATGTTTCTCATGTTACTACTTATACTTACTTTTTTGGTGGGTTTCGTTTGTCTTATGCTCACATTTTAATGCATTACGTACTGCAGAATTATCAACCAAAACTTCGGGTGGGGGGGGGGGGGGGGGGAAATCCCCTTAGGAGCTACTACTCTTACCGTAGCGTGTTCCGATGAGAGTTTAGTGCTATGCAGATTATAATAGTTGAATACTGGTACTTACTTGGCAGATATTCCTTGATATATATTAGTACCAGTCACTCATCTATTGTATCAAAAGATCAGGAGGTCTCGTACATTGAAGGCTGAAGGGAAAGGATGCATTGAAGAAAAAAACTGTTACTCTTGAAAAATTATATTTTTTATTACGTACCATTTAAAAATATTTCACTGAAGTCCTTATAAAAATAATAATATTGCGCAATAAGAACATTTACACGCACAAAAGTCTAATCGCTATCTTCAACAAACTCGTTTTCCGGAAGTGTATCGGAAACATCGTTTGTTTTTAAGTTTGTATAGAAACGGTGAAAAACAGTTTTCACTGGAGGAAGGTGGGCCAGCAAATCCTTCTTTTTTAATCAGATATTGGTAGAAGCTCTACATAACATGGCTTGGGATGTAATCTGGTGTTCTTCACATTTCGTTTTCCTAAGTCAATACATCGAAATGGATCTTCGTTTTAAGAAATTTGAAGTGGATGCAGTTCGGATCTTTGGTTATATGGTTTACCTCAACGATACAATCTCGGTTCATTTAAAAGGTTTGCCTTCTATATCTTTTTTCTGAAGTTAAAAAGATCCAACCCATAGCCTACGGGTCAGAACCCTTCCCAGGGAGTACTAAGCTCGTCTGCCGTTGGATCTTCTTGGATCTCATCCGCCATCCGGGCCGTTGTCCGTTCCCGTTTCCTGGCTGGTTTTGGGTCCGCCCTGGGCTTTTCTCCGTACCCACCATATCTAGTGGGCGTCCCCCTATCCGCCACATGGGGAGGTACCTGATAGGAGACCACCAAAACAAACCTGAGGGTCTTTGGCTCTAACGTAAAATCATTCCTGTGCGGTTGTGAAACTTGGAGAGTGACAGAAGCTCCAATTATTTATCAACCGATGTCTCAGGAGAATTTTTCGGATCGTCTGGCCCGACGTTATGTCCAACCGAGACCTTTGGAGGAGAGCCAACGAGTGTCCAACTGATGTCCAGATAAAGAAGCGAAAATGGAGTTAACTGGGGCACACACTCCGCAAAGACCAAGACGCAGTGGACTGACACGCCCTCGACTGGAATCCACAAGGAAGACGCAGGAAGGGACCAACGAGGCGCAGAAGTGTGGAATCGGAGCTATGGCGGCTGGTGAGCCCTGGGGTCAGTTAAAGTGCCTGGCTCAAAATAGGGTTCGCTGGCGGTCGTTTGTCGAGGCCCTTTGCTCTAACGAAGAGCTACCTATATGAGATAAGTGAAGTCCCTTTGACCTTCCACAACTTCCATTAGGACATCTAGGTTGGTATTTTACCACAATAAGGCAGCCAACCTACCTATCACCAATATTTATAATGCTGATGATGTCAGGTTTAAACCTCAACTGCCCTAGGGCATATTAACCATGCTTAATCATGACATCTAGGTTTGTATTTTACTACCATTAGGTAGTTTTCCATCACAACTCTCTCCTGCATAGCCTCATTCTAAGTTCCTTGCTCGCACAACAGGTCGCCGAAGGTAAGCCGAAGCAAATCGTACCACAGAATTTCCAGTTCTTATCAAACCTCACTAAGTGGAGGGAAGTCCGCATTTTGGGTGAGTGTACTACTGTCTGCAGCCACTTACTAGCGATGACTCGTTCATTTTTCAATCAGTTGAACTTCTAGCTTCTGTTCAAAATAAGGAGTTCGACCATTCAGAATGTCGATTTCATAACCTCTACTACTCATACTGCCTGCTGTTGTCGTTCGAAACAGGGTAAACACATTGTAGGAGCTCGTCCATTTCTAGCGAATACACCTTCTGCACCTGCCAGTTACGCAGGCCGGCGTCAATCAAAAGTCCGATTACAAACGAAGATTCTCCCTTACATTAACTCAGGTCTTCCCTCTTGAGAAAAGAGGAAGACTGGGTATTTGCTTTAACTGGCAATGTTCCGTTGGAAAAGATTGACAGTCTCAGTAACCCAAAACCTTGGACCTCAAAGGTTTCCTCACCGCCCCACGCACAAAAAACCCAAAACCATTAGTCACCTACTGTTTTGGATGATAACATGTTAAAAAACGTCTGCCAAGTCGGATAGCATCCTCACCTATGTAATATGGACGTATATAATTAGTTGGTGGGTCCATTCGGTGGATAGATGTAGAGTTGACGCGTATGGATCAGAAATTGAGAGGTTCGAAAATGACAAAATAGTATGATGGAATAGGAGTTGTAGTAATAGGATTAATGATAAGCGTAGTAGGATTATTATATAGGCATTCATATAAGTGAGTAAGAATATTTGTGGTATCATACCACTTGAAGTGTAAGTACCTATTTCAGAATTACCGAAGCAAGTTACAATACTTTACAAGATTTTGTACTGAAACTAATTAAAGTTGAGAGAGAAATCCAAATCTTTTTAAGTTTAAATGCAAATACATGTGATTTTCTAGGGTAGTTATGGGCTCTACCATGATTTCACGTTTGCGCATGCGCAGACGAAAGTTACCGTGCTTTTTCAATGACTAATGTGGGATTACCTGTGTCCCAACCCCCAGCTAACCTCCAAACCTCATCGCTTCACGGCGATTTCTAGAGTACCTCGTTGTGGGCTCTAGAAGGATTTCACGTTGGCGCGTGCGCAGACGAAAGTTACAGTACTTTTTCAATGACTTTGATGTGGGGCTATCTGTGCTCCATCCTGTGCCTAGCCTCCAAATGTCAACTTACTGCTCCTATTTTTTCGAGTAGTTATGGGCGTCCCAAGGAATTGGCAAACATTTCGCGTTTGCGCATGCACATCCGAATTTTACAGTCCGAATTTGATGAAATCAATTTGGAACCATCAGAGTACCATTCTGAATCTACCATCTAACTTTCAGCTCTTTTCAACAATTTCACATTAGCGCATGTGCAGACGACAGAGTACTTTTTTGATGTATTTGGTGTGGGGCCATCTATGGCGAAACCCGCACGCACCCTCCGAATTTCAGCTCATTACGACAATTATTTCACATAGTTTTAGCCGGGACAATGAATTGACCACACACGGGCAGACAGACACGGGACCAAATGTTCCCTGATGTCTGAAACGTAAAATGTGAGTGGAATTTTTCGTTTTGGATGAAATAAATTTTTTCGACTATTGCACGAATACAAAGCTTCCTCGGTAGTGAGGAAGCAAAATGTGTGGGTTATGGTGGCATTACAACAGAAGTTGTGACAGCCCTCCCACCCATACTACTACATATTATATCAAACGCTCTTTACTAATTTCAGTTTCAAAATCTCAGAAAAATTCGGAGCCATGCTTTTTAAACCGATTCTTCCCGCCCACCATTATTCCCGTTCTATTTTCCTAGCTCCAGTAAAAATTGACAAGATCCCAATTTAATAGGAGCATCAAGTTCTGTTTTCAACGACGTTAGTTCGGGAAATCCGCCTACTATTATAGAAAATGTAATGACCAAACTACTATTGTAGAAAATGAATAATGCTTGGACTTCTGGTTCGTTTTCCAGTATCCTGTGGTTCTGATTGATCAAGCTGCCATCACTTCCACCTGTTCACGTTAATGTAATGTGTGGACTAAGATACAACTATATGGGAGACTATGAGATCCCCTCTGGCAAGCGCCATCAAAAATCATGATACAAAAAATCATGTAGCACGACCATATGAGCGAGTTTTCGGAGTAACATAGAACGTACAATCAGTTATCCTGAATGAATCGAGATGGGTAGTAGACAGACTGGATTCCTGCGACCCCCTTCATGGGTGGGGTGTATAATTGTCATTGTCTCCAGCTCAAGTGTCTCCCTCTTCAACTATGAAGCCGACTCTTTGAAGTGTACCACCTCTGCCTACTTCAACAGTATCATATTTTTGCAATTTTTCACCCACAGAACTGACCCATTTTTTCTAGAAGAAATAATTTTGGTTATCGTAATTTTCTCAATCAAGCCACTTTTGGTAATTATGGAACTTGTACGATTTCTAGCGTACATTTTTGTTGATTATTGAAATAGTCGTTTCTTGTCTAGATTCTCCTTGCTAGATCATTTTTGGAATTTTGGTCATTTTAGCCGTTGTAACCGACTTCGATTTTTGAAGCTCAAAAAACTCAAATTTAACTAACATTTTATTTTTGAAAATCGCTATCTTCGACCTTATCCTTTCGTTCGCCATTGCTAACATTTTAGCGAAATTTGAAATTTTTTGTCTCGTAGAAATAGTCGAATAGGTACTACCCAGAAGGACACACACGCACGCTCACATACACACACGCGCGCACACACACACACACACACGCACGCACACCACACATTGGTACATATCAGGAAAGTCAAAATCTGGGATCCGTTTCACTGTACACGCCACCCCCACCACACCTCACCTTTGTTTATGTGTTCATCTTGGTCACATAACCTGGTTCCTTGATTACTAGTGCAGGGGTACCGAATTTTCATGAAATTTCTTGATCTTGGTCAATGTAATCAAGTAGACTGAATTACGATTCCATTTACACTCATTTAAGGCCCCACTGAGGTAGTTACTAGTTTTCCCGTAAAATTGCGCATGGAATATTTTCTTTAAAATAAATTATTCTGTAGAATGAAGCATCAAAATTCGCATGAACTAATTCATGGTAAAATTATTTGCCGGAAAAATCGTATTTGCCCGGCTGAGGCCTCCGTGGATGAGGATTAAAATTATTCGTTCTCCTTCCACGTCCTTTCGAAAAATGATAGTTTTGGTTTCGAAAGTTTTTGAAATTTAGGTCAGTGACACATAACTTTTTTGCGTAGGTACTGATTAATCTCGACGGCTTCTACTTTATATGATGATAAGTTGTGTAAATGAATTCATCTTCCCCCTTCTGTCTGTCTTTCGTTTTCAAGGTTTTTGCGACCGTCGACGAACTATTGGTAAAATTGTGCTAGTAGGTAATCATCAGTGCAAACAAATTTCAGTTGTTTCAAGTACTGCCTGCTTTTATGAGTGCTGTCTCTGTGTAAAACCCTGTAATATCGTCATAAAGCTAATATTTTACACTTACATTTTCATTATGATCAACTATTGGTACATAATCAAGTACCCAAAATTGGGTTTTCATAATGGGTGTTTCAAGGATTCCACGTACGCGCTTGCCGAAACGAAAATTACTTCTTGATTTTGATCAGTCTTTCCAGGTCATTACTTCTTGATTTTTATCTGTCTTTCCAGTTCATATTCCATTTCAGCGTCCAGCCAGCACATACCTCCGAAATTTCAGCGTATTACAAACATACTTTGGTATAGTTATTTGTGGCGCAAGGATTTTCATACCTACTGATTAAACTCGGAACCAGATTTGTTCTGTAATTGGCTCAGAAGGGCAACACTTATGGAGAAACTCGGATTTTAGAGAAACGATTTTTCCCTCCGCAAAATTCATTACAAGGGTCTCGCTGCCTTGGTAAACTCAGAAGTACTACTCAAGAACCCGTATTTTGCTAACTGTTGACCTTTTCGAGAGAATTCCATAGAAGGGGAATGGGGATTCTTAATTCGGTAGGTATAAGGAAAAGGAAAATTTATACATGAGTTCCTACTGGTAGTTACTAACATAATTAAACTGTAGAAATCCCATGCTGGTGGATATTTATGGCTCAGAAACGCACCACTGCCTGGTATGAGGTAGGAAAAACTAGGTAGTACACTAGGTAACCTTGTCCTTTGATAGTTGTCCGTCGTTCTGATAGCCACTCATTAGCCCGGTAGCACTCTTAAACAGTGATAATGATTCAAAACTTTACTCGTCCGATTACAACCAGTAGTAGATAGTAGCCTCGGATAAGAAAGTCATATCTAGTGTAATGCTCCCTTCCTGGTATTTTCCAATATTGTCAAGTTGTAGAAGTCGGAATTAGTTATGGTTAGCGGTCTACCACTGCCAAGTGGTTTATGCTTGAATATTCTATCCTATGGAAGTATTAACCTCTCCAGGTACATGCTCTCTGGACCTTGTATCGTTTAGACCATATTATTCCGGGACAAATCTACAATTCCTTATCACGGTTTGACAGGGTTCCAATCTGGAAAAATTGAAGGAAAAAAAATACTACAAGGCAATAACTTCACAATAATTAGACTCCTAACGCGATCTGTTGAACGGTTGGCGAACTAGTTGCTTGAACTGCAAGAGTTGAATGAAATAAATGTAATTTAATAATTTAAATTTTCGAGGTTCCTTCTGAAATGAGTTAGTATTATTTACTCCAATGTGAGGTTGCGAATGCTAATTTGAAAACAGTAACGTGTGGTGTTGAATGTCTTGCCATTGAGAAACGAAATCTCCGACCACGAATTTCCATTCTTACGAGAAAACGAATGAAACTTTTTAATTGTATTTCTGTCGCTTACAGTGTTGAGTCAGTCGGAACCATGTACCTATAATATGTCTCGTGTTCAAAACCGAAGTTGCGATTTATAGAGAAAAAATAATTTCCAGTAAATAGTGACGCATAAGGCTTGTATGCCCTCACCTCTCAATCTATAATTCCACTAAAGGATTTTTGAAAATATGTGGGTTCCTCATGTTCATCTCAAGAAGCCCAAAATGACTTTGTCAACAGCAAACCTCTTCAAGGTGTGGGTGTGAAGTGAAAGAAGTGGAAAAAAAACCACAGTCATGCAGCATGGCTATAAGAGCGAATTTTCGAAGTTTTCGGCATCTTCCTCCTCCGCCTAAAATTTTCTGAAAATTAATTTTCGGCCAATGTTTTCCCAACTTGATACCATACAAAATTAAAACAGGAGTAGTTTTACGCAAAGTAAAATTTGGGGTGGAAGGAGGGGGAGGGGGAAATCAAAAATGTTTTGAATACCAGAAGAGTAGTATTGGGTACGTAACAAATTTTTTGTTCCATTTTTTGCCGAGTAACACCTCGGTTTGTAGATTTTCCAACGCTGAACACGATGGTGAAGTCAGAATTGCGATATCCCATTCCGTTATCAGATTAGAGCAGACGAACCAGGAAGAACATCTCAAGAAATAACCACGTTCCTTCATCTTCAAAGTGCTCCAGTTTGAGAATGGAATGAGATATCGCAATTCTGATTTCACCATCGTGTTCAGCGTACAAAAACCTTTAAAATGAGGTGTCACTTGTCAGACTTTTTCATTTTGGGAATTTATGGGTAATTTCCCCCCCCCCTAAAACTCCCCAAAACTCCCCCTTAGAGTGACCCGATTCTGCCCATCTTCGAACTTAGCCTGTAGATTGCCAAGACAGATTTTTCGTGCAAATTTGAACTTTTTATCTCAATTCTTTCGAGAGTTATCGTCTGGATTGACACATACATATATAAATATATATATAAATATATAAATATATAAATATATAAATATATATATAAATATATATATATATATATACATATAATTTTTGGTGTCTTTCGGCAGGGAATTCAGGATGGTCTGAAACGGATTTTGGTATAAAAATCTTTCGGAAATTCGAGTTTTAAAAATTTTGGACCGAGAACAATAGCTTCCTTTTCTTCGAAAATTCGCTAAAAAGCAAGAGAATCCAAGGAAATCAGATATGCATTTTTCTCTGTAATTTTCTTTAGCGTATGTACCTACTATAGGAAGTGCCCAACGTTTGTACTTAGCAGCATTCTGAAGAACTGGTAATCATCCATGACAGTAGAGAGCTACGAATTAGGCATCTATGTGAGCAGATGAACTGATTATATTCCATTATAGTAAACCGGCGGTCCCTCCTTGAAATCTCCCTGGCCATCTAGTTTTATTCCACGATATGGACGCGGTGTGGGTGAGGAATAACAAGGGAAAATGAAAAGGGTTCCCCATTGTCCTCTTGTTTTGGCCGATAGGCGCGTTAGGTTGTCGCTTCACGTGAACTAAGTTGCTATCAGTTTAGTCGACGTCACTGCTAGCCGATAATAACGGACCTGGCCTCTGTGCCCTTTTACCGGCTTTATGCACTCTCCCCTCAGCTTCATCGTGGGCAACTTGGGTTGAAAACTCTTAACCAGAGATGTAAACCGTCACTTTTTCCAGGGGATTCCGCCAACTTTGGAGAACCTGGGAGCTGCAGGAGTACGCTCCAGCATTATTATGCTCTCATGTCGGTCATTAGTTCACTTGACATTGATGATAACTGAGCATAGTCCCACTTCTGTCTAGCACTGGTCTAGACCTCAGGGCTATAGATGTACCTCTGGCGCTAGAAGGCAAAACCACAGGTTTTTCACTGGCACTCAACAGATCCTTCACCGTGCACGAAAATTCGACAAATTCAGCTATCACTCCAAAACGGTAATATGGCAACTGGCCATCCCAAGCTAAAGATATCATCGTTGTCTTCCCCATTCACTAAGGAATGGCCTGCTGTGCGCTGAGTATGTGTCGATTGTTTTCAGGCCTCTCAGGCCCATACCAATCATTATCTCTGTTTTAAGGCGCCTCTTCATTTTTTCTGTTATCTGCACAGCAGGTTACCCCTGTTCCTGCCTCCTCCGGCGTTGGTCATGTCATGGACATGTCCGGGATGGCCCGCTTGGAGGTGCCGGTTTTACAGGGAATTTGAATGCAGAGGGGAATACGTTATATCCTTGGTATCTCCGTTTTCATTTTCTTGGTGTATGATGCTCCCATATCTTCAACTCAGCCTCAGTAGTAGCCGCCTCTTGAGTGTCTTGCGGTCTTCCATCATTGGCAGGCATTATGTTAATTAAAATTTGCGGTATGTTGCTCCAGTTATTTAGCTCAGCTTCCGTACTAACCGCCTCTTGAGTATCTTGCGGTTTTCCATCATTGGCGGGCATTTTTGTAAAATCTGTACATAAATATCGCAGCTCCGTTGAAAATTATCACAGTTAATCCTTACAAAACTAAACATACACATAGCGTTAAACTCTCACTCAATAAATTACACTCACACTATAAATTACTTTCACCGCGAAACACATAAATACAGACACACACCCTATCCTAATATCACAGAACTGAACGGGGAGTACTTGGAAAAATATTCCTCCCACTACTTAAACCAAAACGTATTATGTTAACCTAATGAATGGCCACATAAACTTTGATCCCAGCTTTAGGTATGATATTCCACTGTTAAGCCTCAGCAATTTCACATTTTATTTACCCCCCCCCCCCCCCCCATTTAACTCATAGTTGGAAACCGTAGGATTTCCAGGGTATTCCGCCAACTTTGGTAAGCCTCGGGGCTGTTGTAGGGCGCACCAGCATTATAGAGATAGAGGAAGGTCCAAACAGTGCCATCCAGAGCTCCCATCTTGTCATTACTCTGTTTATTAGCTCGGCTAAATTAGTTCAGCCTGAAGTACTAACTTCAGTCACTGCTACCTCACCTTTGCTGGTTCTCAATTTGTGAATGGGTCATTCTTGATGTAATCACTTTTCTTCGAATAAACAAAAATGGCAGCCATTTGAATTTTAGTATTCCTCGAGAAAACGACCTAAAAGTCGGTAACTACGTAGTATGATCTTCAAACATTGGACCCACAGGGGGTGGTTGATTGAGAGAGCATATTTTAATAAAATAATACCTACCTATCTTTACAGTCGTAACAGCTATACCTATTCTACAGCCATGCCGATTATAAACGCTGTTACATTGTGTATTCATAAAAAAATATTGTAGGAGGTTTCAGGTTTCATGACCGCTTATAGTCTGAAACTCTTAGTATTAAAAAAATAAAACAAAAATTCATCACGATATACGATACACGGGACAATCGGGAAGAAAACCGACGAGTTTGACGAATTTGGGAGTGACGGGTTTAGTTATCAAAAATATATTTGTGTTCGTTACCCTTACGGTCGTCAACTCACGTTTCGGTCGGAGGTAGATGAATATTGAAAGTCCCCTATTTGTGCTGGCTATGGATTTGCAACAAAAAAAATCATAAAAGAAGTTTATGTCTGTGGTAGATACACAAATTAAAAACGCTGCGAATTCCTTGTACCATGGGTTTATTATTGTGTTGGACATATCTACAGAAATGTTGGCTGTTCATTTATTGTTTCTTTCATGTGTAATAATTGAAATAGCTATTTTTGATGTTTTCCACCAATGTTGCCCCCCCCCCCCCTCCCAAACTCGAATTAGGCTCCTATTTTTGACCTCAGTCCTTGATCATAGATAGCGCCATTTAATTGTATTGATTCACCTGTTAATACTACTTTTAGTGTTATTGTAAAAATTTATGGTGATTTCAAACAATTTCCCAGGTTTTGAACTCATAAAAAATGAATTTTGGGAGCTGAACTGAGGGAGGATTCTAAGATGTAGAATAGAAGGGTTGAACCGCAAGTGTAAGAGACTGGTGGCTATTAGAATGATATTCAACTGACTTACCGATGAAAAGGCTCCAAGGCAACTGACTTGCCCTAGGAGGTTATAGAAGGGGTCGAAGCCGAGGAACTGTTCCTTTGAGATTCAGAGGTTCCAAAGAAACAGTTCCCGTGCCGATACTGTGCAGCTATGAATTCCTGTGCGATTGAAGTAATATAGGTTCTGCGCTTCCTCGATTACAGTCATGTTGACATCTTCATAGCCAGTTAATAACGTGTTTCGACAGAGCACTGTTAAATGTAGGTATTATTAGCAATTGGAGTACTTACCTACAGCTATTAATAATAATAGTAATAATAATACTGATAATAATAACCACCAGTCGCTACGCGCCGGCCTGATATTGTCCTCGTGCACAAGGCGGAGGGAACGACCAACCTAATTGACATCTCTGTACCTCTCTCATCAAACCTCGAAGCCAAGTACAGGGAGAAGGTAAATAAGGACGATGTGGGAGCAGGAGTTGTTACGGATCGTTCCCGTGGTCCTGTCTGCTATCGGGGCGATACCCAAGGAACTCCATGAAAGCTTGAGGATCCTTGGGTTGCCCGGTAGACTTTACGAGAGCATGCAGAAGGCCGTGCTGATTGCCACGTGTAGCCTGGTGAGGGAGTTTTTGGGGGAGGCCATTACGCCCGACCACTGAGCCAGTTGCGCTTGCGGGTGGGAATAGTCCCTTGGGGCCCCCCACTCGCGTCACCCCGTGGCACGTTACCCCCCACGGATGATGACCACCGATAATAATAATAATAAATCTCTATTGTGCGGGACTTTACAGCCTATATGAAGCACACATGAATTACATGAACTGATTACTATTACAAATCGTTCACACCAGCAAACTTTATGAAGGCATGTACCTACCAAGTGAGGATACTATACTGCCCACCCAAATGGCAGACCTTTTCTGATGTCTGGAGGTACATTAATTTCCCAATTATACCTAGTATTCTCAGCGGCCCTGTGGCGCCCGCGCCGGCTGTTGCGGGCCCAGGGTAATGTGGATGGGACAGGAGCGAATATGCAATTCACGCAACGTCGTGCGGTCGTGCGGGTGAGGTTCTCAAACATCGCTCGCTTCTTTGCTCGTTTCCGAAACTGCACATGAGGTCAATTTTGCGACCATATTCTTGGTCCCATTGGTAACATCTGGTACCATCAAATTTTCTTCTTCCTTTTTGTTGCTGAGTTCTGTTGCTTTTTGTCGATAGACGAGGTTGAATTTACATTAAATGTTCAGGAGTTTGATCCGCTACTCCATTCTCCCCTACCTAGGCACCTTTCCAGGGCAGGTTGCCCCCACCAATGGCGGCATGACAGTCTGAATTCCTCCGTTGAACTCTTTATATGGGGAAAACGACGCTACCATACTCTTCAGGCAACAGAAATGCAACTGTTTAGCAATTTTATGAATTTAAAACGGAATTCTATCACTTACAAATACTGTTAGGGTTTCAAAATATACTTGTTATGGAAATTTGCCCCATACTTCAACGTTTATAGTTTGCTGCAAGTTTAATTAGGTACGATTATTATTCTCATTGCCTCAAAAACTTCACCTAAGTGATCATTACATTCACTATACTATCGCCTCCATTACTAAGCATGATAGAATATTGAAGTAATGTACGGACTGGCGCACGAGCAGACGAGAGATACAGTGGTGTGTTAATGAAATTTATGAGCAACCACCTGCTGATCAGTCCCTGGAGGTTTCAATGAATTGGGTGTATAACAACAGTTAGGTAAAGAACGACATTTTGATAATGCGAGTACAAATGGTTTGGGGGAAGGAACAAGTTTATATACACATATCCAATAGAGGGGGAAGGGACAGGCTTCTGCATGCATATCGAAGAGGGATATGGGTAAGACTGTCACTCCTGGCACATTCCTGTTTCAACATGCTCTTCAGGCGGACAAGCTCCCTCAGGCCTTAGGGCCTCGAACCTTCAGGAACATTTCTGTTTGATGCTCCTCAGGCTGCCCAGCTCCAGTCCTCCAGTGGGTGGCCCTACCCCCTCCCCCAAAACCTCTGCTTCGCTTCTGGACCCCTCTCACCGCCCTTACCCCCTGTACCCCCCTCTACCCACCCCCTATACCCTTCCTCCCTCGCCACGAACCTTCTGGACCATTCCTGTTTCATCATGCTCGCCTGGAGCTGGGGCACCTGAAGAGCATGTTCAAACAGGAATGTCCTAGAAGATTCGAGGCGAAAGGTGATGGTGGGATGGTTGGGGGAGGGGGCTTAAATATGATTTAGTTGGTAGGTATTCATGTTTAAACAGGAATGGTCCAGAAGGTTAGTGGGGAAGGGTAAGGGTGTAGTAGGAACGGGGGGGGGGGGGATGGGGTGATGGTTATAAGGGGGTGACATAATTAAGTAGGTAGGTATTCATGTCCAAACAGGAATGTTCCAGAAGGTTCACAGTGGTGTTGGTGATGGGTGTGTGTGTGTGGGGGGGGGGGGGGGGGGAGAAGTCACAGGGCGAAGAGGAATGGTCGGGGGGGGGGGGAGAGCACCCGCTAAGGCCCGAGGAAGCTGGTCAGCCTGACGAGCGTGTTCAAACAGGAATGTCCCAGGAGTGACACTCTTACCCTACTCACCCAGCATGCTATTTTGGCGGGCAAAATGAATGTCAATAGTTTTTTCGGCTGAGGAGGTTTTCTTGGCATTTTTACACATCTTTTTGCATTGATGAAGTAAACATTTTTTCCCCAGTGCCTGCATTCTTTTTTCTCAGTACCTACTTACCAAAAAAATGTTTTTGATCAGTCGGGTCCAGATTTTGAACACTTCCTCAGGGAGCCCCAGTGAACATGTGTGCCAAATTTCAGCTCTTCAAACCCTCTCTAACCTACTCCTAAAATCTGTCCAAAAAGCACATTCTTGGAGCATAGCAGATGTACGTGGCAACATTTCAGTTCAGTCCGTTAGGTATGTCTGTGAGACTGTAGCCCTGTCAAAGAAGAAGAGCAAGTAGAAAAACTTGAGAATAGCTATTTTCAGACTTCCACAACTCCGGCACCTGATGGTCCTGAGGGTTAAATTTTGGTATACCTCCCCCCCCCCCCCCCCCCCTGGGGGCCGAGTTACGGGGGATGATGGGGGGGGGGACTCCTGCTGGTTGTGTAAACCGTATTCTTGGTTGTTTTCCCGTTTCTCCCGCCTACCCTAGATACTAATTGTGTTGGTAATTTTCAAAGAGTCTAGAAAATTTGAATTTTTTTCTCACCCCAAATGTTTGATTCTTGTGAAAATATAGATAAAATTAACTTTATTCGTTGGTACATCATATATGTAGGTGGGTAAGGTTCAAGGTTCATCAAAATTATGTGTTATTCATTATAAGAATGTAATGTTTCGGGAAAATAATGCCTGGGTTCCTAACTCCAAAAGAAATGTTTTTCTTATTCCTTTTTTTTACATATTTTTGCTTATTAAATTATTGAGCCTCATGTTACTATTTACAATTAACATCGCTAATTCAATACAGTAATACCAATTATGCTAATTAAATGTGAATACCACTATAGTTGAAAAAATAAATAAAAGAGTACCGGCCGACATATTAATTTGTTGTACAATTCAGGTAGGATAATGACGTGTCCTCAGTATACTCGTACCTATTGTCACTAGATATAAGATCAGATCGATTCTCAATTTGAAACAAATCTCAGAACTGAATCTTGGTCAGAGTCACTCGAAGTTTGTACGTACAGTAAATCGTCCTACCCACCCTGTAGTATACCTTCTGCCTACTGAATTTTCTTAGACGCCAGAATGGCTGAGTAGGTATTGAATAAGGAATTTCTTTATACTCAATCAATAAATACGAGCACATATTTACGAGTGTTATTATACTTCAACATATTCCTTAACAACCGTAAACAAAAAATTCAACAGCAACATTACGCACAATTTTATTCATCAGGTGGTTAAATAATTGATTTTGCTGAATATACCCATATTACCCGATATACTGCATGTCACTGTCATGCAGATTACCACATGAAATTAAAACTTAGTTGACAATTTATTTTCTTACATTCTGTATTGTTTATGAAGGACCATCAGATGAACAGTGAGATCAAAGAAAAAATCCATTGAAACTCAAATTGATTGATACAAACAGTGAAAATTTTAGTACGAAAAAAGCAGCTGCTACGAAATAGTTTGTGCACTTGCACTGCTGAGGATAGAAGAGGGAGTCATAGTATTTTTACTCTTATTATTACTTATTATTTTATATCAGTAGTAATTAGGCCGCGGAGGGAACACCTATGTCAATAATAATTGGTATGAGGCTAAATACTCATGAAAGGGAGTGGAAGAAAAGTGAAGGGATATACGTTAGACTTAATGTGTGCCTATCCATTTTTCCAAGCTTTATCACAACTGATTGAGCACACTCACTGAAAAGATGAACGGCCGTTTCTGTGGGATTTTGTACGAGTAAACCCGGGCCGTGGGAATGTTGTACGAATGAACCCGGAATTGATGCTGTAGACTAATAGATGGAAGTATGATCAAGCAAGTCCACAGTACATATAATAATGCTATGAACACTATGACTGCACGTAATATAAGTACGTGATTCAACGTCAAAGGTAATCAATCATTCAAACCCTTCGAATAAACTGAAATCACGTCATTTTATTATTCTCATACTTTCGAACGAGTTTTTCCTACCACAGTTCATTAATGTTCACGTCACTTTTAAGAGCATCTCGTGGTGTGGAGGTGGCCCATTTCACGTAAACATCACACTGGTAGGACACGAGCGCTTCACAAATCGTGTAAGTGTGGGATGAGATGAGGTGAACATGAGCTACAAAGAACTGGAACCGCCATATTTATATGCTGCGTCATTATCTGGTGGCAAATACAAGATCCAATCACATAAGGACTTTGCTAAGTTCGTCAGAATGCGAGTGCAGATGTCCGAACGACCAACGCAGCCATTCCCCTATGTCCGTTCCTTGTTTATAATTGTTACCTAACCAAACAACAGCATTCTCTATTTGATATTTTCATATTTGATATTTAATTATAAATTATATTTTTATATTTTATATTATGGTATTTTTTAATAATGTTTATGTACCTATCATGTATTGTTCAAGTAAAATTACAAGTACAGCAAGTACAATTCAAGTAAAACACGAATTAGGCTCCTTTTAAAAAATTACATTCGATCATTTATAGTGCCATTTAATTGTCTTGATTGACCTGTTGATATTAGTTCTAGTGGTATTATACAAATTTATGTTGATTTCAGACAATTACCCAGGTTTTTGACCCATAAAAAATGAATATTGGGAGCTGAACCTTCGTTACAACCTCAATTCTTCACTCTTTGGTCAAATTCTGCTTAATATTCGGCCTTCTCGCCCTACAAAACATGGAAAACGATACCTCACAACCTCATGTTCACTAAAGCCTTTAAAAAGCCTTTGGAAAACCCCTATTTTTACACTTATTTTTCCCTCATAACAACCCTTGGTGTAATACGATCGGGCTGCCGAGCTTCGGAGCACAACTAGGACCCAAATGTGTCGCCAAATGGGGGACCCATCCGTTGTGCGGAAGAAAAACGATTTTAGACCAAAATTAACGTAAATTTAAGGCTGAAATTTCGTTAGAATCTCGATTTTCCACTCTTTGGTTAAAACCAAAAGGAAGTTACTTTAGGTACATCAGTATCAAAAGGATCGCAATCCAGTTGGTCACGGTAGTCCCACCATAGTTTGAGGGGAGATTTGTATTGTTTCAAGGTAGACGGAGCCAGCGAGACGATCATCACTTCAGCTGCACCGAAAGGATTCCTCACAGGAGGAAGGCTCGTCTGATAAAGTCTCGGCCACCAGTGTAAGCTCGTTTGACAGCGGGTGCGGTTGCAGATGACAAGTAGAATGTTAGACGGTCCGAAATATAACGGCTGCCCCATACGTTGAACGAAAAGTGGGTACCATGACTGGGCTTTCCAGTAACGAGCAACTACGATACCAGTCGCTTGACATACGATCGTTTTCTGTAAAACTCTCAACATTAGCGAGACTGGAGGGACCGCATAAAAGTAGAGATTTTTCCACTTTACAGTGAAGTTTTTTTGTCAAGCTCGATTCCAATGGGTCATTATTGAAAATAATAAACCAAAAGTCGTCTAAGTAATTCACGCAAAGAAAGCCCCTGTATCGTAAATCTTTTATGACAGATTTATTAATTTGTTGAACAGGTGAGGGCTGCTGAGGGTAAGTCGAAGGGGACCACATAGAACTGAAACCAATTAGTGTCGTGAACAAAACGTAAGTACTTCCTATCGTTGGGATGCGCCGAAATCAAATAATACGCTCCCCATACGAAGTCAGATGATAAGTCAATAGTTGCGGTGAAATAGTGTTTTTGAAACAACCGAGCCGCTGTTCTATAGTCCTCTTTTTAATCTGGGGAGCCTCGACAAAGTCGTTCGATTTCTTTAAACTTGTTTCCCTCCGTTCGCCTTGTCCGCTAGAAAAATTGGGGCACAAATTGATCGATAGGTAGGTAGCGTTGAGCGAAATGATCGTGTAAAATTCCGATCCTCCTGAGGACAACCAGTCGCGTCCGCGACGCTGGTAAGGCAGACAGAGGTAAAGCCCCAGCCTGAAGGGCTGTTTACTTCACTTTTTACTTCTGCTATTTCGATGGGTACGGGGCTGGAGTGCCCGTCAGTTCTCAAAATAAAGTTGAATGATTATACGTCAGATTCAGTCCCTATTATTACTTCTCCTGTGATGAGAATTGTTGGCCATTTTGTCTAAATGAGAGACCAGAACAGGAAAATTCTAACTTCGATAAAATAATCCTTGGTTGAAGAGCTATTATAAACTACTTCCACTTAAGTAAATCTTAAACTTTTTAGTTTTGAGACTCCCAAAGACCCATTGGAACCGATTAATTGAACCGTCCCTGCGTCGCTTTGTACTTTGTTTCGTATTCCACGGTGAAAAATAATTCCAGCGTATAATATGTGCCGCGACCAATTAGGAGGCAACTGGCTACTTCGTCGCACAATGTCGGAAATCGTCAAGGCCAAGTTTCCCCAAGTGGGGAAACACCCACGGGTCTGAAAATTGTATTTTCTTTTTTTTTCTGAATAAAAGAAAAATCATGCGGGGAATATTGGCACCAATCGCGCTATCCTGCGATACGTAATTTTTATTCTATGATTTTTAGAAGTTTCGTACTAGTGACGCCACACCGGGCAAGGGGTCCCGACCAGGTGGGAGGGGTGCAGTGACGTCACAGGACCATGAAACTGAAAAGTCATAGAATAAAAACTACTTTACGAAAGTACGGTTGGTGTCAAAATCAGGATGGAATCTACTTTCATTTTTAAACAACTCAAGGGGTGAGTATTCCCTATTCACGGACTCTGTGGGTAACGTTCTTCGGTAATACTTCCATCTTCCTTGTTTATTCTTCCTAGCTTTTAATTTTGTACCTAAATTTATTATAGCTTCTAGATGTACTAAATCTATAGAAACTTTGAAAAACAATATTGTTGAAAAAACTATTTAAAAAAAATTAATTAATAAAATTAAACAAAAAAGATTTTTCACTCGCTATTTGCGTTTTAGGCCTTCGTAAACAAATTTTGTTGCGTATCCGTCCGTCTGCACGATCGCAAATCCTTGCAGCGCGCCTTCCTTCACCAAAGAATGATCGGTTCATGACTCAGCATGAGCGGAAATCAAGAGGGTAGGTAGTTACGGGTCGGGCCATAGATCGCATATGAATTTCATCAAAACCGAACTGTGACTTTCGACTACGCGTATGATACCCTTGCCACATGCTCAACTCCCGTTCTAGCCACGTTGTGATGAAATTCACGGGAGTTATT
This sequence comes from Leptopterna dolabrata, assembly GCA_954871275.1. Lineage (NCBI taxonomy): Eukaryota > Metazoa > Arthropoda > Insecta > Hemiptera > Miridae > Leptopterna > Leptopterna dolabrata. The sequence continues at coordinate 67,942,961 of OX940974.1, read as the reverse complement.
TAGTCCCGTATGACGGCCGGCGATAAACTGTATTACTTGAGAATGCCCATCGTTCCGCAAGGAGCGATGGTTATGCTAAACACGCACGACTGATCGGTCTTGAGGGTAAGGTAATCCTTCTGCGCCGTCTCCCCAGGATACTCAGCTGCCGTTTCGTATTCAAAACCGCTTCAAGTCCTCGTGACATGGGTTTATTATTCTATTGGACTTGCCTACAGAAATGTTGGCTGTTCATTTATTGTTTCTTTCATGTGCAATCACTTAAATAGCTATTTTTAATGGTTTCCACCAGTTTCGACCCCCCAAAAACACGAATTAGGCTTTTTACATATTATCTTTGATCAGTGATTGTGCCATTTAATTTGTCTTGCTTCACCTGTTGATACTACTTCTAGTGCTATCACACAAATTTGTGGTGATTTCAGACAATTTCCCAAGTTTTTGATCAATAAAAAAATGAAGTTTGGGAGCTGAACCTTCGTTACAACCTCAATTATTCACTCATTGGTCAAAATCAACTTCTTGGTCGGTATTTTCGCCCTAAAAAACATGGAAAATTATACCTCACAACCTCATTTCACTAAAACCTCGAAAAACACTATTTTTACAACCATTTTTCCCCCGTAACACCCCTCGGTTTATTCCGATAGGGCTGCCGAGCTTCGGAGCACAAGTAGAACCCATATGTTCCAAAATGGGGGCCCAAACTGCCTGCAGAAGTACGACGATTTTAGACCAATATTTAACGTAAATTTAAGGCTGAAACTTTGTCAAACCTCAATTCTCCACTCTTTAGTCAAATTCGACTCATATTCGGTCTCTTCCTCAAAAGCTCGTTATTAAACCACCATAAAACCCTATTTTCACACCCATTTTCTCTCTTAACACGCTTGGGTATATTCCGATGGGGCTGCAATGTTTCGGGGCACAACTAGGGCCCAATGTGTGCAAAAGAACGAATTTTTTAGACCGAAAATGAAGTAGTTATGTACGATACGGTGGAAGGCGTACGGCATACGGCGGAGGGTGATTGCATTTTGCAATCTACGCACCTTGACACTTAAAAGAAAAAATTTTGAGGGGGTGTTATAAAAATATTTTGCTGAGCGAATGCATAGGTGTATTATTCACAGAATAATAAACCAACCTTGCGAGAAACCCGCTACTAGTAATCTAATTTCTTGCCATGTCATTAACAAATTTGCGTTTTTTCCCCAAAAATGCACCATTCGCGTAGCCGTTAGTTATCATTATTTGACTTTATTTGTATTTCTGTTACGTACCTGCCTGTATAGGTTCTTCATAATAAACTTAAATGGGTATAATACAATGAGGTACCATGAGGTAGTGCATCCATGCTGTACATGGTATCTCAGATAATGTGTTATCCCCCCCCCCCCCCCCCAATTTTGTAACAATACATTTCAGGCAAAACTTCCAAACGGTAACTCCCATTATTTTTTAGCGTCGGATTCGAGTGTCACATTTTTGCGCACGTGCACTATGTACAATAGCTTCGTTTTTTCAAATGAGAACCCCTGTTTCTTATTGCACATTCTAATTTTGCGTGAAAATTCATGAAAAAATACCATTCACTAGAATTTTTGAGTGCGCAGATACGCTCAAAATATTGGCTACACGCAAAAATCGAGTTCCGTGGGTGCACTATTCTACCATGCGTGATACACCATTTTAATGCGTTTTTTCGCGCTAAATAACATGGTGATGTTCATTTTTCGATTTGCGCAGTACGGGTTATTGAACGTTGACGGATACCCTAAAATCATGTATCATGGTAGCTCAACCCATCCACAAAACATGGTACCTATTTCTCCTTTTGTGGTCAAATTGTTCACGTTTTATGCACATATTAGCGCTCGGAAAAATTAGAGTTACGATTCATTTTTTCATGAAACTTCAAGTAGAATATAAATTTGCAATAAAAAATAGGGTTTCTCATTGGAATAACTAGATTATTGTACATTGCGCTTGCTCACATGCGCAAAAATATCATATTGGAATCCTAAGCTAAAAAATAAGGGGAGTTAACATTTGAAAGTTGTGTCTTAAATGGATTATTACAAAATGAATAACGGAGGAGTGGAGCACTTGCTAAGACACCCTGTATAATCAGAGGATATGCATAAATATACGGGATAGTGGACCTACACCAGTTTGAGCGGACATCAGCAAGACGTAATTTTCTAAACTAAACTTCATGTTGGTGCATGCGCTGGGGCCACTATCTTTATAAACTCAATGAAACGAACAGGAGATAATGACGGACAAGCTCTCTGAAAATTTCATAAAAACCGGTCCTGTGATTGAAATGTGTCGAGCGTTCCAAGAATTATGCTGAAATTCGTACAGGGCCATATGCGGTATTTTCCTCCAAACGTCTGCCAATTTCCATTGTCCTACCATTTGTTTATTTAGTATTTTACGGGCAATGCCCAGTATACATTATAATGAAATGGAATTATAGGAATGAAATAATATTAAATTAAGTTAAATTAAATTACAGCTGGCATGCAAAGGTTTTACATATTTGATAGGATATGATCGCGTGAGACAAGATATATAGATACATCCACAAGGTAAAGATATGTCTCATTATACTATTTTAGTAAACGTGCGTCTCATAATACTATTTTAAGGTCATGGTGAGAGTAAATTTCTTAGTGCACATTTGAAGCTTAGCAGCGAATCATGGGGGGGGGGGGGGGGAATTTAAAAAAAAACCGACTTCAAAAAAGATGTATAAAACTAAAAAGTAAAGTATGTTTGTTCTGCTGAAAAACGTAAATAATTTATTCAAAGCCTAGTGCAGTGATTCTCAACCTTTTTAAACCTGCCGCCCCCTTTAGGAGTTGAATATTTTTCGACGCCCACCTAATGTGAAAATCCTTAAGTTTGGGTGTGGAAAGGGGGGGGGGGGTCCAAATAGTAAAATTCTAATTAAAGGAATAATGTAATTGAATACACGATTCAAACGGAACGTAATTTACAAAAATAATAGTACTTGTTATGAATGTAATACGATACAAACAGCTGTGTGTGGGATTGTTGTCGTTCAGAGCCAGTTTCTTAAAATGAGATTCAATGTTAGTGAGATGAAGGCGCAAGTCTCATTTACTAGATCTGGAGTCGATTTCTTTTAGCATGGGCCCACCGGTCAAAAAACGTCACGACATGAAAAAGCGACCCAAAAAAGGTTACTGGTGACTCATCAACTGTTTCGAATTTCTCTCGCTACGTTCTTCCTTTTCATCGTCGTTGCTCCGTTGGTGCCAGAAATTCCGTGAAAATTTCGAAGTAGTATAAAAATAGGTGGTGAAAGGGAGGTTCCGACACAACTTTCAACCAGTACGGTTGTGAGACTTTCTGTAATTTCCCGGAAAACGCATGGGTAAAAATGGATTCTAACATCAGAACCTCCATTTAGGATCCCCTAGAACACGATGCAAAAATCTCCATCAAAATCGGTCCAGTCGTTTAGAAGTTGGGTACAACTGACCTTTTACCTTTGCTCAGAATCGCAGATAATTATCGGTATTATGAGCATGAGCGCGTACACACCATGTTTCACAGTTTCATTCGAACGAACTAAATCACTGGGAGGCAATTAACAGTTTTTTGACGACAGTCCGCACTTCAGCGTAGAGGTAACTGATGTTAGCTTGAAGCCAAAATTCCATGAGCCTACCTTCATCCTGGAAACTGGCTTTCTACGTCTCACTAGTTGAAAGTTCAATAAATATTTCCTGAATCTCAACTTCTGTTATCTCAATATGTACAGAGGATTCATGACCCATTGAGGACAAAATATCCTCAAAACGTTCGGAAAAGATCTTATGCAAAGACTCAAGTGTTCACAGTAAACTGTTTCATCAAAGCGATTTCAATATTCTGTGCAGGATACTATTCACTATTCTTATCCGACAGGATTGAAAACTGGCAAATCACAACAGATTTCGTTTTTATGAAATTGAGTTCACCCTTGAAGTTGCGAATTGATTCCATTGAATTTGGCGAATTTATCGGTCAAGTAAGCAACATCGATTAAAAATTGTAGCTAGGTATCAGCCTCTCAGATGTACCTAAATACATCTCAAGCACAGAATCGAAAAGATTCCTGAACCTTTTGAAGTGTTCAGGCAGGCGCCTTTTGAGAGTCAATATATAAACACGCTCACCGCCCCCCTACCGACCAAAACAAGTTCGCCGCCCCTCAGTATCCCTCCACCGCCCCCCGGGGCGTTATCGCCCCCGTTGAGAACCACTGGCCTAGTGCAACAAAATGTTTGAAGTCGGCGCCAAAGTTCAACTAAAATGTATAAAAACCAAAGGATACAATACAAAGGCTGTTGTGTTCAAGCATCGGGACTTACGATTTATCAACATAGTTAATGATAAAAACACGACGTCTAAACAGCTCCCTGCAACAGGTTATGGGCCCAGCACGGTTGTTAGCCAGACGATGAAGTCAAATACCAGGGGTTGACTACTTTGAAGCTTACTCCCCAGTGGTCCAGGCTGAATTCTCTAAGAGTACTTATGACAGCACAGCAGCACAGCAGCAGCTGCAGTACTTATGCAGTTCAGCATGACATGGAGGTCGAACAAATGGATATTGAAATGCCTATCTGAATGGGGATATAGACGAACAAAATTGCATGGAGGCTGCAGAGAGTTTTCAGGAAATCTTGAGAGATATTGTTTCTAATGAAACGGGGGATGTTCAAGAGATCGCTAAAGGTATGTTGAATGATTGGGTATGGGAAAACAGTTTGTCATCTGAAAAAGTAGTTGTATGGATTGATGCAGTCGGTGGTACAAAAAGCTCAACGAACGATTAGTTCAGTGTGTAGGCATGAAACCTACAGACGCTGTCGGTGTACGTTGATGATCTCACTCTAGCGTCCGAGAATCTGGAAAAAGTAAAAGATGTGAAAGATGAAATTAAGAAAGAATTTAAGACAAAGGACATGGGGCGGACCAATCAATGTTTAGGTATAGAGTTCGAATACGAGAAAAAAGAGGAAATGCACTTGTCCAGGAAGAGTAAGTAATTTTGCAATTACTTAAGAAGTATGGCATGGAAGATTACAAGCCGGCTTCAATGCCTCTTGAAGTAAATGCAAAATTTGATGACATAACCGCTGATGAGGCAGAAATGGCGCGGATACCTTTTAGATCGTTGGTGGGCTCTTTGCTTCACATAGCCATCGCAGCAAGACCTGATATAGCTTTTGCTGTTAACTTCCTAAGTCAGTACAATAATAGGTATGCAAAGGCGCAGGTACCTAAAGGGCACAGTTGAGATGAAGTGGACCAGTAGAAAAACCAGTCAGCCCCTGATAGCTTTCGCAGATGCGGAATGGGGCAATTGCTCGATTGAACGCAGATCTTTCAGTAGGATGGTTTTCATGATGTCAGGAGGTGCCATTGCGTGGGAGTCACAAAAGCAGCGAACGGTCGCTGCATCTACTACTGAACCTGAATATTACGCTGAACTGATGCGATCAGATAAGCACTTTACTTGAGAAGTCCTTTTGCCACTCTCGGACATCCAATTGAGGGGGCGCTGGTGGTGAAAAATAACAACCAAGGCGCACTGGACTTACTCGTAGATCCCGCGCATCATGTAAGGACGAAACACATTGAAATACGACAGACATCCGAGAAGCCGTTGAAAATAGAATGATCAAGGTGATGAAAGCGGACTTCCTGACAAAGTCTACGTCCCGCTTGAAGCATGAGGCATGTTCCCAGGCGTTTGGCCTCGCGACGCTCACTTGAGGGGGTGTATTATAGGAAGTCAACTTTCGGTCATGTTGACGCACTACAGTTGTATTACGCAACAACACCTGTTGAATTCTTAATGCATGTGTTAGGGCGTTTTTTAGAAAAATGTATTTTTAATTCGATTGTGTTCCAGCATCGAGACTTATGATTTATCAACATAGTTAATGATAAAAAACTTGACGTCTATACAGCACTCTGCAACAATTATTACTAGGGCATCCGCAGTCTTTGGCAAACTATTTTCTGTCGTCAAATCGTGCAGTTTCTGTCAAACCACTATAAATCGAAGAGTATGACTGGTAGTATAATAGGCCCAGTACTACTTTTTTACGTAAAAAAACTAGCATGGGACCACCAGGGGATGATCCGTCACAGATCGTGATTTGAAACCAACTTAGCTTGATACTTAGCTTGAAACGAACGCATCGCAACTCCTCTGGCCCTGCTTCAACTCATTGATAGTGACGTTGATGGTTGAGGGTTGGGTACTGAAAGACGCGAAATCGACTTTGTTCCTTCATTTTTTAAATGAAAAATGCTAATGGGAATTTCATTTGAAAGGACAACCTGGCTCTGTAATGTAGAAGGCAAAAACGCACTGAAGGGATGCAGATGTTGGGTATTGGGGTTCCACCATTTCCAGATTTAGGTGAAAAGTAGGAAACTTAGATTGTCCCGTGATATTCAAAACTAAACGTTATTGTAATTATATTCGGTTTGAAGTGATCCACATGTACAGCAGCATCATGATGTTGTTTTCCGTAAGGGATTACACATAGTTTTCGCATTATTGCCTACCCTTCGAATTCCGCAGTACTAAATTGCTCTGATAAAGCATCCTGTTTTCATGGGCTTTTATCATACACAATGTCAACGCTGTCACTTGGTGGTTGGGACGGCGATTGCGGTCCGTCGGTTCGAATCCCACTGTGGTGAAAGATCGATATTCGGTGATGAGCTGTTGAGAGTGCTTTTTCAACATTATCAAGCCTGTAGTAGATGAAAATAAGATTACAGGTTAGGGCTGACGCGGCTGTACGCATAAGATCCTGTTGTTTTTAGAATATGTTTTACTTTAATCACGTCTATGACATTACTAGGTACGTCAGATACATCCTATCTAACCGCAAAAAGGACTGATACCCATTTTTCCAGGTGATAAATTTAGTAAGCCACGTAAAAATATTGTCCTGGTACGACATCATGCGCTCACACGGCTCTTGCCGGATATACCGTTACCTTGACCACGACCTAAAACCTGCAAGCTTTACTGGAGGGGCGCAGAGGTATTCGACCTGGGTGATGCGGTTCAGGGGAGCTCTGCTGAATCTGAATTGTAAGCCTGCGATGCATTGCCCGCTGTGTCGTATTAGTGTTTAGGAGGATCTAGGCTTCTTAGGAGTTTGCCCGGTCTTTGCCGAATTCTTGGGTGCAGTATGCTTAATCGTGGTGAAATTATCACTCGTCTGGATGGTGGCGACTGGCTGGCCCTGGCTAGGTATGGACTACAGGCATGGAATTATCGAGGAGAGCTGGTCGCGGAGTCCAATTGGTGACATGTGCATGCTTCAGCCTTGAATGGAAATGGCACCCTGCAAAGCAGCTTATTGCGCCCCAACTGCGTCAGCTTGATTCCCACACTAACTCTATGAGATTATTTGACTCGCACTAGCCGAGCAGACGGACAATGTCCATCGTCGAAGAACATTATGTGTTGCTATATTCATTTTACATGTAAATAGGTTAGGTTGTTACAAAATACCGTTATTTACTGAATATAATACTACCTATGTAAAATTGTTCAGTAGTTTTTTGTTATTGTGTAAATAATTTAATGCAAACTGTAAGATGTCCTCTGTTTAATAAATGTGGTTTTCTTCTTCTTCTTCCATTCTGCCCGCCAACGTAGCATGACTTTCAACACTGCTTGGCGTGGAGCTTCATTAGCAAATTCTTTGAACCTCTCCTGTTTTACTCTCTAAAGCCCTCCGAGTTTTCCTGAAATTTCCCGCTTGGCTTTCCTCGTGGTATACAAATCAGTGTTTGCCTGGTTTCCTCATGGTATACAAATCAGTGTTTGCCTGGTTTCCTCATGGTATACCTTTCCTCATGGTACCTTACCCTCCGCTACTATTAACTATCCAGTTAAGTTCAGTTACAAGTTAAATAAAAGAACAGTACCATTAGAAGTAAAATTAATCTTTCGTTCTGAGTTTTTTTTTAAATTGGTTGAAAAATTGTTGAAACTTTTTTAAATGTTTCACCTTTTTTTGTCTTAGCGCTCCAGATGTTTTAAAAAACGCAGCTGAGTCCTTGTAGCATGGGTTTATTATTCTACTGGACATACCTACAGAAATGTTGGCTGTTCATTTGTTGTTTATTTCATGTCCTGTTGTTCAATTTTGGCCCCCAAAACACGAATTAGGTAGGTAGGTACTCTCTTTTTTTCAGATTATCTTTGATCACTGGTAGTGCATTTAATCGTCTTGATTGACGTGTTTACGCTTTTCTAGTGTTATTATACAAATTGATTGTGATTTCAGACAATTTCCCAGGTTTTTGAGTCATTAAAAATCAATTTTGGGAGCTGAACCTATGGTAGAACCTCATTTTTCCACTCTTTGGTCAAAATCGACTTCATATTCGCTCTTCTCGTCCGAAAAAACATGGAAAACGACACCTCAAAAGCTCATGTTACTAAAACTCAAAAAAATACCTATTTGTGTACCCATTTTCACCCATAACACCCTTGGGTATATTCCGATCGGGCTGCAAAGTTTTGGGACACAACTAGGGCCGAAATGGAGCCTGTGTGCGAAAGAACGAGTTTTTAGACCGGAGTGAAATAGATGTGCTTGATACGGCGGGTGGCGGACGGACATTGCATTTTGGAATCTACGTACCGTGAAACGTAAAAGAAAAAATTTTGAGGGGGTGTTATAAAATTTTGCTGCGATTACATAAGTGTATTACTTATTTGCAGAATAATAAACCAAAATTAGGTTATTCGACCGTAATCTGGAGCCGAATCGATCGGGTTCAGAATTTGACTACTTCCTCAAGAAGTCCCGGTGAAAAAGTGACCTAAATTTCAGCTAAGATTTTGAATCCATAATATTAGAAGTGGACTAAATTTCGCCTCCAAAGTCTAAATTTTCACTTGCTTTTTAGGCACCGATTAACAAGTTTCTTGTAACTGTCATAGCGAAATGACCTTCTGCGATTTTTTTTACAATTCAAATATCTAATAGCAGTCTCTATGCACTCACGAACATGAACTCTTAGCAACACCTGGTTAGGAACTCTCGGCTGGAGTACCGGAACTTTTGGTTTATTATTCTGTGAATAATACATGTATGTATTCGCTCAGGAAAACATTTTCATGACATTTTCATGACACCCCCTCAAAGTTTTTTCTTTTACGTTTCGAGGTGCGTAGATTCCAAACCCTTGTCACATGGGTTCATTATTGTACTGGACGTACCTACAGAAATTTTGGCTGTTCATTTATTGTTCATGTGCAATACACCCCCAATACACCCCCAAAACACGAATTAGGGCCCACAATTTTTTTAAACAAATTATCTTTGATCATTGATATGCCACTGAATTGTCTTGACTCATCCGTTAATAGCGCTTCTAGTGTTATTATACAAATTATGATGGTAGCTTCATACAATTTCCCAGGTTTTCAACTCATAAAAAATGAATTTTAGGACATGAACCTTCGTTACAATCTCAGTTCATCACTGTTCGGTCAAAACAACTTCATAATCGTTCTACTCGCCCTGAAACATGAAAATGCTGCAAAGTCCTTGTCACATGGGTTTATTATTCTACTGGACACACCTACAGAAATGTTGGCTGTTCGTTTATTGTTTCTTTCGTGTGAAATAATTTAAACAGATATTTCTTATTGTTTCCACCAATTTTGAACGCTAAACACGAATTAGGTACGCCTTTTTTTCCTCTCAAATTATCTCTGGTCACTGGTAGTGCCATTTAATTGTCTTGATTCACCTGTTGACACTTTTTCTAGTGTTTTATACAAATTGATCGTGGTTTCAGACGATTTACCAGGCTTTTGACTCATAAAAAATGAATTTAGGGAGCTTAACCCTCGTTAAAACCTCAATTGTTCACTCTTCGGTCAAAATCAACCAAATATTCGGTCTTCTCGCCTTAAAAAACATGGAAAACGGTACATCACAAGCTCATGTTCACTAAAACCTCAACAATTTCTCGAAAACCCCTATTTCTACACTCATTTTTCTCCCATATCACCCTTGGGTGTATACTGATCGGGCTGCTGTGATTCGGATCACATCTAGGACCGAAATAGAGCTTGTGTGGGAAAGAACGAATTTTTTAGACCGAAAATGAAGCCGGTACACGTGATACGGCGGACGGCGGACGGACATTGCATTTTGGTTTATTATTCTGTGAATAATACACCTGTGAATTCGCTCAGCAAAAAATTTTTATAACACCTCCTCAAAATTTTTTCTTTTCCGTTTCAATGTGCGTAGATTCCAAAAACGCTGCAAAGTCCTTGTCACATGGGTTTATTATTCTACTGGACATACGTACAGAAATGTTGGCTGTTCATTTATTGTTTCTTTCGTGTGTAATTATTGAAATGGCTATTTTTTATGGTTTCCACCAGTTTTGGCCTCCAAAAACACGAATTAGGCTCGGCTTTTCCTTTCAACAGATTATTTTTGATCACTGATAGTACCATTTAATTGTCTCGATTCACCTGTTCATACAACTTCTAGTGTTATTATACAAATTTATGGTGATTTCAGACAATTTCCCATGTTTTTGACTAATAAAAATGAATTTCGGGAGCTTAACCTTCGTTACAACCTCAATTCTTCACTCTTTGGTCAAATTCAACTTCATATTCGGTCTTCTTGCCCTAAAAAACATAGAAAACGATACCTCACAAGCATATGTTCACTAAAACCTCAAAAATCCCTGGAAAATCCCTATTTTTACACCCATTTTTCTCCCGTATCCCCTCTGGGTGTATGCCGATCGGGCTGCCGTGGTTCGGAGGATAACTAGGAGCCAATTGTGTTATCAAATGGGGACCCGAACTTTTTGCGGAAAAACGACGGTTTTAGACCAAAATTTAAGGTAAATTTAAGGCTGGAACTTCCTTAGAACCTCAATTTTCCACTCTTTGGTCAAAATCGACTTCATATTCGGTCTTCTCTTCCAGAAAACATGGAAAACGATACTTCAAAAGCTCATGTTACTAACATGTTACTAAAACAAAAAAGTACCTATTTTTACACACATTTTCAATCATAGCACCCCTGGGTATATTCCGATCGGGCTGCAAAGTTTCGGGACACAACTAGGGCCCAAATGGAGCATGTGTGCGAAAGAACGAATTTTTTACACCGAAAATGAAGCTGGTACACGTGATAGGGCGTACGGCGTACGGCGGACGGACATTGCATTTTTGGAATCTACGCACCTTGAAACGTAAAAGAAAAAATTTTGAGGGGTTGTTATAACAATTTTTTGCTGAGCGAATACATAGGTATGTTATTCACAGAATAATAAACCAAAATGCAATGTCCGTCCGCCGTCTGCCGTACGCCGTATCACGTGTATCGGCTTCATTTTCGGTCCAAAAAATTCTTCCTTTCGCACACATGCTCTATATGGGTACTTGTGTCCCGAAACTTTGCAGCCCGATCGGAATATACCCAGGTGTGTTATGAGTGAAAATGTGTATAAATAGCAACATGTTAGTAACATGAGCTTTTGAGGTATCGTTTTCCATGTTTTTGGGGACGAGAAGACCGAATATGAAGTCGATATTGACCAAAGAGGGGAAAATTGAGGTTCTACCAAATTTTCAGCTCCCAAAATTGATTTTCCGTGAGTCAAAAACCTGGGAAATCGTCTGAAATCACAATCAGTTTGTATAATAACACTAGAAAAAGTTTCAACAATTAGATCATGACGACTAAATGGCACTACCTATAAAAAAGATAATTTAAAAAACAAGGAGCGTACCTACTAATTCGTGTGTCGGTGGCCAAAGGCCAAAAATGGTGGAAACCATCAGAAATAGCTATTCGAATTATTTCACGTGAAAGAAACAATAAATGAACAGCCAACGTTTCTGTGGGTATGTCCAGTAGAATAATAAACCCATGGGTCAAGGACTTTGCAGCGTTTTCGTTTACGTTTCAAGGCGCGTAGATTCCAAAAATGCAATGTCCGTCCGCCGTCCGCCGTATCATGTGTACCAGCTTCATTATCGGTCTAAAAAATTCGTACTTTCGCACACACACTCCTTTTGGGCCCTAGTTGTGTCCCGAAACTTTGCAGCCCGATCGAAATATACCCAGGGGTGTTGTGAGTGAAAATGTGTGTAAAAATAGGTACTTTTTGTGTTTTAGCAACATGTTGGTAACATGAGCTTTTGAGGTATCGTTTTCCATGTTTTTGGGGACGAGAAGACCGAACATGAAGTCGATTTTGACCCAGGAGTGTAAAATCGAGGTTCTACCAAATGTTTACCTCCCAAGATTGATTTTTCGTGAGTCAAAAACCTGGGAAATCGTCTGAAATCACCATCAGTTTGTATAATAATACTAGAAAGAGTTTCAACACGTGGATCAAGACGATTTAATAGCAGTACCAATGATCAAAGATAATTTGAAAAAAAAAAAAAACGCTGCAAAGTCCTTGTCACATGGGTTTATTATTCTATTGGAGTTCTAGAGATTTTTGTTGGCTGTTAAATGTATTGTTTCTTTCATGTGGAATGATTGAAATAGCTATTTCTGATGATTTCCACCAATTTTGGCCCCCAAAACATGAAATAGGTACGCTTTTTTTTTTTTTAAGATCATCTTTGATCATTGGTAGTGGCATTTAATGGTCTTGATTCACCTGTTTACACTTTTTCCAATGTTATGGTACACATTGATGGTGATTTCAGACAGTTTTCCAGGTTTTTGACTCATAAAAAACCAATTTTGGGAGCTGAACCTTTGGTAAAACCTCAATTTCCGCGTCTTTGGTCAAAATCGACTTCATATTCGGTCTTCTCGTCCTCAAAAACATAGAAAAAGATACCTCAAAAGCTCATGTTACTAACATGTTGTTAAAACGCAAAAAGTACCTATTTTTATACACATTTTCACTCATAACACCCCTGGGTATATTCCGATCGGGCTGAAAAGTTTCGGGACACAACTAGGGCTCAAATGGAGCGTGTGTGCGAAAGAACGACTTTTTTAGACCGAAAATGAAGCCTGTACACGTGATACGGCGGACGGCGTACGGCGGACGGCGGACGGACATTGCATTTTTGGAATCTACGCACCTTGAAACGGAAAAGAAAAAATTTTGATGGGGTGTTATAAAAATTTGTTGCTGAGAGAATACATCGGTGTATTATTCACAGAATAATAAACCAAAAGGAGACGACCTAATTCGTGTTTTGGGGGCCATAATAGATGGAAACCTTCATATTTCACGTGAATGAAACAATAAATGAACAGCCAACATTTCTGTAGGTATGTCCAATAGAATAATAAACCCATTTGACAAGGACTTTGCAGCGTTTTTGGAATCTACTCACCATGGAACGTAAAAGAACAAATTTTGAAGGGGTGTTACAGAAAATTTCTTCTGAGCGATTACATAGGTTTATTATTCGCAGAATAATAAACCAAACATTGAAAACGATACCTCAAGATCTCATGTTCACTTATACCTAAAAACCCTCGAAAACCCCTATTTTTCCCCATGACACCCTTTGGTATATTCCGATCGGGCTGCAAAGTTTCGGGACTCAACTAGGGCCCAAATGGAGCACGTGTGCGAAAGAACGAATTTTTTAGACCGAAAATGAAGCAGGTACACGTGATACGGCGTACGGCGGACGGACATTGCATTTTTGGAATCTACACACCTTGAAACGTAAAAGAAAAAATTTTGAGGGGGTGTTACTTTGATGAATTTAAATTGGTGCTAAATTCACCGCGAGTGGGCGAGGGGGGAATTTGCCGGCATCCGGTTAAGGGCGGACCTCCACCGATCTTTTAGGAGAATTTGCCAGGCTGGTTAAGGGCGAACCTCCACCATGATCTGGTTCTTTTGGGTGTAGGATAGAGATGAGGTGAGGAGGGAGAGAGATAAGTCAGCGACTTAGAGGAAGCGTAAAATGAGCTTGAAGGCGCAGGAGCCGGGGTTATATAGGCCCGGAGGCTTTCTCCTACCATCCTGTTGCTGGAAGAGGATGGTGGGGCTCCAGGTTGTGCACCGTCTCCTGTGGCTTCTGTCCCCACTCGTACCGTTTATTTGCAAGAACTAAAGTTTGCTATCATAAAATGTTGTGGTTCTGGGAGGAACCCACGACAGTTACAAAAATTGTTTGCTGAGCGATTACATAGGTGTATAATAAATTATTCACAGAATAATAAACCAAAAGGCAATGTCCGTCCGCCGTCCGCCATACGCCCTATCACGTGTACCGGCTTCATTTTCGGTCTAAAAAATTCTTTCTTTCGCACACATGCTCTATATGGGCCCTACTTGTGTCCCAAAACTTTGCAGCCCGATCGGAATATACCCAGGGGTGCTATGAGTGAAATATGTGTAACAATAGGTACTTTTTGCGTTTTAGCAACATGTTAGTAACATGAGCTTTTGAGGTATCGTTTTCCATGTTTTTGGGGACGAGAAGACCGAATATGAAGTCGATATTGACCAAAGAGGGGAAAATTGAGGTTCTACCAAATTTTCAGCTCCCAAAATTGATTTTTCGTGAGTCAAAAACCTGGGAAATCGTCTGAAATCACAATCAGTTTTTATAATAACACTAGAAAAAGTTTCAACAAGTAGATCAAGACGACTAAATGGCACTACCTATAAATAAAGATAATTTTTAAAAAAAAGGAGCGTACCTAATTCGTGTTTTGGTGGCCAAAGGCCAAAAATGGTGGAAACCATCAGAAATAGCTATTCGAATTATTTCACGTGAAAGAAACTGTGATGAATTTGGAATTTGGTTCATCACGGTGGCGTGAAGGAAAAAGACGCAGGCGGCGGTAGTCCACCGACCATCTACGACTTTTGGGAGGAGATGGAGGTGAGTGAAGGAATTTGCCCAGGCGGCGGTAATCCACCGACATCTAGGTTCTTAACAGAGAGGAGGTGCTGTCTAGGCGGCGGTAGTCCACCGATCATCTAGACATAGAGGAGAGGAGGTTTTCCCAGGCGGCGGTAATCCACCGATCATCTGAGAGGAGGAGCAAGGTAGAGGAGAGAAGAGAGAGAGCTAGTTAGAGGAAGTGTCGAATGAGGCTAAAGCCCCAGGATCCAGGGTTTTATAGGAACTGGAGGCCTCTCCCTCCAACTCCCTGTTGGGAGTTGGTGGTGGGGCTCCAGGTTGTGTCCCTGGGTTCTGTGGCCTGTCTCCCCACTCAGTTGTTTATTGACGGAAACTAAGTTTGGCATAAGAATATTGGTGAGAGCTTAAAGTTACTAGTGGAGTGTTCCCGGGAGGGACTCACGACAGAGGTCCCCCCAGTTCGAACCAAGATTTGTGGAGCTGAAGGCGCAAGGTGACAGGGGCTGAGGGCCAAGGCAAACAAAAGTGGAGCTGAAGGCGCAAGGTGACAGAGGCTGAGGGCCGATGCAAACAAACAGTGGTGCTGAAGGCAGGGCAAGAGGTATGTGAGGGGCTGAAGGCGAAAGGTGACAGAGGCTGAGGGCCATGGCAACAGGATGAGTGCTGAGGGCGTTATTCTTAATCCTAGGTGACAGAGAACTTAAAATTAGGCGTATTGAGATAAGTAAATGGGTACAGATGAATGGGTATAGAAGGAGGTGAGTACATGAGGAGTGACAGATAACTTAACATTAGGCGTAGTGAGATAAGTAAATGGGTACAGATGAATGGTTACATAAGGAGGTGAGTACATGAGTACTTGGGTGGAGATGAGAATTAACCTAGAGTTGCGAGTACTTACAAAAATGAGTTATTGTGGAAGCTTAGGCATAGGCATAGTATTAACAAAGTAGTTAGAAGATTGTAGTTATAGTATGTACAGGTGGAGTATTGATAAGTGATAGTATTTACAAGAAGTTAGAAGGTTATAGTTATAATATTTACAGGTTTAGTATTTATAAGGCATGGTATTTACAGGGTGATAGTATTTACACTGGCGTAGGGGTACAATGGTAGGGTGCGGAAGTCCGCCGTTCCCTGGGTGTTGAGAGGATGTGGTGTGTGGATGGGTGTGGGTGTGGTTTAGGTGAAGTGTGGGGGCGGCTCGGCAAAGTGGCGGCGGTGATGGGGCGGCCACGGCGGGGCTGTGAGAGGCGGTACAGTGCGTGTGGATACATGAGACACAAGCACTGTCCCGCGATCTCAAGGCCCCGCCGTGATTGCTCAAAGCGGGGCGGGTGACTGGGCCGCCGGGACGCGGGGGATGCGGGGACGCTCCCTCCGTCCGTTTCGCCGCCCGGGCCGTTTTGTCCCGGCGGAAACTATTGGGGATATCCCCGGCGGTGTTGGGGGGGTAGGGAGTGTTGGGGGTTTGCTGATTTGGGGGGTTGGTGGGGGAGATTGTGAAATGGGGGGGGTCGAAGATTGAAAATTGGGGGGCGGAAATTTGGGGTTGCAAATCGGGAGGCGGGGGTTTGTGAGTGACAGGGGGGGTGTTGATTTGAACGGGGGGTGGGGGGGGCATGAGTTCCGCGAGGCGGAACTCGCGGAGAATGGGGGCCATTAATGGGTCGACGGGGGTGTAGGGAGGGTGTACCCCGGTGGCTTGTGCTGCGCGAAATTCGCGCAGTATCCGCCACTGGGGGTACTTCCACCGCCGGGGCCGGGGAGGTAACCCGGTAATCCTTTGCGGGACGAATAGAAGCGATGATGGGGGCCCGGGCGAAGGGGGTAGGGGGGATAGCGGGTCCGGGACGAAAACGTCCCGGAGTATGGCCGCCATTTCCGGATCCGAATCGAAATCCGGAAACGGCGACGGGGGTGACAGGTGTGTTTGGGATAGGTGTGACATGGCGAACGGACGGCGGGAGACTGATGGTGGATGTTGGGTGAGGGAGCACAGGGGCGGGCTTGCACCTGGCTAACGGGACAGTGTGGGGTTTCCCGTCCATTAACAGGGTCGCGGTGGTCGGTGTTGTGCGGATGACTTGAAAGGGCCCGGCATAAAGGGGTTGAAAGGTTTTATGCATGCCGGACTCTTTCAAGTACATGTGAGTGGCGGTGTAAAAGCGTTTGGGGTAAGTGGTGTCATTTGTCGGTGTTGAAGTGCGGAGCGGTTCCCTGTTAATTGACGGGGTGTTATGTGGAGTGAAAATGTCGGCTGGTAAACGGAGAGGGTCTTTAAAAGCGTGTTGTGCGGGACTTGTGTTGTCTGAAGGACGGGCGGAAGTACGAAGGCTGAGTAAGACATAGGGGAGGGTTTTGGTCCATGAGGGGGATGTGGCTGATGTGGAGATGGCTTGTTTAAGGACCGAGTGCCACCGCTCTATTTTCCCGTTGGATTGGGGGTGATAAGGAGTGGTGCGGATTTTTTGAATCCCGAGGGAACGGAGCAGGTCGGCAAAGTGGGCTGATTCAAACTGCCTCCCCTGATCGACCGTGAGTGTCCGCGGACAGCCGTAGCGGCTGATCCATTGATTTAGGAAGGCTGCGGCGACGGCGTCCGCGGTAATGTGGGCGAGTGGGATGCACTCAACCCAATTGGTTGCACGGTCGATCATGGTGAGGCAGTACCTCTTCCCCTCGGAGGGGGGAAGAGGGCCGACCAGATCTAGATGGACGTGTTCCCACGGGAGGGAGTCGGGAATAGGTTGAGGAGGTACATGGGGGTGAGCCGAGACCTTAAATTGCTGGCACTTCTGGCACCCTAGAACCCAGGTACGGATATCTGTGTTCATGTGGGGCCAGAAGTACCGCGTCTTGATCAGATCCCAGCTCGCCCGGATGCCAGGATGATGGAGTGAGTGGTAGTGGAGGAACAACTGCCGTCTCAGCTCTGGTGGGACGTAAGGGCGCGGTGAATCGGCCGTTACGTCGCACCAGAGGTTGAGGGGAGGCAGTTGTTCCAATTTGGAGGCGGAGATGAGGTTGGAGAGTGCGGGGTCGGAAGTTGGAGTTTGGTGTGATTGGATGATTTGCGTGGAGGGGAAAGGCAGTAGCTCCTCCACCGGCGCGGGAGTGGGGCGGGATAGCGCGTCCGCCACGCAGTTGTCGGCCCCCGGCAGGTAGCGAATATCGCACGTGAACTGTCCGATAAATTCGAGCTGCCGGAGGCGACGCGGGGAGGCGGATTTGCGGTTTTGGAGGAGAGCGTGGGTGAGGGGCTTATGATCAGTGATGACAGAGAACTGCCTGCCCTCCACGAAGTCACGAAAGTGTTTGATGGCTTCGTGGATGGCGAGGAGTTCTCTGTCGAAGGTTGAGTAATTTCTTTGGGTCGGGGACAGAGTTTTAGAAAAGAAACCAAGGGGTTGGGGGGTGGCGCCGGTGTGCTGGTGGAGCACTGCCCCGATGGCCCAGTCGGACGCATCGGTTGTGATGGAGAGGGGAGCGTGGGGGTCGGGATGGGCTAATAGAGCGGCGTCTACTAGGTCCTGTTTACAAGTTTGGAAGGCGGTTGTAAGGGCGGGGGTCCAGGGTATGGGGCGGTTATCGTTTTTTTTTGGCTGGTTGTGGGATGGCGTGTATGAGTGGTTGTTGGTGTTGTGCAGCGTGTTTGATGTGTCTACGGTAAAAGTTTAACATACCCAGGAAACGGCGGAGTTCTGAGACGGTGCGGGGCTGGGGGAAATCCGTGAGAGCGTGCACCTTGTCCGGGAGTGGCTTGATACCGTCGGAGGAGACTTGGTGGCCGAGGCAGCGGACGGAGGGTTGGGCGAGGACGCATTTTTCTGTGTTGATGTCGAGGCCTTCGGCAGAGAAGATGTCCAGGATTTGTTTGAGGTGTGTCAGGTGTTCTTGTGGGTTTCGGGAGGCGATCAGGATGTCATCTAAAAAGCAGAACACAAATGGTAGTCCCCGTAGGATATTATCCATATAGCGTTGCCATGTCTGGGCCGCGTTTCTGAGGCCGAAACCCATTTTGACATATTCAAAAAGGCCAAAGGGTGTTATGATAGCGGTTTTCGGTATGTCGGGTGGGTGGATGTTTATGTGGTGGAAGGCTCTAGAGATGTCGAGGGTCGAAAATATGGTCGTGTCGTGGAGGTGGGAGGAGAAATCTCGAAGGTGGGGGACATTATACAGGTCAGGTGTTGTTTTTGAGTTTAAGCGGCGGTAATCGCCGCAGGGGCGGATATCCCCATTGGGCTTCTGCACTATGTGGAGTGGTGAAGCCCAAGGGGATTTTGAGGGGCGGATAATTCCATCTGCGATAAGTTTGTTGAAGTGCCGCCGGGCCTGGGAGAGTTGGAATGGGTGGAGGCGGCGGGCTTTTGCGGAGATGGGGGGGCCAGTGGTTTCTATATAATGTTGAATTGTGGAGATATGTGCTGAGGGGCGGCGCTGGGGTTTGTAGTGTTGGAGGAGGGTTTCGAATGCGGTTGGTGGGCGGTCGATAGTGTGGACGAAACCGGGGATAGGTTTGTGGGTGGAGGGGTCGATCAGGCGCGCGTTTCGGACGTCAACCTGGAGGCCGAAATATGCGAGGAAGTCGGCCCCCAGGATTGCCTTCTCCACGTCCGCCACGGTAAATTCCCACTCGTACGCGAGCCCGCTCATGTAGATGGATGAGCGGTACGTCCCGTACGAGGGGATGGTGGTACCGTTGGCGGCGTAGAGAAGTTGCCGATAACAACGCGCCTGACGACGGAGGATGTTGTTGGGGAAGATTGAGAGCGCCGCCCCTGTGTCCACGAGGAACGGAATGCTGGTTTTGCTGCACTTGAGGAAGAGGCGTTGGTGGGCTGGGGTGGAGTGAGGTAAAATGGCGGAGGCGGTGGGGGGTGGCGGCTGGGCGGGGGGAGGGTTGTCGGAGTTGATGGGTGGTTGTGTTGGCGGTGGTTTGTCCCCTGCGAAGGAGACGCGGGGCGGTCCTTTCCCGTTCCGGGGTGGGGGAACGGTAGCGGCGGCGTGAGTGGCGGCCGGAAGGGTGGCTGCCCTGGTGGCGGGCGTGGAGGGGCCGTTCCGGGGAGGGGGAACGATAGCGGCGGCGTGAGTGGCGGCCGGAAGGTTGGTCGCCCTGGTGGCGGGCGTGGAGGGGTCGTTCCGGGGAGGGGGAACGGTAGCGGCGGCGTGAGTGGCGGCCGGAAGGTTGGTTGCCCTGGTGGCGGGCGTGGAGGGGCCGTTCCGGGGTGGGGGAACGGTAGCGGTGGCGTGAGTGGTGGCCGGAAGGTTGGTCGCCCTGGTGGCGGGCGATGAGGGGCCGTTCCGAGGTGGGGGAATGGTAGCGGCGGTGTGAGTGGCGGCCGGAAGGGTGGCTGCCCTGGAGGCGGGCGTGGAGGGGTCGTTCCGAGGTGGGGGAACGGTCGATGGTGGGGTGAGGGGTTTGGCGGCGCTGGTAGGCGTGGCCGGGAGGTTGGCGGCCGTGGCGGCGGCGTAGGAGGGGTAGCGTGGCTTGGCGGTGGTGGTGTGAATGCGGGCCGGGGGGGTTGGTGGGGGTCCCCCCCCCCCGTGTTGGCGAGGAGGGGGGCCCGCCGGATTTACCGGCGGGCGTCCGCGTTTCCCTGCTTGGAGGGGAAGGAGCAGGGGGGCTGACATTTGCGGGCCTCCCCACCGAAGTTTACATGGTAAAAACATCGGTGGGGGGGGTCCGCAGGGAGGTAGTCAGTCTTGGTGGGGCGATGTGTGGTGGAGGGGGTCGCAGCGGTCGGAGACTTTCCCCTACGTTGTTCACGAGGGGGAGTGGTGCGGCGTTCGGGCGAACGTTGGCGTCGGCGGTCGGCGGAGGGGGTCTGGCGGCGCTCGACGGAGAGGGAGCGGCGCCGGTTGAGGGAGGGGGGTCGGCGGCGTTCCCGCGACGGCGTGCGGTCTCGCCGCGGTGTGGTGGTGCGGGGTGCGTGGACCTCGGTGACGCTGGCGGCTGCGGCGAGGTCGTGGACTGTGTCAGCGAGTTGCAGGAGGGGCTCATCCGGGCCGTCGAGGTGGCTGGCGAGCGCCATCTGTATGGGGTGGGGGAGGGCTCGCAGCCAGAAGGTCCGTGCGATGTCGGCCGTCATTATGCCTTGCAGCTGATGACGCAGACGGCGGTAGAGGTGGGAGGGCTTGAGGTCGCCGAGGTGCTGCGGCTGTGAGAGCGCTGCGACTCGTGCGATCTTGGACGGCTGGTAGAGGGTGATGAGGCGGCTGCGGAGGTCGTCGTATGCGGCGGCGGCGTCGGGGGAGATGTCCGACGTCTGGAGGAGGATGTCGTATGGCAGCAGGGAGATGATGCGGGAGTAGCGAGTCTTCTGGCTGCGGATGTTGGCGGCCGAAAACGCAGCGTCAACCTGAAAGAACCATAGAGCGGGGTCGTGTGAGTAGAATGGGGGAAGTGATAAGGGGAATGACGCAGACGTCGTCATGACGTCGGCGGCGGCGTGTGCAGCGGCCGCAGCGGCGGCGGCAGTGGCGGCGGTGGCAGCGGCGGCGGTTGATGCGGTGGAGCCAGGCGGCGAGAGGGTGGTGAAGGGGTTGTCCGCAGCGGCCGGTGCGTCCGTCGTCGGGGCGGCGGGCGGCTGTAGGGTGGATGGCCGGAGGAGTGGGGGTGATGTCGTGTTCGGGTCCATAGCGGTGGTCTGAAATGTCAAAATTCAAATTTAAAGTGCAAATTTGAAAATCGCAAAAGTCGGTGGCGGAGGTGTGTGTGGCTGAGCGGAGAATTGAGAGCTGTGTGATCGCCGAGCGGTCGAGGGTGGGCCAAAAATTGCGAGTTGAAAACTGACTGTTCTGACTGAATTTGAATTTAAAATTGGGGACACCGAACTGAACTTGACTGGGGGCGATACATGAGGTGGGAAAAAGAGGAAGAAGGTTGTGTGAACGTCGGGTTCACCACTGTGATGAATTTGGAATTTGGTTCATCACGGTGGCGTGAAGGAAAAAGACGCAGGCGGCGGTAGTCCACCGATCATCTACGACTTTTGGGAGGAGATGGAGGTGAGTGAAGGAATTTGCCCAGGCGGCGGTAATCCACCGACATCTAGGTTCTTAACAGAGAGGAGGTGCTGTCTAGGCGGCGGTAGTCCACCGATCATCTAGACATAGAGGAGAGGAGGTTTTCCCAGGCGGCGGTAATCCACCGATCATCTGAGAGGAGGAGCAAGGTAGAGGAGAGAAGAGAGAGAGCTAGTTAGAGGAAGTGTCGAATGAGGCTAAAGCCCCAGGATCCAGGGTTTTATAGGAACTGGAGGCCTCTCCCTCCAACTCCCTGTTGGGAGTTGGTGGTGGGGCTCCAGGTTGTGTCCCTGGGTTCTGTGGCCTGTCTCCCCACTCAGTTGTTTATTGACGGAAACTAAGTTTGGCATAAGAATATTGGTGAGAGCTTAAAGTTACTAGTGGAGTGTTCCCGGGAGGGACTCACGACAGAAACAATAAATGAACCGCCAGCGTTTCTGTAGGTATGTCCAACAGAATAATAAACCCATGTGACAAGGACTTTGCAGCGTTTTCGTTTACGTTTCAAGACGTGTAGATTCTAAAAATGCAATGTCCGTCCGCCGTCCGCCGTATCACGTGTACCAGCTTCATTATCGGTCTAAAAAATTCGTAATTTCGCACACACGCTCTTTTTGGGCCGTAGTTGTGTCCCGAGACTTTGCAGCCCGATCGGAATATACCCAGGGGTATTATGAGTGAAAATAGGTATATAAATAGGTACTATTGGTTTACACCTATGTATTCGCTCAGCAAAAAATTTCTATAACACCCCCTCAAAATTTTTTCTTTTAAGTGTCAAGGTGCGTAGATTCCAAAAATACAATGTCCGTCCGCCGTCCACCGTATCACGTGTACCGGCTTCATTTTTCGTCTAAAGATGTCGTTCTTTCGCACACACGCTCTATTTGGGCCCTAGTTGTGCCCCGAAACTTTTCAGCCCGATCGGAATATACCCAGTGGTGTTATGAGTGAAAATGTGCACAAAAATAGGTACTTTTTGTGTTTTAGTAACACGTTAGTTACATGAGCTGTTGAGGTATCGTTTTCCATGTTTTTGGGGACGAGAAGACCGAATGTGAAGTCGATTTTGACCAAAAAGTGGAAAATTGAGGTTCTACCAAATGTTCAGCTCCCAAAATCGATTTTTCATGAGTCAAAAGCCTGGGAAATCGTCTGAAATCACCATAAGTTTGTATGATAACACTAGAAAAAGTTTCAACACGTGGATCAAGACGAATAAATGGCACTACCAATGATCAAAGATAATTTGAAGAAAAAAAATCGTACCTAATTCGTGTTTTGGGGGGCAAAATTGGTGGAAACTATCAGAAATACCTTGCTATAGGAATTATTTCACGTGAAAGAAACAATAAATGAACAGCCAACATTTCTGTAGGTATGTCCAATAGAATAATAAACCCATGTGACAAGGACTTTGCAGCGTTTTTGTGTTTTAGTAACATGTTAGTAGCATGAGCTTTTGAGGTATCGTTTTCCATGTTTTTGGGACGAGAAAACCGAATATGAAGTCAATTTTGACCGAAGAGTGGAAAATTGAGGTTCTAACGATGTTTCAGCCTTAAATTAAAGTTAATTTTTTGTCTAAAATCGTCGTTCTTCCGCACGCAGTTTGGGTCCCCATTTGGGAATACATTCGGGTCCTATATGTACTCAAAGCTCGACAGCCCGATCGGAATACACCCAGGGGTGTTATGGGAGAGATGTGGGTGTAAAAAAAGGGGTTTTCGAGGGTTTTTTTGAGGTTTTAGTGAACATGAGTTTGTGAGGTATCGTTTTCCATGTTTTTTCAGGGCGACAAGACCGAATATTAGGTCGATTTTGACCGAAGAGTGAAGAATTGTGGCTGTAACAAAGGTTAAACTCCTGAAATTCATTTTTTAGTAGTAAAAAACATGGGGAAATTGTCTGAAATCACCATACATTTGTATAATAAGTTATTATACAATAGTGTTATTATTAATACCACTAGAATTAGTATCAACAGGTGAATCAAGACAGTTAAATGGTACTATCAACGATCAAAAAGAAACAGTTAAAAAGAAGTCGAGCCTAATTCGTGTTTTTGGGGGCCAAAATTGGTAGAAACCATCAAAAATAGCCGTTTCAATAATTTGACATGAAAGAAACAATAAATGAACAGCCAAAATTTCTGTACGTATGTCCAGCAAAATAATAAACCCATGGGACAAGGACTTTGCAGCGTTTTTTGTTTTGTTTTAAGTGAAAAACCTGGGAAATGGGTGAAATCACCATCAGTTTACTCTAGGAAAAGTGTCAACACGTGGCTCAAGATTATTAAATGGCACTACCAATGATCAAAGATAATTTGGGGGACAAAAAGGAGCGTTTTGTGGGCCAAAATTTGTGGAAACCATCAAAAATAGCTATTTCAATTATTTCAGATGAAAGATACAATAAATGAACAGCCAACATTTTTGTAGGTAGGTATGTCCAATAGAATAATAAACCCATGTGACAGGGACTTTGCAGCGTTTTGTGTTTTAGTAAAATGTTAGTAACATGAGCGTTTGAGGTATCGTTTTCCATGTTTTTTGGGACAAGAAGACCGAATATGAAGTAAATTTTGACCGAAGAATGGAAAGCTGAGGTTCTACCAATGGTTCTGCTCCCAAAATTGATTTTTTATGAGTCAAAAACCTGCGAAATCGTCTGAAATCACCATCAATTTGTATAATAACACTAGAAATAGTGTCAACAGATGAATCAAGACAATTAAATGCCACTACCAGTGATCAATGATAATTTGAGGGGAAAAAAGGAGCGTTCCTAATTCGTGTTTTAGAGGCCAAAATTGGTGGAAACAATCAGAAAATATCTATTTAAATTATTTCACATGAAAGAAACAATAAATGTACAGCCAACATTTCCTTAGGCCAACAGGTGAATCAACACAATTGTATGGCACTTCAATGATCAAAGATAATATGTCTAAAATAGGAGCCTAATTCTTGTTTTTGTGCCCAAAACTGGTCGAAAACATCAAAAGTAGCTGTTTCAGTTATGTCCATGTGATTCAGGTATGTCCATGTGACAAGGACTGCAGTTTTTTTTGTTTTTTTTTCAAATAAATGAACCCACTTCAAGCACAGTCTGGAATTTCCATGAATTTTCACTCTTCGCCATCATCGGGTTCAGTTCAACTAAGACATGTGCTGTTACATTCATCCAGTCTGTTCAACAACATTCATTGTTAATTCCGCTTCCCACTTCTTTACGGCTTGTCACTATTATCTTTTCGTTTTTTTTCTGTTCACAGGCAGCGGTCCAACATGGCAACGATAGATGGGCGGCCAGCCCAATATGGCATCTCCCTCAAACAGCTGCGGGAGCTCATGGAGCACCGCGGCAGAGAAGGAGTTGCCAAAATTACAGAATTTGGAGGTGTTCAAGAAATTTGTAAAAAGTTATATACATCACCTAGTGAAGGTCAGTAATCCCGCCACCAGTTTTAGTACATAACGTAGTATTAACAATCATACCACTTAGCAACCTGCCGTTAGCCCCAGGAAAGCCATAAATCGAGTACTGGAGCCGGCCCGGGAATTGCAGTTTAATAAGATTGCGCAGGATTCATATTCAATAACTGATTATTTTTTTTTATTCATGAAGCATAAAGTAAAATTATAAACCCTTGTGTAGTTAACCGTTATGTACGTAAATCACCGTTGTGTAATAATTTACCGTTATACATGCTTCTTCTGCGTAGATCGGTTTTCTGTGGTCAATGTACCTACCCTCCATCTTCCCCAAGGAAATCTATAAATCGAGTATTGGAGCCGGCCCGGGAATTACAGTTTGGTAAAAATGAGCGGGATTCGATAATTCAATATTTAATTATTTGTTGTTATTCATGAAGAATAACGTTTGTTCAAGTTGCAAGAGTACCTATCAGCAAAATCCAAAGGAGCCATCATTTTTCAAATGGAATAATATCACAGAACAACCAACCCGACTTCATACAGCCATCCGTGATGCTCAGTGCTCCCTAGCAATGATATTTGCCGGATTTATACCGTTTGGTTCACGATCATGTTGACGAAGCTTTTTGGTGCAAGCTCCGGGTGGTCTCAAAAAATTATTTAGTTAAAGATCAATTTAAAAACGTGAAAAAAAACCATACCCTTCTATTGAAAGTTTTCGAGCTACGTCGTTCTGAAATGTTCAACTCCTGTTTTCACCCCTTAGAGAAGACTGACAGTAACGCCGAGCTTCGAGCTTCATTAATTCTGGTTCATGATAACTAAGAAAAGTGCTAAGAACGGTGTACGGCGGACGGACAGAAATTTTTTTTATTGCATTTTCGGATTATACATACTTTGAAATATAAACCATCAAATTTTGAGGGGATGGGGGGGTTAAATTTTTTTTTTTTCATGCTTGATTCCAAAGTTCCATTGTTGAAAATAGTAAACCAAAATCATGCCTATACGAGCACAGTCTTCATGCCTAAAAAATACTCTACACCATCACTCTAATCATCACTCTACACTCTACACTCAGGAATCACTCTACACCAATATTAGTTCTAATCAATCCGTTTGAATGGAGTGAGGGAGTGTGAAATTTGGGGTAGGTATTACATTTGCGTTAAAGATTTGAATTGTTTCCAACCCTTCATTCTTTGTAGGCCAATCTTCAGATCTGGAAAATCTAAAAATCGTAGGGGGAAGCCAGAAATTATCCGAAGCCCTAAAAATTCCTTGATGTGTCCTCAAACTGACCTTTCCGTGCCCACCAACGTATCTACTCGTAGGAGGATGTAGAAATGTCCCAAATAAGAAAAGCGGAATTTCAGGGATCGATTTTACAACGATTTCTATCCAAAATATATTCCAAGATATATTCCAAAATATATTCCTATCCTACATTGCCCTTCAAAGTGGAGACCGCTCTTCGAAGTCCGTTTTGAGCAGCTCATCTTTGAATCTTTTCTACCTATCAAGTTGGACTAATTCGACGAGAAATTCGTATATGGTCTGCAGAAGAGGCCCTGGAGCCAGCCCTAAGCTTAGTGGAGAGGTCCCTAAGGACATACACGACGATCTTCCAAGTGGAAGTGCATGCTTTTCAGCTATGTACGGAGGAGATGTTGAACAGGCAGCTCAGCAACACTAAACTGTATATCTTATCTGACAGTTAAGCGGCTCTCAAGGTCATAGCTTCCTTTACGATATTTAACAAAGTGGCCCAGAACAATCAGGTCACTCTCCTCTGGATCCTGGGTTTCGAGGGTAATGAGGAGGCTCCTAGTCTTGCCAAAAGAGGATCGGAGTCCTTGCCAGTAGAACCAGAACCAATTTGTGGAACCACAAAGTCATTTAAATAACGTAGTTAACAAATGGGAAGCCAGTGAACGAATAAAATAGTGGTCAAACCACCTAGGCATGAAGCAGGCTAAAATTTTCGTGGAATTCTTAAGCAAACAAGTTGCTGAATTAATTTCTCAACCAAAGATTTTGGAGGATACATTTTTTTTACTTTTTGCATCAATAACCAGATTTTCTACTTTGGTAGGCACGTAATGAGGAAAAAAACTGACGAACGATTTTATCCTACAGTTTCGACGTACCTGAAATAATTTAATCCATCGATGAGAAGCTAGATATATTATTAAATATTCATACTTACTATAAAATGATTTCCACAAACGTATATGTAGATCCACGATCCAGCCAACTTGGTTTTTGTGTGGTTCCATTTAAGTTCTAATCTTTTTGATAATAGTTGGGGGGAGGGGGGTGGTAGGGAGGGGGCAGGGGGGAGAGAGAGAGATTAGCTTGGATTAGTTTTATTAATCTAAAACCTCTTACATCTGGACAGATACAAAATATGCTATAGTATAAAATAATGCCAGGCAAATTCACATCTTATAATATAATAAACAAAATTATGTGCTCTTTAGGTTCATTCTGAATATTGGTAAATGTTCATGAATGACATGATGACTTCCGGTTAATAGGATTCACCTGTCGAGTTGTATCATTAAAATAATGCGCGTAACTAAATAAACAGATAAGACTTCCTTAAATTAAATTCCATGTTGTTGATAATTTTTCAATAAATGATTCTTCACAGCCTTCTTGAATAGTTCTATGGTATTCAAATTGGCGATGTTAAATCATCATCGCCATAAAATGGTATGTTAAAAATAAATCTCATACATGCCTTTTGAGCGCGTTGCAACTTCTGATTCATTTCGCCCGACAAATTGCAATAAGCGATAGCAGCATAATCCATAACGGGAAATAATAAAGATTGCACCAAGTTCTTCCAGACGTCTAAATTGATACAGTCCTTTATATACGTCATTGCAAACATTCCCAACCTGTTTGTCCCATTCAAGTTCCCTGTCTACTTCCAGCCCCAAATTCTGTACTGATTCCTCGAATATCAAAGGAACAGACAGTTCTGATGAAATACATCTCATGTCACTTTTGCGTAGCAGGGCATTGTTTCCTAAGAGTATCACTTTAAATTTTGAGGGGTTAATCTTTAGACCGTGCTCATCACACCATACCATCAACCTACGGTTGTCATCGTTCATTTCACAAATCCCACTCTCAATATCTCTATAATCTACTAGCAAGTATAACTGTAAATCGTCAGCATAAAGCTGATATTCACATTCTAGAAAATTAACCGCTATTCTAGAAATATACAGAATGAAAATTAATGCCGACAGAGAGAGAGAGAGAGATCACGTCCAAACTTTTTTGTTTTTTTAAATACATGGTTTCAAAAGGAAGGTGCCACAGCCCATACTGCTCGAAGAGCACTGGAATTACGAGTATATAGACCGGTGATCCCCAAGCACCTTGTCTCAGGAGCACCTGGTGGAGGCGATGCGAGGTAG
This sequence comes from Leptopterna dolabrata, assembly GCA_954871275.1. Classification (NCBI taxonomy): domain Eukaryota; kingdom Metazoa; phylum Arthropoda; class Insecta; order Hemiptera; family Miridae; genus Leptopterna; species Leptopterna dolabrata. The sequence continues at coordinate 67,914,135 of OX940974.1, read as the reverse complement.
CAGATTTGGGTGTGCTATGCTATTATTTCCTCTGGCGTTACCTGCAAAAACATCGTACCCATATCCTATGAAAATTCGATGAAAGAATAAATAAATCCTAGACGTTCCTATCCAAACGTATCGGAGGGACTTTTTGAGAACGATTTCTAACCAAATCTCCCAAATATCTTCTTTCCAAATATGTATTATTTTTCAAGCTTAACAAAATAAAATGGGGGGAAAATAATGTACCTATGGAGAAAATAAGTGCATTTATCACGAGAAATCATGAATTCATTTCATTAAGCCATGATTAAAATCATTCAGCCATCCGTTCATTTAGTACCTATACCTATTAGAAACTGGGGAGTCCTTTATGTACCTACTTTGTGGTATTTACGGGAAATTTACACACCCCTCTATTTTGGAACGAAAGGACCGTGTAAATGCTCATTTTCTCCCTAATTTGTGCTACTAATTGAAGGGAAGGAGGATGGAAGCTCAAGATTTCCCTTCCTTCCTAAAACTCAGCCGTCTCCCGCCTCGGTGATGAGCGTGCAAATCAATGCTTATTTTTCTTGGTCCCTTTTTCCCTCGCTGTGACTACTTCTCCCATTTTGTTCGCTGTTCCTCGTCTTAAGTGATCACTAGTATACCATTTACCTATTATGCCAATTTGACTTCTTAATGATAGGTATTAGAGATTGGGTATGTAAAATTAGGAGTAACAACCTTGCGTTCATGTCTTCATATCGGCCTGTTTTGACGTCTGTGTATCACTCGTAGATTCTTCGAATCCACCATCCATCTCCACCTCCTCCTTCATCCATTTGTTCATCCATAGTCCAATATTTATTCAGGTTCTTTTCAACATCCTTTCCACATTGCGTATCGTTGACATAAAACCTCATGAAATTGATTAAAATCCATTTGTGGATTTTTAATCTGTTAACCAACTCCTGAAGTTAGCTTCATGTGTCCTTCTTTTCGATAACTGCTCACCCCCATCTCCGCCCCCACCCATCACCACTTCTTTGTCCCTCGATCCCAGCGGGGCGCACACCGCAGCTTGCCTTTAAGGTTTGACAGTTTGAAAATCACTGTTCTTAGTCAATAATACGCTAACTGAGGAACGGAAGGAAAGTCTAATACTTTTCTTCCCGTTTTGCACAAAGAACTCCCTACATGTACTGTGTAGCGTACATGCAGTGATTTTGGAGATGTATAATTTAATCACTTAACGCCATTATTAATAATTGCCCATGGGTATAGTTAATATAGTTAATATAGTTTTAAAAAGACACTTTAGTATTCTGATTAATCCGGGACTTTTCCACTAATTCAAGATCGGTAATATAACTTGGCTGGTTATTTGATTTCTTGTATCTTGTTCATGCACCTCCGTACTTTCCATCCTGTCATAAATGTTAAAATTTACCAGCACCGTTAAATTTAAAAAACACCAAGTGCTGGGTCATACAACTTGAAACTTCTGAGCGAATCTAGTTTCAGATGTTACTGAAATCCATGGAGACCATTAACTGTTCTTGTTAGAAAGCATCCTTGTTTATGCAGCTGAAATTTTCCACTGCCCTTCTGGCACTCGTTGAGAATGTTTTTCCTCCCTGTGTAGAAATATAAAGAGAAGCTCCATACTATTGTATGTGTGGGTGCAGTTTGCGCTACACAAGCATGTGTCTATCTATATTTGCCTTGAGGACCGTTATCTCTTGTCCTGGCAAGACACCCAATTTTGCATTTTTTTGTTTTGTTTTTTCCTTCTCTAGGAGCCTTAAATAAGCATGATTTGAGGTTTTTAAATTTTTAAACACGTAATTACGTTTTGTACGCATGGTAATTTGCCGGAATAGGGTTGCAAAAAAAACCCTTGAGGAAATTTCAAAAACGTAATTTTTGTTAATTAAAAAAAGGTCAAAATCATCATAAATTATTGCTAGAACAATAATTAGTATTAGTCCGAACATTATTTGAATAATTTACTTTAACAAATGTGGAGTAACACCACGTCTGTTATTCCGAAATTCAGTCTCATAGAAAAATCACGTAGAAAACTAGAAAATGTTCAAGTATTTGTATAAAAATTTGACTCAGTGTAGTGTAGTTATGAATTAGACAATACACAAGTGTTATTATAGGCACTATAAATCACAGGAAGTAGTTTGTGGTTTCGAAAATTCACTTTTCATGAGCAATGTGGAACACTCACGGTTCTTATTGAAGCGAAACCTAATATTACATTTCTTGCAAGTCCCTTGTGGCAATACCTGCACTTCCCGTTTTGTCTCTTGGTAGGAAGATGTTCTACTTCATCAGTCGTTATGTCTTTGTATCTGACAGTCACTGATCGGCTTTTGTGAGCTGGTGAGGTCTTCGAACTTCTGTTCTTTGACTTCATGTTGAAAAAGACTAGCTGATCGGCCACTGTGACTTTGAAGTCCTTCAGCCCCATTTTTCTCTGAGGGTTCCTCTTCCTGAAGAACAGCCATGAGTTGACCAGAGTGATGTCGATCATGAAAGCAAATATAGGCATGTAGTACCTGTGAGAGCGATGGTTCGTACGGTAGAGGGCACATAACATATCTCCCAGGTCTACCCCACCCATGAAGGAGTTATATTCAAAAATATCTCGAGGACATGTCACCCCAGTTCTCCCACTACCGTTGCCTCCTGTCATCCATCTTTGAGTTGTGCCAACAGGTTCAGCACCAGTGTACGATGATCCAATGATCACAAATTTGTTGTCTACCCATTTCAGCAGAGACATTTTCTTAGGTTCAAGAATCACTTCATCATACGATCGATCATCTTCCCCTCTTCTTCATATCTTCGTCAATCTCAAACGCCTTTCGTAGGTACAGCATAAATCTGAACGATGAATAAAAATTATAAAGTATAAGGCCCGGAGCGTTGGGTCAGGAATGGTCTTGGCTAAAGCCAGAACGCATTTCTCAGAAAATAGAAAAGAATCTTCCATTTCGGTGAAAGTAATCTGGCCAAACGTTGACTACCCACTGTATGGCATAAAATCAAAGATAAATCCAGATGACCCGGAACGGACAAAGAACTTGTTGTCCCATCTTGCGGGCTTATCCTTCATGAACAGGCGTAGGCTGTCACGTTTTTCCCTCTTATAGGGAACCATAAATACATCCACTGAATATTTGTGCTTCCGCCCATCCAATTCCACACATCTTTCCCTTATTTTCTCCATTAGTGGTCTAATCTTGTGGAAACGATCGGTGGTTGGCTCCGTGTTGTCGGAGAAGTGTAGGAATCTGTTTATTTTTAGGAAATGTTTGAGTGGCATGATTGAGGCCGCTTTCTCATACCTGAGCGATATGGACCAGTAGTCAGTCACGGATGGTATGGTAACTACCCCCATCAGAATTACGATAGACAAATAATCCAAAATATCATCGTGGTTAAAGTTTGCACATACTCCAGTTTTTTGCAAACTGTACATGTTGGATTGGTATACAATCATATTTATAACCTCCTCCGTAAAAAAATGACCGAAAATAATGTAGAAGATTATCTAGACCATTATGCTCATTACACATGTCACTCACAGTGAACCCATTTGGAAGTTTGACCTTCTGGAACTTTCTTGAATGTGTCCAGATTTGACTAGGAAATCATTTATTTGGCTTCGCTTTTGACGGCTTCTTCCTTCTAGATTGCTTCTTATTAGGCTACGCATTTTGAAGGTTGAGAGGTGGAATTGTTGAATGTTGGGAAATATCTCCTACACTCGTTAAAGTAGAAGGATTCGCGAAAGATTGATCAGCTAGTTCTGATGAAGGAACATTAGAAAAATGTATACTTTCAATAGCCCGGGCTCCTCTTCTCTGTCTAGCTCAATACCATATTCTGGCAAAACATCGAAGAAATCATCGATACCCGTCCGAGACCGTCCGAAACGTTTTCCACATCACCAGAGGACTTCAGATCTGGGAGTTCATCTTCAACCTCATCTTCACTCAAAGAATCCTGCCTGATACGGGGCGCCAGACTTTGACTATACGCCCCTGTTGAGTCAAAATCGTTCTAGAACAATGAAAAAACGGTGAATTAGACGAGAAAACGTTTTTAAAAAAACGACAAATCATCAAAATGAGCGAGGATAGCGATCGATTTTATATAATGTAGTGGAATATGTCATTTGCAAAACGTACCCTTTTCAGGCGAAGTATCGCCAGGGATACCTACTTTTTTTTTTTAATATATTTTTCGGCTTAACACACCATGTTTTTTGTGCATTCTAGAGGTCCTGGGCCATAGAATATCAAATTTCCGACGGTAAAAATATTCTTTGGGGGTTTATAAAACTTGGAGAACTTACTGCTCGTTGATGCGCTGCCATTATCACAAAACATGTGGAGGCCGAGGTATAAAATGAAGGCTGCACTGAAGTAGATGATAAGAAAAAGGGAAAAAAGGGCAGCCAACCTCTTCACTAGATATCCCTGTATGCACACAGAAGAGATGGATGCTCCAGAAATTCCCTCCAACCTTAAAATAAGTCTTCAAAGACGAGGTATCACCGCTGATACCCTGCCAGGATAAGGGCAGGGGCTATGCTGACTTTAGGTGACCTTGACCTTGTATTAAAATAGAATCAATACGTTCCATTGTCTATTCACCTCGACTCTGTCTCCGATCCACTTCAAACCGAGAGATTCTGGTTATATTTACTTACAAGGTTAATAATAGACAGAATAGTTTTCTGGCCGTCAATATCTTTATATCAAGGCATATTCCTGTTTCCTTAGACCTGTACCAGTTCAGTACTGAACATGGCATTTAATAACAAGTATTATTGGTACTGGTAGTTTTATTACGAGTTGGATTGTTTGTTTCTAGACAAATCGATACTTCCAATATACACATACACAGAGGTACATACAAGATACATTCATTACAAGTAGGTATTCGCCGCTGCTAACCTCTCAAAACCTGCTACTCAAAGTATGCCAAGGGTGGATTATTTCAAGCTACTTTGGGAAATCTCTTGATTTTTTTTCCCATAGTTATTTTTGAGTAGGTAGGTATTCCATATAACTAAATTTTTCCCGTGTATTGGTTTTCCAAGTATTTACCTATATTTTATTGATTTGATGGACATATGTATTGTATATAGATAAGTGTATATATATATGTATATATATATATATATATATATATATATATATATATATATATATATATATATATATATATATATATATATATATATATATATATATATATATATATATCCTTCTGTAGGTAATTCAAAGTGACTTGGAATTTTCCCTCGTGCTCTTAGCTTCATCGCAACTTGATTTCCATCATAAACTGTTCAAACTTGCTTCAGTTTCGTTCATTTAAATATAGAAAGAGTGAATGGTGGATATTCTATTCTACGAGCATGGGTACAAGGAGTTGTTATCGATCGATCGTTATATATGTTGTATGTCGATACTTCAGGAATACTGGACGCCCCGAGAGATGGCGAGGAAAGGGAAAAGCGGAAGAGCTGCGACCCAAAGATTAGACCAATTCCCCCTAGAAAATTGGATTTTTTTCTGTCGAAGGGCTAGGATTTACGGTAGTTGCAAATTGTCGAGTTTGATTGACTAAGACAGATAGTTAGTTCCGAATAACGTAATAATGAAATTTCCAATCGCGGTTTTGGCCTTAGTGGGTTTAGCATTATAGAACTTATTGCTTCTTAACCTTTCTAGAAGCGCACAACTGTATGCCAGGACTCTATAAACAGGGTTCGATAGAATTGCCATTGGTTATATGGTCATTCGTTAGAGGGGCTTAAAGATTTGACTCTGGTCGCATATACTTTCTAACGCGAAAGACAATCCTCCGGATAGGTCTTGTGTATTGAACTTTTGAGGGAAAACTCCTTGAACGAAAACTCCTTGAAAAATCTGAATTTGCTGATTCGATTTTTGTGTCACAGCGGCGCCGGAAATGCCGCTGCAACCAAAAGTTCCGGTGAGGAGATTGCCACACAATACTTCCATGATCTTCACAATAGTATGGATATAAGTTTGGCGGCCCAACCATTGCGGTTACACAACGGTTTATTATTTACCTGTGTAGGTACCCCTTCTGCGTAGAGCACTGTTTCCTATGGTCAATACCTACCCTCGTGCTCTCCCCAGGAGAGCCCTAAATCGAGTACTGGAGCCGGCCCGGGAATTACAGTTTCATAAAACATGGAAAACAATACCTCACAAGCTCATGTTACTAAGACGCTAAAAACACCTTATTTTTAAACCCATTTTTCACCCATAACACCCTTGGGTATATTCCGATCAGGCTGCAAAGTTTCGGGACACAACTAGGGCCCGAGTAGAGCCTGTGCGAAAGAATGAATTTTTTTGAACGAAAATAAAGGAAATATGAATGACTAGCTGTGTACCCGCGCTTCGCAACGGTAACAGACACCCCCTTTAGGACAGGCCCCACTCATAACAGATACCACCTTCTACGTTCAGCCGTTCTCATTTATCGATGCCAAGACAAACAAACAAACAAACAAACAAACAGACAAACAGACACTGTTTTATTATATGTATAGATACGGCAGACGGCGAACGGACATTTTACGCACCTTGAAACGTAAAAGAAGAAATTTTTAAGGAATTTTCAAAAAAAATTTGCTGAGCGGATACTTGGGTGTATTATTCACGGAATAATTAATCAAACAGCTAATTTTAAGTATTACCATGATATTTTGAGGTTTTGATGTTGTTAGACTATTAGATAGACAGACTCACACAATACTTTTTGGCGCTGTGGCAGTGCCAGCAAAGAACCATTAATTTCGATTCCGATGAAATACATTTTTAGGGTCCGTTCTTTAGACCTTTGTTTTAATCCCACGACTCGAAGCTAATTTCAAAAACACCCAGTTTTGGGTGTTACGACGTGGAATAGGAGTGACTATGTAGGTTAGAAATTAGGACATCCTTCGAAGAGCAGGCACGGAGAGTTCGCCACTACCGCAGTTAGGTCGCATTCCAAGGGTTTATCCTCCGCGGCCTTTGTTACGTGATCCCGAGACTGATTCTTGGAGGGCAAATTGAAGCTGAACGAAACATTGGTCGTAAGCAGTTGTTCTGGCTACGAAATGTTAGGTCCTGGACAGGAATATCTATCTAGGTTTGATGACCTTTGTCGACAGCTGGATGTCCTTCATTGATTTTATATTTAGGAACTCGCCAGTGCATTATTATTATTATTAGGCACCGAAAGAAGGAGACATGACACGATATTTCCAGCATGCTCGTTACGTAGGTGCTGGTACGAACTAATTCACTCGTTATGAAATTTGGTTCGTGCAGGTGATGATGCTGGAATGTCTGAACCCAAAAACCTAAAAGCGCAACTGTGGGCACATGTATTTTGAGTCCAAATTCTTGACTACCTGCGAGAGACTTGTGATAAACCATAATATCCATCTCACCCCATGAGTAAACATGGACATGTCGCGTCGTCCGAAGTGTAAAATCAGCCCATCAGTTTTTTAATGAAAACCAATCGATTTTCATTAAATCGAGGGTGAGGAATCGACTCCTCGAAATGAAGTTCCGTTGCTTTCCAAACCCTACTATTTAGAATGATCCAGCCAGTTCCAAAAGCCAGTATATCCACAGCATTACCCTTGTTTGAAAATCTACTTTGTCCAGCACCCTTCCGCTATAATATAATCTATTATCATATGTACCATTTTATAAACTGTTATAATTATTTGTATAAACTATATCATTGTTCCATGTATAGTGTATTTTCCAATAGATAGTACTATTCACAACACTGTGAGATGGGGGGGGGGGGGTTTGACTTGCATTTTCGTACGTTAGTGGGACTCTTACGCAGACTCGTTGGGATCCTGTCGTCCATTTGGTCTCCTTTCACTGCCCCCATAGTGCGCGGCGTATAGGTACAGTTCTTATTATCTATAATCATCATTCTGTCCAATATCTAGATTGTGGTGTAGTTGTTTTATAACAGTTCCTTATTTTCTGTGTGTTTCAGGACTTAGTGGGTCGCATGCGGACCTCGCACATAGGAGAGAGACATTTGGCTCAAATACTATCCCCCCGAAACCGCCCAAAACCTTTCTTCAATTAGTCTGGGAGGCGCTCCAGGATGTAACGCTTATTATTCTCGAAATAGCAGCCCTCGTGTCTTTAGGATTATCGTTTTACCATCCAGCTGATGAGCCAGGTATTTCCTTCTCTTCTACCTAAATTACCTATCTTGTTTTGCTTAAAATTTTTCTTTTCAGTGGTCAACACGGATCATCGCTTAGATTCCAATTCTCCCAGATGTAACGACGTCACAACATTTTTCTAGTAATTATGTACATTATTACACAGTTCAATCATTAATACCCACAATATAATAATTTCCAGCACATAACAAAGCTAAATTTATGAATCTTTACCTAACTGTAGGTTGATTACCTGGCCATCATCTTAAATTTTCCTTATTCGTTTTCGTCGTAGATAAAATAGTTTGATATAAAAAGGAAAGGGTGAAGTGTATAAAAAGAAGTTATGGTTTGTTCAGAGACCAGTTTTGTCATTTTGTGGATGGTGAATGTCTTTTCGTAGTTTTTGATTTCGTGACGGTGTCATGAATGCGTATGGCGTCTAAAACAGGATACAAATTTAGTAAATACCTAGTATAACTGCGTAACATTAAAACAGTAAACTTCATAAAAAGTCCCGTATCTTCCTATAAGTTTATTGGCTACATGTATAATTTGTTTTCCGCATCTGTTGTGAGACACCCCTACGCATAAGGATTTCCTTCCATTATCACAACTGACAGGTACTCTCTTTAAGAACTATGATGAAAATTAAGTCACAGGGAAAGTCTATTGGTGGGTGGACGGTATGAATATGCAATCGACTTTAGAACACTCGAAACTCGAGGGACCTTGAAAAAAGTTCTAATTATTAGTGAAAGTTTGATTAATTGTGGCACTTTGTTCACGTTGGAGAAAATATTGATAAAACATACATCTAGACTGTATACACAAAATATATGGTCGATGAAATTTATTAGAAATAACAAAACTAGTTTAATTTTTAAAGAACTGGTTATGTCATGTTGGATTGACGTTAGTTGAAAAAAAATTAATTAACGCGAGAAGAAAATTAATGAGTGTCATACACGTGCTATCAAAAAAGTTCGAATTACCAAGTTCAAAAACCCATAGGATTTACGTTGATGTATTCAGTTTAACTTGTTTTTTTGTTTTGTTTTTTTTCTTCTTCGAATTTTCGATCGTCGAATTAACGAGAGTCGGCTGAAGTAGCCACTCAGCGTAACAAACTCCCTCGTTACAACGTTTCGAAAAGTGAGACGGCCAGTAGTTTCTTCTCCTCAACTCGCCGATGAACTGAGGTACCTCAGTAGGCGTAACCTGCATATTTTCACTTGACACTGTGAGGGTAGTTGGGGCTAACCCGAAAGTCACCGGTCAAAATCTTTTGTACAGGACATTCGAGGTGGAAAAAACTAGCTCGTCAGCTTACGGGGGAAGTCGCCACACCCACGGTGGGTATTGGATCTTCCAATGAACCTTCCTGTGATATGTTAAAACTTGACGTATTTGATGGAAGGTTTGCCACATTAAAGATGTGGCCAAAAGTATTGCAGACAAAAGACTATTGCAGCGCTGAATTCCACTACAATGGAACAATAGGTGACATGGTATCATGTTACAGCTGTAATTGAGCTATCAGCGAGTGGGAACTACATGATGACCCTTGGAGTGAACTCGCGAGATGAAAGTTCCTTTCTCAACGTGAAAGGAACTGCTTTTATTTATCTTTCCAAACCTCCAGCAGATGGTGATTGGAATTAATAAACCTAATGTTTATTGATTAGTTGTAGTGTATTGACAAAACCTGTTTCTTTCGCTTTACCATACCTAATTAAGTGCTACGCCTACAACTACAACAGCTCTAATTCACAACCCCCTCCAACCCAGAAATCTCGCACCGAAACGGTGCACGAGCCCGCGCCCCCACTTCCTTCTCAGTTTTTAAACGTATCTGTTAGCATTTTTTTTCAAGTTTTCTTTGAGCGACCTTGACATATATAATCTCCTTGACCTATATTGCCACCTGTAGAAGTAGGTTTTTGATCAGGTAGGCAGTGCCGCTTTTTAACTCACGAGCTAGTTTTTTCCACCTCGAATGTCCTGTACAAAAGTTTTTGACTCACTTTTGGGTTGAAGTTGAAGTCACTTTTGGGTTAATCCCCAACTACCCTCAAAGTGTCGAGTGAAAATGTGCAGGTGCCTACTTACCTCCAAGTTTATTCAGAGAGTTTCACATTCTTCAGAGGTTATTCATCATCCACTTGGCGTTTTATCTCAACTTGTCAATGAATATCAATCTAATAACATCAAACGCCTTTTGAAACGACCTTTTAGGAAACATGGGAACACTTCAATAATTATTGGATTAAGGAGAAATCCTGTAGTTAGAAACTTCTAGTGCATCTCAAATTCTTTCCCTTTTTCTTCATTGTTGAACTGTGGATTTCACACTATCTCAGTGTTCTCTTTAGGTTGTTTAAAAACAGGAAAGGTTCATCATCATATTATATTGTACGGTTTCATTAAATATAAGGTGAGTTGGGACTGGTTTATATCATCGACGCCAGAAGAATAAAATACCAGACATGTATCAGGGCAGTCCCTCATAAAAACTTTGTGGAATGAAATGCCAATAAATTCCTGTTGTCAATAAATGTATTGCCAGTAAAGCCTACAAGGAGGACCACAAAATGCTCTGATCATGAAAACGATCAGTTAGTTGAATGGATGGCCGACTCAGTGGTATGAAACTCATGTACATGACTCCGCTAATCTTCGTTTGATGTGTTTAGCTTGTAAGGCAAGATACCGATCGCTCTCAAACTGAGACTGAGGTGTCTCAAAGTATTTTCTCACATAAAATTGTGATAAGCATAACGGATGAATTTATCTTTTTGCCATTCAGCTGAAGATGGAGGTATGTTTTATTAGACATGTAATGTGATTATGTCCCCCTGTTTCTTCTCATAGATGGTTTTTTCTCGTGTGCTGGAATAGCGTTGCATGGATGTCGTATCATGACCCCCGTTACTTCCTCTTCACCTGAATAACCCACTTTTTCTACATGAGGCGTGTTCTTTCATTTTTGTTAGACAGAAGTAACTTCATTGTTTCAACCCGAGGCGTGTTCTTTCATTTTTGTTAGACAGGTGTAACTTCAATGTAACCTCTCTTCGAATAATTATATACGAGTAGGTAGTTGATTCTTTGGATCGGTATAGCTGTTATACATGTTGAAGTTGAAATTCGTACATAGGTATTAATTGATGACTGGGAATGATACCTGCGATCTTTCCGTCCGGTAGTTAGGTTAAAACTTGTATAGACCGACGTTTCGTTGATTTTATTTGACATCCTCAAGGGACTTCTAAGAACATGCTATGAACAATGTGGGTACATACACGAAAAAGGTGAAAATTCTGAAAATAATGTTTATATTTACGTTATTAATTATATCATTTCTAATTTAAATTCAACGTTTCCCTTTTCAAAGTATTCAAAGTCCATTTTTTTCAGAATTTGATAAGGTATTAGAATTTTGAATTTCTGTTTCAAAATCATCTTATCAAAATTTTAAGAAGAAAGAAATGGGCGAATGACACTACGATCAGGGAGGGATAGTATATTTTTATTGCATGGGTCCATCCGAATTGCCGCATTTTCGCTATCTCCTGTTTGCATAATTATGCCCCCCTCAACTCCACTTTGGTCCTTCTACTCATGTATTGAACGTAATCATCATACATCATGTCACATTTCCAAATAAATGAATCATTTTTTTATGGTTTCAAGGCCATAACAGTATATGAACGCTATCAGTATATGGACGCCATCAACCATAACAGTATATGAAGTAGACAGGGCTTCATTGTCAACTAAATATTAAGGGAATAACTTCGAACAAATAATTAGGGCATTGGTTTTGATATTAATTCAATTTACTCTCACTCTGATCTTTTGACTGGAAATTTGAAATGGATTCATCATAATTATCATTGGGGCTGTGATTCTGTTTGAAGGGAACTCTCGGTAAAGTGGAATTGTCCACAGTCTCACACGATTGGTCGGATGACGACATACGAATTTTCATCTCAAGGCTAGACTAGTAACATTATCGAGCTAAAAATCGGCTGCCTTTTTCTATTATACAGTGATTTTGAAATTATAAATTGCGGGAGTCTTTCATTTCCACCTAACTGTTTTTTCCTTTCTTTTCTAAAGGGGGTCTGGTGGGAAGCTGTCGGCCTCGGACCGAATAGTAATTTTTCAAAATTGAACAATCGATGTTTGATCAGCCACACCCATCTGACAATTACACCCCGGGGAGGGGAAGCAGCAGTAGCTTGCGTGTTTCAAAAGGTTTTTGTGTGCTAGGCGGGTCCTGCAAAGTTGATCGATCTTATGAATCAATACAGACATCCAACCAAATAACTATCTACTGGTAGTTTGAAGACGCCATCAAATCTATGAATTGTTATATCACCGATTGTACAGTTATACGACAAAGAAAAAAGTTTTTAAAAACCCTCTTGTTTGGCTGCTGTACGTTAGATACTGCACTCGTCAAAGCACAAAATACTTGTTATTTTACTTTTGGTTAATCGATTTAAGCAATTTTGAGATTAAACGTTGGTTAACAGTACTGCCGATAGTTATGTGTAAGAGGTTTACTTGAAACCTTTTATTCCTTCCAAGGGTCTTAAAGGGTGCTCAGTACGATTTTGGGATAAATTAGGAATGTCCCTGATTGAGTTACCTACTGAGTCATCTCGGAGTCATCCGATGATACCTTCGGGATCGCCTTATCTGAATCAAATCGTCACTGAATATTGATTTAGGGTCTCTAATAAATACAGTTAGGTTGTCAATACCTCGATTTACTCGTATGATGCGTAACTCGCGAATTGTTTACAAACCAGTAACTTTGCTTACTAAAGTTGGTAAACTTTGCTTACAAAGTTTCTTTAGGTACCGTTTTCTAGAAGGCAATGTGACGTTTGATAGAATTTCAAAAAATGACAGAACACACCTCGTGGTTTGAAGTAGCGAACACCCCGTTCACCAACCGTATTTCTATTTTCCTCCAGCTAGTTTAGCTTTGGAACAAAATCGTCTTCAAGCGTTCCAGTTTCTGTCTCATTTACTACAATTTTGAGTTTGACTCTTCAAAAATCTGCCCATTTTTGCCCTTCCATAGTTCTACCCCCCCCCCCCCCCCCCCCCCCCCCACGATCAGAGAAAACGTCTCCCTTCATGCACTACTGTTCTATTTGTCTAATCGTCACACAATTAGCCCGTATAGTCTCATTATTCTGCTGTCTCATTAGGTCTGAATCAAGTCTATAGCTACCCATCCAGTACCGTAGATGATCCTTCTTGTAGAATCACCCCATTCCCAGTGTTCGACCAAAACTATGCCGAACCGTCTTGCACTATCCAGCAAGGTATTCGCGTCACGGGCATGGTTAGCCGAATGGGAAACTTGCACGAATTTTTTCAATTTCCTATTATGAAAGAACTCTCAAAAGAGGTCAGACATATGGGGCATACTGTACAAATCGAAATCCCGGTCGAATTTTCTGACGTCAGCGACCCCTTGTTTTGATTATGGAGGGGGGGGGGGGGGGGGTTCCACGACTGCTATGTGCCAGAACTTGATTGACGTCTCACGTTATGGCGTTCAGTAGTTGACTGAGAGAATGCTGACTATTGGCAGCTATGGGTTTTAATGGTGCCTAACCCAATTTGGTGGCTGAATTCCAACACATGCAGGTACCCCATTTTGAGATATTTTGAACACTAAATTTGGTTAATTTTCCTTACTTTTGGTATTTCCTATCATCAAGATTTCAACTTACCTACCTCTTGAACTTCTGGTTTTCTCACTCACACCAATATTAGGGCTGCAGGGTAATAATTTAGCGTTCAAATTACCTCATGATTCGGCTAGCTACGGTCCTGTTGACATATTGTTCGCTAGTGCACTTATTCGGCCTGGTAAGAATGGTTCCCCACGTAGACGGAAAACCTGTTATATGTACCTAAATGCACTTGATCCGAATTAGAATCATTGTCAATATAACTACATGCCTACTATACCAGTTTGAGGTTCTTGAACTTCAGGTTGGGGTCCAGGTTGGGGCCTAATAAAAGTAAATCACTCCTATTTTTTCGCTCCTTAAGTCATAACTGGATTTTGGCAGAAAGTGAGAGACACATACTCCTTCCACAACCTTCAGTTGCTTCCAGGGTGTAGTGAAGAGCGTAAAATGTGTGCGTATTTTTATTGTCCGGTCACTCCTATATCACATCAAAACTCCAAAGATAATATTATATTTTTTCATGACTGGCATATTGTGAAGTATATCAAACCCAGATTTCATACATGTCTACATGATGGTTTTTTATTGTCTTCTTGCACTTGATGAAAAAATGGCTGATTTGCTACATCGACATCATGTGTGCATACTTCTTCATCGTGGCCCGATCTTTATAATCTAGACGTTCTTTGGGCTTTCTTTATTTTTCATTAGCGGAGTTGATACATTGGGTTATTTTTCAGATGATTTGAAATCATTCCAATAAAAATCCAATCTTTTCATCTTGGTGATTTTTTTTAATGTTCTAGCCGTTGATTGAATGGCTTTGATCCGGTTGATCGAAAATTGATGGGGCATGAAATTGGATTGATCTAACTCTTCAAACAGAACGCTTTCATATACTCTTCTCAGTTTTAAAAACGTCGAGGATTATCACTGAATACGCTTACAAACGGAACTCGATAAATCGATAAAACTAATTGGTTACCTATCTTCTATCAGATTGCTCAGCAGTCGCTAAAGGATGAAGGGGTCGCGAATAAAATAATATAATCCTATTTACCGACCGATACACCCTTCACAATTGATTGGCAGGGATATTTGCGTAGCGTTATAAATCAGCATCAAAGACAAAGCTCGGGTATCAATTTATTGAAAACTATAACAAATAAAATATTACAGTCCGTTCTAGCTAGGTTAATACTACATATCATTTTCAAAATAATAACTTGCCAGCTACTCAGTGTCATTTCAATGTAAAAATCAAAACTTTATCGGGTCATCTAATAAACCCGTAGAAATTCGGAACCCACCACAAATAGGTACTATGGTACAATGTTTGCTGGTAGTCTATCAACCTCTCCTATATGGATAGGTAGGTACCCTAGCACTTTGTAAGGTACTAATGAAAGTACAGTGGGTTCCAGAAAATGTTTCTGATTTCATAGGAGGAAGTTTTTTTGAAAAGTTCGAGTAGAAAACTTCAGGACATTAGTTAGGTTTTGGAATCCTAACCTGGATTAAAATGTTATCCGTCTGGAATCGAAGTTTCATTGATATGGATACAGGAGTCAAATATTGAACTTGTCACACACCTGTTTTTTCCTATTCCAGTTGAAAGTTTGGAGGGGCAAAAGTGTTTTCGTTCAATTTTGTCAAATAGCCTGTTCCCATATTTCATATCTTGAATGTACTTACATATATTATGGCCACTCCACGGTTTCCTGTCTAGTCACCAAGAAATTCAATATTCCCAGGGAGCAGGAAAGAAAGTTACGTAATGTATTATTTTTAGTTTTAAACAAAGGCCTGTTTTAAAAAGTTCTTCTAGTTTTACTTATTTATATTTAATGTTTCTAGTATTTGAGGAATCAGTAATAATGTAAGGATTCAACAATGTAATCAATTTAATTGGTTTTATATTTAATGAATTAATATTATTTAATCAATTTAAATTACTCATTTTTATTTAATGTTTATGGTCTTTTGAGGAATCAGTTTTTCAATTGTGTAATTGATTACCTATTAATTTAATGAATTAATATTTTGAAATTTATTTATTTACTCAATTAAATGGTTGATTATTTAACGTAACCAATACTTCAATAATCATAACTAGCCTACTATGTAATTTAACGAACCTTTTGAACAATTTTAGAATAGATATCTGATCGAAGGATCAGCAATAAAAAATGTCACCGAGATGATTATTTATTGATTATATTTTATTATCTGTTATTTTATTTTAATTTTATTAATTTGTTCATTCAGTGTCTGATCTTATATACCTAATCGTTTATGAAATGAACTTTCAAGGTATTGTAGGAAATTCAACGAATACACCATAATATCAGGGGCGGATCATTCAGCAAATCCTGCAGACGCACAGGGGCGCCGATCCTTCAGGGGCGCCACAAGAGGAAAAAAACAAAAAACAAATGAATAGGTAAACAAAACCTAAAATGTCCTGCGGAAAAAACGGATTCGCTCCTCCTAGTCCGTCATGGTTGCAAATACCTATCATTTGAAAAAAATAAAACCAATAAGCTCTTCAGGAGTGTAAATTATTACGTACCTATTGTTATATCATGAAGGTATATTGGGTGTCCAACGTATTCTCGAACACTAGATATGAGGCCTACTGGTGGTTCCAGATATAGTTGAAACGAAAAGTGATTATCGAGGGGCGTTCAAATTCTCATTGAGAATTTAAATTCTGCATGGACATACCTGAGTTATGTACCTTCCTCAAAAAATTAAGTTGATTCCATGAACCTTCCAACAATCACTCAAGACGAAATAAAGCTGTATAAGAATCCACACTTAGAGCTCTTCATCACATCTTCGACACTTTCCACATTTTTACTCAAAATTCGCTTTTAAGTAGGTACTTCGGGCATGCAAGACAAGGGACATAAATAGGTATTTGGATCCGCCTTTATATTATGCGTTAAATTTATTCGTAACTACCTACCATATTGTTATCTTAATCCAAACGAGTTGACATTTTGAGGGTATATGGGAACAGGTCTACAAATGATGGTTTGATAGGTACTTCGGGTCATTTGTAACGATCAAAAATGTGATCTAGGGACGCAGGAGCGTCCTGCCCACGGGACACATAGAATAGTAGAAGCGGCATCCAACGCCGGCGGCCGCACATCAAGTTGGTTGGTTTTTAAATTTCATGAGAATTTACGATTGAAAGTACTTATTAAGTACCTACCTACCTACATATTGTAGATACGAAATATATTAGGGGCGCCCCATGCTTTTATTTTTAGTCATAAAAATTCCAATGTTCTCGGTTATGAGAAAGAAATTATTTTTTTTCCTTTTAGATCATTTCAAAATAAAAGCATGTTTTTAGATTTATTTTCGAAGAATGTTTTGAATGGTGAACACCTATCAAAATCATCTTCTTTGAAATGCTTTGAACTAAGACGGCTAGTTTTGCTAGGCTTCCGATTCTGTCGCCTAACGTTTAATCCATTTCCTTTTCTCGTCTTCGTCCGCAGAAAAACTATAGGAGTGTAGGCAATGAATGAATCTAATCCATAGTTATAAGTGGCATTCGTATAGGAAATGAGAGGTAAATAAGACAGTAGGTACTAGCTTACTAGCTACAAGCATTATTATAACAAAAATTACAAATTAAATCAAATTGAATAAACTCAGGTCTAAAAACTCCCGGATTCACTGACCGAGTGACTGGCATATCTGCAACTTCGGGAAACCTGTGGCGACCCGTGATTTCGTATTACATTCGGCTATGGGGAGCTCGTGCGTGGGGTTGCTAGATTGGGGGAAGCTGGCGACACCCACCTGATTCGGTTTGCCGCTTCTACTCTTTTACGTGGGGAAAAAAAACCTCCATACCTAGGTACCTACCTACCGACCAAGAAAGGGTTCGCACGACAGAACAAGTAGGGTTTTTACCCTTCTAGGGTCTCCAGAGTTGATTTTTCGTACCTAGGGGCCCCTGAGGACGTGTAACGAACTTCAACCCTCGGCCCATCAGGTGCCGGAGTTATGGAAGTTCGAAAATAGCTATTTTTCAAGTTTTTCTACTTCTTGTCGTTCTCGCTGTTCTTTGACAGGGCTACCGCCTCACAGACATAACGGATCGAGCTGAATTTTGCAGACACATTCGAGTGCAAAATTTCAAGACAACGTAGGGCACAAGGATATGCATGTTGTGCCCCCCCCCCCCTCCCATTTAGAAATTGTTTAGGTGTTGGAGAAAAAAATGTTTCATCAATGCAAAAATATGTGATACCCCCCCCCCAACAAACCCTGTTAAAAATTTACCCGCCAAGAAAACCTCCTCAGCCCAGCCACAAAAAAGTTGCGGGGGGGGGGGGGGGGGGGGCAAAAAGCTGCCCGCCAAACAGCGTGGAAAGAAATTTCACGGTTTGGGAGGTTTCTACACGTCCAACATAGTCTATATGTCTATAGTCACGTCTATATATGCACATCCAAGAGCGAGGTGTGGAGCCATTACCTAGAAATACCTTGGACATAGGAACTTAGACATACCTTAGACATTGCCTTAGACATACGTTAGAAATTACCTTAGACATTCCTTAGACATACCTTAGACATTACCTTATACATACCTTAGACGTTACCTTAGACATTACCATAGACATACCTTAGGCATTACCTTAGACATACGTTAGACATTACCTTCCAGCAACTGGCAGACGTCGATGCTTGCAACAATACTACGCATCTCTCTATAACTTTAGGCTGTCACACAGCTCCGTATAAAACTTTGTACACAAGGGTTCATAGTCACCTTGAGGCTCTAGAGGGTGCCTCGAAAAACTGTTCAGGGAGCGCCGATTCGGAGTCCTGCCTACTAAATATTCAGGGTAGTTGATATGCCCAAACTAAATTTTCCCAACATCTTACGAGTTTTATTGAAAATATTATATTTATTTCGACTTTTCTTTTATTTCACAATTGTTTCTAGTGTTTTTGTTTTTTAGTTTTGGTGAAAGTTAGACGAAATGGTTTCGTCCGACTTTTACAACAGCAAAAAACTGTTGGAGCCCAGTTCGTGATCCCATGATTCATTCTTGGTCAGCGTGGCATTTCGAATACCTGATTCCTCAAAGTTTGGTAGAAAATTCACACCCATGGATAAAACCCATTCCAAAATTGTTAACAGCCATAACCCATTTCTTGCAAAGTACGATATACTTATAAGTTATAGTTAAAGAATCCGTGGGGTACTATGGAAAGGTGACATGCCTGACATTATTATCAATTGTTAGCGAGTTTTTGGAAAAAATACGCTGTATCAATTGGTTCAAATTGTTTAGTACCTTCACCAATTTATTGTTGCCAATTATGTTGATTATTTTCCTTTTCAGATTTCTTCAAAAAAGTGGGTCAAATCCGCATTTTTGCGGGATCAAGTTCGCTAAAAACCGTTATGAAAGATTTTGCCTCAAAAATTCGCTCATACGACCATGTTACATGACTGGAGCTTTTTGGTTCCCAAAGACTAAAAAACGATCCAAACGAGGAAATGATCGTTGAAATAGTTGAAACGACCGTTGAATGTCGTCCACTTAATATACCTACCTACAACTTGAAAAGTATTAAGAAACGTCGATAATTGATGGCCTTATTGAGGCGTCATTACAAATAAAAGCTTTGAAATGGATATGTACCTGGAGTACATTGTACTCTGTACAGGGCCGGATTTCTAAATAGGCTGAAAAGGCTGCAGCCTAGAGCGGCAAAATCTAAGGGGCATAAACATTTCAATTATTGTAATAACAGAAACTTCTTAAATGTGTAGCGTATTCGTTTACGGAAATGGAAACATGTTTATTCTTTTCATAGCAAAATACGAATTTACTCCACATTATGTTGTAGCACATTTGTCATGTAGTTTAATTTGGTTTGACAAACTCACTTTCTTTGCTGTGTATTGAGGCAAATACTACAAAAACACTTTCATATGAGGACATTATTAACGAATTAACGAATTTGCCATAAAGAAATCTCGTAAGAAAACGATGTTGATTTGAACTGTGAACGTACTATACGAAAGTATAAAATGTTCTTAAGCCCAAACCTTCAACTATTATGTGTTTGAACAATTATTCATGTTTGTATCTATCTATTTAATGTCAAAAAATAAAACAATAATGAACTATTTTTTGTGTGGTTTTAGTTTTATTCTTCAGCCCAATTTAATTTGAATAACTGAATCTATCATTTCCATTTGTTGTATAAAACGAATGTATAATATGTATAACATATGAGTCTGTATTAGATGTGTCTCTGAAGGGGGGGGGGGGGGGGGGGGGGCAAATGGATTTAGCCTACTGGTGGTATACTCCTAAATCCGGCCCTGACTCTGTACTGTACTGTACTCTGTACCGTCTCCGACTAAAAATTGTTTCAAGAGCCGGTATCGCAAGACTGTTTTCAAGACATTGACACAAGAGAATTTGAAAACTACGTTTTGAACGTTCCTAGATATGGGCATACCGTGACTGAACTGACCTACGTATTACACCACTCGCCTTTTTAGGTACCACAAGCTACTTGAAAATTTCACTGTTTCCTGCCTTCGTGCAGCTATCCTTCGGCTGTATTTTTCTACAATACCTCTGCTTTACAATTTCTCTATGAATACGAATTGCAACGTTCTTGTGGTGTGTAGATGCTATATGAAACATGGTTCAGAATTTCTAATGCTCCTACTATGTTACTGTCATTGATTTGTGATGTTGAAGTAATTAATTATGTAATTTTGTCCGTACCACAATGGTACATTTGTTATTCCTGACCTGCTCTGTTTGTCACAATGCATTCACTATGTCCATATTCTCTCTTCTTTTTCATGATGCCTGGCGGCAATGTTCCAACAGATGCAGGTATTTTTGAATTTCATTTGAGAGTTTTATACTAGCAATATTAGGATATATTTTTTCCTGTAGAATTTAGACTTTTTTCAATGTTTTAGTATGTTCTCAAATCCAAGCCGCACGTCGAATCGTTATCTACAGTTACTTTTCATTATCATTTTATGTCGCTCACATCCTTTAGCATGCCTGCATACATTCACATAAATAGTCGAATACTCCCATATTGCTCTATTTCTGTCAGCACAGGACGCTTGCGCATTGCGTACTTATACAATATTGGAAATTGGTGATGATGAACACTTACAACCCCAAGAAATTATCCATAATTCGTTATTTTTATGTATGTCCGCCGTGTCCTACGAGCTAGGCAACTTGCTCACTTTACTTACGCACTTCATACCTTAAGGGTTTCTTCAGTAAGTTTTAGTAGTACCTACGTCCTATGATTTTATACCAAGAATCGGAATGCAAAATCGGTATTATTTGCTTGAACTGAAAAAAGTTGTTTCTTAAATCTACCATGGTTTTTTTACTTCTGCCCAAGTGAAATTTATCCTGAAACAATGTAGGGCCCACGTCGGACATCACGACTTGAAGCTCTGACACTTCTCTTTCAATATCCGAGATAAAATTCCTTCTTCAACGTTTACAAACTACCTGCCGATGTTGCTTGGTTTTTACTCATTGTAAATTTCGACTTTGAATCATCATCAAACCTGTCGACGTAAACGTTTTCAAGATATTATTTCTATTTTTTCTATTTGTATTGAGTCAAAGTCACATGTTTGCCCGTTTTTCTTCCTTCTTTTCCCCTGGATAAATTTTAGTTTTTTTTTTTTGTGTTATCTCAAAAATGGGTCCCAAATTCGGTTCCCTGTAACCTTTCTTGTAACCTCCATAGCTACCTTATCGAAAGCATAATTCAAATTACGAGTAGTTAAAACTTTGAGGGTATACGCGGGTTGTTCCGTTATAGGTTTCATCAGAACCCAATTGAAACTTTCGTCAGCGCGTGGCAAATATACAAAATTTCTATTACTTTGGTTCTATGCCTGATCGTATCCTATGAATCGTCTGCGCACGCGTAAATAACGAAACCCTTTTAAGGCTCAAATCTCAAGTTCTATTCAACCTATTTTGATGAAATTTCAAGGGATTCTTTAGTTCGCTCCTATGAATTTCACTGCGATTGGAAATGTAAAAGCAGAAACCTGCGCAAAAACAAAACCCTCGTTACGCTCATATTACAGGTTCTATTAATCGGTCTGAATGAAATGTTGGCGATTAAATAGGTTGGGTTCCAAATGGTCCTCAATGAATTTCATATTGTACAGAGCAATAGCAGTGGATGGGTATGCGCAAACAATTATTCACTCCAGTATTTCCGGTTCTATTCTATCCATTTGAATAAAATGTTCAAGGGTCGTGCGGATAAGAGTATTGTATTGTCTCCTATAAATTCCACAATTATCAGGCAATTGATTAGTCTCTGTGCCTGACCCCTGATTTTGGGATTTGAGTACCAGAGAGATAACCAGACCGAAGTTTCAGAATATGTTTCGGGGGTCATATTAAGTGTAATAAGCTATGATAGCCACCACAGATTGGTAGCTTTCAAAAATGGAGGTGGTTGATAGGAGCGGGGGAAGGCATTTTCTTTGAAAATTCATAGTTTTCGAACCAGACAAGATAGGAAATTTCTTTCAATGCCAAAATATTCCATAAAGACTCTAGTTTTGATTGGTATCGTTGAAATTCTTGCTACATGAAGAATTATATGTGAAAAAAAGACTTAAATAGTAAAAAACGTGATTTTTTTAAATCAATTTTTTCTTATTTGGCATATAAATCAGAAACGGCTGTGTATAAAAAAAATTCGTTCTCCATAAAAGTTGTAGAGCGAGAAAGGAGCTTCAGTTTGATTCATAATTTGTAAGGAAAATATCGAGCGGTATGGCGTGGTGGAGGCGGAACGACTGGGAAACCACGGGCAAGGTGCGCCTAATGAAACCGTGTTGTGCGGGTTTGCTATATCAGCGGACCCCGTTTTATTGAGGATTCGCGCATTTTTTGGTTGTATTCGCATGAGTTGATGATTTAATGAGATAAAACGAGATTAAAATATCTATGGACAACTATATTTTGACCAATATTGAACAGATAAAAGACAGGGTTACAGTTTTATTTCTATAAGTACGTACGGTATTGCTAGGGATAGAGGTAACTAAGTATAATTTATTTATAAAACGAACTTCATTTTGCAAGGAACATTTCACAGAAAGGTATGCGCTATCATTTTCATTTTCGCGAATAGAAATCAAGGCCCGTGAATCATTAAAAAAAAAGAACCAACTGAAAACAATTATTGATAGAAATAAGGAAGAAACATCATAGTTCTTCTTCACTGATGTCGCTATCACAGTATTCGTCGGTATCACAGTGGTCGTTCTCGTTTTCATTGATCTGAGATCTCACACCCCTTCCACTTGCATGAAATGGTGCCTACCATATTTCTGGCAATGCAGGAGCACTTGTATTGTTTGCAGTCTTTGCTGTAGCTGCAGGACAAAAAAAAACTGATAATATACGCGGGTGTGGGGAGACCAGAAAACCATTTTATGGATACATTCCCGGTTCTTACTTTTCCCAACCACGATTAGACGAGTCTGGGACGGATGGCGAACTCTGCATACTCCTTCGCCATATTCCCGCCTGGTAACTGGCACGTTTCGCATGTAGATGTAAAGTTTCCTTACATGGAGGCATCTGGCTGTGTTCAATTCGACCTTCTTTACTTCTGAACATCTGGTATCTCAACTCATCAACACAATGGATTTTTGTTTTCGAGCATACATGTTACACGTGAATTTCTCGATAAGGTCCAAGCGACTTTCTGGGGTATTCCAATCACGTCCCAATTCACTGAAGGTTGAGAGGAGCAGTTTATCGTGCCCCTTAAGACCCTTAATCTTTCCTTGTCCAGAAAAAGAGAGTGGTGATTCAATGAATAAACTCGTCCGATACATAGTTGTTAGTTGGAAGGAAGACAAGTTCAAATCGATGATTGGGTATAAGGAAGTAGTAGTTACATCTGGAGAACTATTTGGCCTTCACAGTTGGTCTGGCTGTGATCCAGTCAGCGCTTTCTCTGGACAAGGAAACATTAAGGGTCTTGCACTTCTGATACACTATAAACATTTCCTCGCAGCCTTCAGTGAATTGGGACGTGATTTGAATTCCCCAGAAAGTCGCTTGGAGCTTATCGAGAAATTCACATGTAATACATGTATGCTCGAAAAACAAAAATCCGTTGAGATACCAGATTTTCAGGAGTAAAGAAGGTCGAATTGAACACAGCCAGATGCCTCCATGTAAGGAATCTTCACATCTACATGCGAAACGTGCCAATTGCCAGGCTGGAATATGACGCAGGAGTCTGCAGAGTTCACCATATATCCCAGACTTTTCTAATCATGGTTGGGAAAAGGAAGAACCTCGAATGTATCCATAAAATGATTTTCTAGTCTGCCTGCACCCGAGTATATCGGTCAGTTTTTTGTCCTGCGGCTACAGCGAAGACTGCAACCAATACAAGTGATTTAGTGATCCATTGCCAATAATATGGAATGCACTTTTTCCTGCAAATGCGAGAAGTGTAAGGTCTCAAAGATCAATGAAAACGAGAACGACCACTGTGATACCGACGAAGACTGTGATAGCGACATCAGTGAAGAAGAACAATGATGTTTCTTCCTTATTTCTATCAATAATTGTTTTCAGTTTGTTCTTTTTTTAATGATTCATGGGCTTTGATTTCTATTCGCGAAAATAAAAATGTCAGCCCATACTTTTCTGTGAAATGTTCCTTCCAAAATGAAGTTCGTTTTATGAATAAATTATACTTAGTTACTTCTATTCCTAGCAATACCGTACGTACTTATAGAAGTATGCTTATTACTATTACCCTGTCTTTTATTTGTTCAATATTGGTCAAAGTATAGTCGTCAGTAGATATTTTAATCTCGTTGTATCTCATTAAATCATCAACTCATGCGAATACAACCAAAAAATGCGCGAATCCGCAATAAAACGGGGTCCGCTGATATAGGCAACCCGCACAACACGGTTTCATTAGGCGCACCTTGCCCGTGGTTTCCCAGTCGTTCCGCCTCCTCCACGCCATACCGCTCGATATTTTCCTCGCAAATTAAGAATCAAATTGAAGCTCTTCTCTCGCTCTAAAACTGTTATGGAGAACAAATTTTGTATACCCATAGCCGTTTCTGATTTACATGCCAAATAAGAAAAAAATTTATTTAAAAAGATCACATTTGTTGGTATTTAAGTATTTTTTTCACACATACTTGTTCACGTACCAAGAATTTCGAATCGAAACTAGAGTCTTTATGGAACATTTGGGCGTTGAAAGAAAATGCCTTCCCCCACTCCTTTCAACCGCCGCCATTTTTGAAAGCTACCAACCTGTGATGGTTACCATAGCTTATTACAGTTCATATGACCCCTGAAACATATTCTGAAAGTTTGGTCCGGTTATATCTCTGGTACTCAAAAAACTGCTGGCACATGGAATAAATAGTCCTTGGCGCATGCAGACGAATTCCTTGTTAACTTGCACATTCTCATATACGGTTTTCTTGACATTTTCAAGGTTCACAAAACTGGGTGTTTAGATCGCTCCCAAAAGATCTTTGCGTCTGAATATTTGCGCAAGAGCAAAATTGAAATCCTAACAAAACATTTCCTCTACGTAAAAGGCTGTTTTTACGTATCATACTAATGATGTGTGGAAGTTATAGGTCGTATCACATGGCAAATGTTTACTTTACTAAACGTTTCTTTTTACTTTTTTCTTGTTTTCTGAAACGGAAGACACCACTGAAAAGATCTTTAATTTTAATAACAAAAGTTTGAATTACTGTTCTGATTCTTCGTCAAATTCATAGGACGTTACCATTTAAACTTTCCTGAAAAACTAACAAGTTAGGTTACGCTGTATTGATATGCATACCTATGTACTTATTCACATTTAGTTAGGATCCAGTGCACTTACATTTATTATGGTGGGGATTCGTAAACAAGCCAAAGGTGATTTGCGTTTTAATGGTGTAGTGATAACTAAACCTCAAACCTAGTTTAAATTTTTTTTGAAATTGTTGATTAGGCTGGTAAATTAGGCTGGGCCTACTTCAGCATTATGGCAATAACGTTACTCCTACATGGGGCTGGGTGTCCGAGCGGACTAGAGCTTCCGTTCTTTATACCCCCGTTTGAGATAAAAGTTCATGGCGTCTCTGGTTCTCTTCTCGGGCTGGCAACAATGCATGCTTTGGAAGCCTTGCATGCGCTTACCCGACCAGCCATTAGCTCTTCACCTCCGGTACAATCATGTGAAGTTTAAGAAACTAAAAGATTGAAATACAGAATTTGATGATCATTTCGCTCTTGGCCTCACCTCCTAGAGTGGAGAGGGGTTCGCCCAACAGGTACATGGTTCATACTTGGACATGTCACGACGGTCACCCATCCATTTACCTAGTAACCACGCTGGAGGTATCGGGAACCGCTCGGTGATCTCGCGGGAACAGGTTTATTCCATCTGATGATACCGTTGGGGAACGATGTAGTGGCCTGCCTATTTCCAAAATTTGAATTCAACACAGTCATCTAGACCATGCAAAATAAATTAAGCTAATGTAACTAAACTATAAAGAGTTGATATTTTCTTGTTCTGTGTTACTAATTTCATGTTCGTGGAATAACATAGAAAAACACGAAACTTGGCGGTCAAATCTTTTGTTCTGTATGTGTGGCCTCCAGCTACTTGAGTATAATTTAGAATAGAAGCTGCACGATCAAATTGCATATCATGTTTATGGTAGAAAGTAGTGAGAAGGTACCTACCTATTCGGAGCTCGTATCAGCACCGGTTCTTCGTCGCTATTCGTCGTTTTTCCTAGTCAGTGACAGCCCCTGGAGGTTATTGCATCACAAACAGCATGGCTTCCTCACTTCCTACAAGTTGACAAAATATATTTTAAACCCAACCAAACCTACCTAATTTTGCCACTATAGAAATGCAGTGGAAAACAAGAATGAAATAATGCTGCTCTGTTTTGTCTGTTCATTTCAGTACCTACCTACTACTCAGAGTTGAAAGTTTTGATTCCGCCAAACAAAAAACGCATTTTTAGGGAGAAACCTTGTTTTTGATGAGAGATTTAAATCCATTCATATTGCTAAAATGAATATTTCTAAGAAATCACCTAGATACCTGGGATACGAACTAAATCACTCGCGATGAAATCGTGGAAACCCATTCCGAAGAATAAAAACGGAGTTGTTGAAATGTTGTATATTTGCAGTAATACACGAAAAACACACAGTTGTACCGTTTTCGGTGATCAAACCATCGTCAGTGACAAACAGTAACTTAAGTAACAACATAATAAGTTATTATTTGTTAATGACGATGGTTTGATCACCGAAACCTGTATAACAGTGTATTTTTAGTGTATTACTGGAAATAGACAACCTTTCAAGAACAACGTTTTTGTTCTTTACCTTGGGATGCCCGCATACCTGAATGATATTTAGGTACGGATTCACCAAACAAGAGTAACAATGCTCTGTAGTCTTGATTCTAGAGTTTCCAAGAGAGATGATCTGAGTTTAAGTAGGTACGTACTTATTTCTCTTTGCTACGGTCCAAGGGGTTATATTGCCGAGGGGTTGTGTTTGCTCAGGTGCAGCAAACGCTGTACCAGAATATTTAGCCAATGAATCAGCAACCAACTCCAGGTTAGTAATCCCACAAGTTACCCAAGTGAGCACTACCTAGGTAGGTTGACTGTTTTGGTTGAGTCACTTCTGTGATGTTTGGACACAGCCGGGGTAACGAATGGCGTTGAGCACAAGACCACCAAACTGATGGCTGATTGAAATAATCATTAGAGTTGATTCTACCATTAGCACAAGTAGACTTGACTCCTACTAAATCCGGTAATAAGGGTCGAAACTTCGATATTCTAATTATTTGATACTGAAAGGCAGATAAAATGTAAATAAAGAAATGAAACCAACGGGAATCACTTCCTTACTGACATTTATAAGTATCATTCATGAAATTCAGCAGGGACAAATAAAAATTCTAACGAACAACCACCTGATTCTTATCTCCTTTATCAGTCATTTTTCGTACCCGCCATTTATCTGTAAAGTGACAACAATGTGGTTTCCGGAGTCAATTTTTCATTTTTTGTTGTGCTAGGGCCTTCTGACAAACATATCCAAAATACAGTGTTTTTTAAGGTTGTAGTCTAAACGAATTCATTACTATGACCTTTTCAGCAACTCGGTGATAATGCTCATGGGTCTAAAAAGCGGTTTATATTATTTTTTGTTAATGAAACTAGATTCCATTCTGAAAACTTTGACCAACCGCACTGTCCTATGATTAGTAGTTATTTTTCTATGGTTTTCCGAAGTTTCCAGAGGTTCCACCGACACAGTCGGGAGGGAGGTCCCGCCCAGGCGAGGGGTGCAATGATGTAGGAACCTCTGAAATCTTTGAAAAATCATAGAAAAAGAACTACTTATCTTAGGACAGTGCGGTTGGTGTAAAAATCCTCAAGATGGAATCTACTTTCATTTAAAAATAATAAAATCAATATGTGCGCAGATCTCATCACCTAAGGGTCACAATGTCGCCGACCTCCCAACGTGATCCCTGGGCCAAACCTTGGGAAAAAATCGATTTTAAGAGCGTTGAAGCTGTCTTCAGTGCGACGTTGGTTATGAGTCCGACTTCTGTGCTGAAGGCTTTGGCACAGTGTTGTCTTAATTTTTCCTTATTTTTTTTATTTTAATGTCTAACGATTTGGGCGTCAATAGTGGCCTGACATCGTCGATAATTGGCGGTATGTTCATTCGACCTTGGGATGTAAGTATGGTGGGTACTTCAAAAAGTACATAGGTACGTGTAGTAGCGGTAAATTTGAGAAGTACCTATCAGCACGATATTTTGAAAAAGTAACTAGGTACACTTTTAATAAAATATAAAAATTCTTGACTTTTTTTCATTAAAAATTAAAATAGCACACAAAAATCTGTGTTCAATTTAAGTTTATTTTATAAAAAGCGTTGGAAACCGTAACAATATTAGTTACGAACAAGCTAACGTGGAAGAAGGATCGTACTTCCATGCAAGCATATCGGTGGTCCTGGCAATCTTTTACGTTTTCCGTAAATCAGGAAGTAGGTACCTATAGAAAAAAAAATTATCAGGTCCAATACTCGGAAAATAGCTTCGATACCTACATCGGTACATCGAAAAAGAAAAAATTATCGATACAAACTTATAAATAACGATTAGATAGTGGTGGGAAGTTCAGGTCACTTGAAGGATTAGAAACTATCGCATTCACTCTCGAGTAAGAACTGCTGCTGACAGCTGACCTTCAGTTCTCGTTCCTAATCCCCCCCACCCACGTTTGACTTACCCTTTGTTCTTGCTCCCGCTCTCGTTCCTGCTGTTTGTGATTGCTCGCACAGGAACTAAGATTCGAAGTTCCTATACGTCCAGTTACTAACAACATATATAGGAACTCACGACTCGCAGACCCCATTGCCCTAGAGAACTGCTCTTACACTACTAGTACCTACTAGCAATTCTGAATTCTCATTCTCGTTCACCTCAAAGGTTGTAACTGTATGCTTTTTACTTTCCTTACTTGATCCTAAGGTTAAAGGGAAAGTATTGCACCGGCCTGAAATAAAATGTCTAGAACTGAGCCAAGAAATGGTTTTATACTCAAACTAAAACCATATAAGTATTATTTATACGTTTCAAACAGATGTATGTATGTTTGTGTGTTATGTGTGTAACCTGCGGTCACGATTGCGAGGTAAGAAATCATGATTCCCTAATATGCTTTTAGCGAATTTCCAAAGAAAATGAAGCTGTTGCAGTTTGTTCAAAATTTTTAGAACATGAATTTGTGACTTTTTTGTAGGCAAATCCGTTCCAGAGCATCCTGAATTCATCCTTAGATTTTAACAATAATTTATATTACATATAATATATGATTCCTACATGATAAAAATTCCAAAATGTTCGTATTGCCAGACAAAAGGATGAGTTCGAAGAGCAATTTTCTATCATTCTAGTGAGGTCAAAATTGAGTTTTTAGGGGTCAAAAATATGTAAAAACGGCGAACACCACGAACAATTTATATAAAATACTGAAAGTGGAATGGAAGAGTGAGTAAAGACAGAAAAATACTGTTACAGTTGTTTTTCATACAGAATAGGGGCCAAATTTGGATTTTTGGGAGTCAGAAATTGCTATTAAGGACTAAAATTAATATTCTTCTTCTTCTCTTGGCGCTACAGCCCACTGTGGGCCTTGGCCTCCTGAACAATGGTCCTCCAACGAACTCGGTCCTCAGCAGCTTCCCTCCAGTTCGTCACCCTTATCGTCCTTAGGTGATCGGTCACATCGGTCAGCTATCTTCTTCTTGGTCTTCCCCTCCTTCTGTTGCAGCCTATCCGATGATCCATGATCTTCCTTGGATTCCTCTAGGTGGGCATTCTTTGGACATGCCCGATCCAGCGGATTTCCTGGGCTTTGATGCACCGTACGATGCTTTCCCTTTCAATTAATCTGTCAAGCTCTTCATTATTTCGAATCTTCCACACTCCTGCCACACATTTTGCACCGAAGATTCGTCTCAGGATCTTTTGCCAAAGACAAGCAGAGAATTTTCGTCCTTTGCAGACATCATCCATGCTTCGCAGCCATAAGTTACAATCGGCCAAATCAGGGTTTTATATCATTTTAGTTTTGTTGTCCTGGACAACAACCTAGACCTGAAAATCTTTATTGCAGCGTAGTAGGCTCTTCCCCCTGCAACTATACGATTCTGTATTTCGTCACTAACTTTGTTCTCGTCGTTCAAAAGAGTGCCCAGGTATTTAAATTCAGTGACGCACTCAAAAGTCGTGCCGTTCAGGGTAACGTCCTCCGGATCATGCTGATCTCGAGCAGACAGTTTCATATACTTGGTCTTGGAGGTACTCAGCTCTAACCCAAGCTCATCCGAGTCCAGCTCCAACTGAGCAAATAGTTCCTCCAAGGCATTCAGACTCTGTGACAGGATAACTATGTCATCCGCATATCCACACAGCTGGGTGGATCGATAAAATATTGTGCTACCTGGATCCACATTAATTATTGCACTGTGTAGGGCAAGATTAAAATGCTGCGAAGTCCTTGTGACATGGATTTATTATTCTGTTGGACACACCTACAGAAATTTTGGCTGGTCATTTATTGTTTCTTTCATGTGAAATAATTGAAATATTTCTGATGGTTTCCACCAATTTTGGCCCCCGAAACACTGATTAGTTTTTTTTTTTTTTTCAAATTATCTTAGATCATTGGTAGTGGCATTTAATCGTCTTGATCCACGTTTTGACACTTTTTCTAGTGTTATTATACAAATTGATGGTGATTTCAGACGATTTCCCGGGTTTTTGACACGAAAAATCAATCTTGGGAGGCAAACATTTGGTGGAACCTCAATTTTCCACTCTGGTCAAAATCGACTTCATATTCGGTCTTCTCGTCCCAAAAACATGGAAAACGATACCTCAAAAGCTCATGTTACCTACTAAAATGTCACTAAAACAGAAGAAGTACCTATTTTTATACACATTTTCACTCATAACATCCCTGGGTATATTCCGATCGGGCTGCAAGGTCTCGCGACACAACTAGGGCCCAAATGGAGCATGTGTGCGAAAGAACGAGTTTTTTTAGGTATGCGTGATACGGCTTACAGCGGACGGACATTGCATTTTGGTTTATTAATCTGTGAATAATACACCTATGTATTCGCTCAGCAACAAATTTTTATAACACCCCCTCAAAATTTTTTCATTTCCGTTTCAAGGTGCGCAGATTCCAAAAATGCAATGTCCAAAGAAAAATTTTTTTTCGACGTTTTCTTCGCGAGTGATTTAGTTTGAATGCAATGTCCCTCCGCCGTATCACGCATACCGGCTTCAATTTTGGTCTAAATAATTCGTTCTTTCTCACACATGCTCCATTTGGGCCCTAGCTGTGTCCCGAAACTTTGCAGCCCGATCGGAATATACCCAGGGGTGTTATGAGTGAAAATGTGTATAAAAATAGGTACTTTTTGTGTTTTAGTAACATGAGCTTTTGAGGTATCGTTTTCCATGTTTTTGGGGACGAGAAGACCGAAAATGAAGTCGATTTTAACCAAAGAGTGGAAAATATAAGTTCTATCAAATGTTCAGCTCCCAAAACTGATTTTTTATCAGTCAAAAACCTGGTAAATCGTGTGAATTTGTAAAATAACACTAGAAAAAGAGTCAACACGTGGAACAAGACGATTAAATGGCACGCTTTACCAATGATCAAAGATAATTTGGGAAAGAAAAGAAAAAAAGGAGCTTATCTGATTTGTGCTTTGGGGGCCAAAATTGGTGGAAACCATCAGAAATAGCTATTTTAATTATTTCACATGAATAAACAGCCAACATTTCTGTAGGTATGTCCGATAGAATAATAAACCCACGTGACAAGGACTTTGCAGCGTTTTTGAATCTACGCACCTTGAAACAGAAAAGAAAAAATGTTGAGGGGGTGTTATAAAATTGTTTGCTGAGCGAATACATAGGTGTATTATATTATTCGCAGAATAATAAACCAAAAGGACGGATCACCCTGTCTCACACCGCATTTCACGCTGAAGGTTGGATGACTCTGCTACTGACCAAAACCTTTGCCTTCGACTCCTTCAGTGTCATGCTCACCAGGCTTATTAGCTTCCGCGGGAACCCCAGCCTTGATAAAGCTTGAATGAGTCCTTTCCTGGAAAGCCGGTCGAAAGCCTGGACATTGTCGATGAACAGCATGTGGAGATCAATACCATATTCGTGGAACTTCTCGAGGATTTGGCGCACTGTAAATAGCTGGTCCATTGTACTTCTGTTGGGGCGAAAACCAGCTTGATACTCATCCAATAGTTCTTCTGAGTACACACTAAGTCTCCATAGTGCAATGCCCAGGAGTAACTTGTTTGCAACGTTCAAGAGTGTAATGTCTCGATAACTACTACATTGCAACTTATCCCCTTTCTTGAAGATGGGTACTATTAGACCCGACTTCCACTCTTCCGGCATCTTCTCTGCTCTCCAAATCAGGCACTGGAGTAACTTTGCAGTTATTAAATCCTCTCCAGGAGCTTTGTTGTTTTTGACGGCTTCTTCCACCATAGGTTCCTCTAAGAAACGGTCCACGGTATTCAGATTGGGGATCTCCACGCTTTCTTCGGCTTCATCCCCCACGAGAACCGTTCTGAAATGATCAGCCCATCTTTCAAGCACTTTAGTTTCATCCTCGATTAGCTGTCCATTTCTATCTTTACAAGCAGTTAACTTGGGCTGGTAACCTTTCCGCATCATGTTAACTGCATGGTAGAACTGCCTCGACTCGTTTTGTTCACTCAGGGATTCCATGTTAGCATACTTTGCATTCTCCCATGCTCTCTTTTAGCGAATTTTCAAAGAAAATGAAGCTATTGCAATGGCTTCGAAATTTAAATAATATAAATTTTTGGAAATTTTCTTCATAGAAATCCGTTTCAGACCATTCTAAAACGATTCCTGAAATTTAACACTTTTTTATATGTATATATATATATATTTATTTATATATGTGTCACTCCAGACGATAACTCTCGATAGAATTGAGATAAACAGCTCAAATTTGCACAAAAAATCTATCTTGGCAATCGAAAGGCTAAGTTCGAAGATGGGCGAAATTGGCCTACTCTAAGGAGGGTTTTGGCGCATTTAAAGTGCGCAAAAATTACCCAAAAATCCCCAAAATGTTATTTTCCAACAAGTGACCCCTCATTTTAAAGGTTTTTGCACGCTGAACACGATGGTGGAATCGGATTTTAGATATCTTGATCCGTTCTCAAATTAGAGCATTTAAAGTGCGCAAAAATTACCTAAAAATCCCCAAAATGTTATTTTCTAACAAGTGACCCCTCATTTTAAAGGTTTTTGCACGCTGAACACGATGGTGGAATCGGATTTTAGATATCTTGATCCGTTCTCAAATTAGAGCATTTAAAGTGCGCAAAAATTACCCAAAAATCCCCAAAATGTTATTTTCCAACAAGTGACCCCTCATTTTAAAGGTTTTTGCACGCTGAACACGATGGTGGAATCGGATTTTAGATATCTTGATCCGTTCTCAAATTAGAGCATTTAAAGTGCGCAAAAATTACCCAAAAATCCCCAAAATGTTATTTTCTAACAAGTGACCCCTCATTTTAAAGGTTTTTGCACGCTGAACACGATAGTGAAATCGGATTTTAGATATCTAAATCCGTTCTTAAATTAGAGCATTTAAAGTGCGCAAAAATTACCCAAAACTAGGATAATCTTTAAACTCTTACCCCCCCCCCCCCCCCCCCCCACCCCCTTAGAGTGGTCAGATTGAAAAATGTGAGAAGTATTAATTGAAGACGAGAGTTCGAAGCAAAAAAGGGGGAGGCAAACGATTAGTACAACTCCTTGAATTTACCCACAGCGATCAAATAAATAAGCACTTAGTACAATTACGTAATAAACAAACGGTAGAATCAGGATGGACAAAACGTACAAATTAAAATAAATACGAAGAGAATATACATAGAAAACCAAATTTTAGACCGAAGTTTTCCTTTATTCAAAACCATAGCCATTAATTCGAATATTTCTTTGAAAATTCGCTCATTAAGTCATGCTGCATGACTGATTTTTTCCTTCCGCACGCATAGTGGTCCCGTCGACGGCTTTCGTTGTAAGCTTTGCGCGTCGATCTGGTATCTCGTCGTAGCCAGACTAGCCTCTTGCTGTTCTTTTCCTGGATAAGCGTCTCACACTCTTTGTCGAACCATTCTTCATTTGAGGCTTTGCTTTTCTCGCCCAGTGATTCTTTGGCAGTTTCAAGAACAGCACTTTTTATGTGGTTCCAAAGCCCGTCGATATTCGAAGATTTGGGGCTGGATGCTATCTTGGCGCTGAGCTTGTCTTGGTAAGCCTCTCTGACAGTGTCATCCTTGTGTTTATCAACATCCCATTTCTTTCTGCTGACGCTTTTTCCTTTTTGG
The DNA here is from genome assembly GCA_954871275.1 of Leptopterna dolabrata. Lineage (NCBI taxonomy): Eukaryota > Metazoa > Arthropoda > Insecta > Hemiptera > Miridae > Leptopterna > Leptopterna dolabrata. The sequence goes on along the minus strand of OX940974.1, from coordinate 67,879,087 downwards.
GCGTTGGAGAGTCTGTATCGAACTTTGGCTTTCGCCAGGAAGTGGTCCGAATCGCAGTTTGGGCCTCTACAAGCTCGGACGTCTATGATGCTGGATGCATTTCTCCGTCCAACTATAATGTGGTCAATTTGATTCACCGTACTTAATCCTGGGCACTTCCAAGTTCCAAGGTGGATCTTCTTGTGATCAAAGCAAGTGCTTTTAATTACCAAGCTATAATTGGCTGCCATTTGACCCAACCATTGCCCATTGTCACTGTTCTCATCATGTAGGGTGAACTTTCCAGCAACGAATTTCATCGATTCCTCCCTTCCAATTTTAGCATTAAAATCACCTAGGAGGATCAGCATTTCATTCGCATTCCAATTCGCATTGAATCATCTCACATAAGGCCTCAAGTTGGTCGTAGACCGCTTCCTTACTGTCATCTGTTGCTGTGTCTGTAGGTGTATAAGCACAGACCAGGGAAAGGTTTCGGAATTTTCCTTTTAAGCGAAGCTTACCCAACCTCTCATTTATGGCTTTGAAACTTAGGATCCTGCTCCTCATCCTAGAGCCAACAAAGAAACCAGTCCCATGCAACCCCGTTCCTACTTCCTCACCACTGTAAAAGAATGTAAAGGCGCCTTCATCAATCCTCCCTTGTTCAGGCCACCTCACTTCCTGCACCGCCACCACGTCCAACACCGAATCGCTGCAGTTCAAGAGAGGTATCCTTCATCTTGTCAGGTTGCAGCACAGTCTGGACATTCCAGGTAGCCAATGTTATGTCATTTCTCCGTATTTTAGTCCGTTTCCGATTTCCATGTCTTTCACCATTAAATCTGTCCGGCTTTTCTCTTTGTTCGGGTTTCGTGACAATAAGTTTTCAACAAGGAGGAGTTGTCAGCCCCTCGCCTAACCCCCAACCTGGCGTACCACGGAGCCTTTCTGTTAGGGTCTCCAAACCCTTAGATGGCTGCCACCCAAGGCGTAGGAGCCATCCCTCCTGACTAGTGCTTATATTTAAGTGGCGGCACAAACTCGCCACTGTCACACCTCTTCATTGAGTAATGGAGCTTTTTTTAGGACCACCCTTGTCAAAAAGTGGTCCACCCCCTCTCCTAGGTTTCGTCCTTGCCTGCGACTGCTTATTCTTCCGAAGAAAAGCTTATTTCGCAGCTAACCATAATATCTTAAGGCCATCCCACTATCCGCAACCTGTGGACGCACCGGGTCGCATGGACATGGACATGCTTCTAGGAAGATGACCCAGCTCGGTAAAATCAATATTAATTCTACCTAACATTGATATTGTTTAAAAAATATTCCTTGGAAACTTGGAAATACTTGAAAACATGGTAGTTTGAAGCCGTTTTCGAAAATAATCGGTATTTTTTAAATGAGGGTGAAATTGCGTATCAGGTCTATTTATATCTGATTGGCTCTTGGCCCAAGGAGATTTTCGAAAAATGGTATGGTTTCTCGCTATATCATCTTTGTACACAGTAACACGAATGTTTCTTTGAAAATTCGCTCTTGAGCCATGCTGCAGGTTTACTTTCCTTCTTGATCCTAAGGTTAAAAGGAAAGTATTGCACCGGCCTGAAATAAAATTTCTGTAACTGAGCCAAGAAATGGGTTTTTACTCAAACTAAAACCGTGTTTTTAGGTTTCAGACACGTGTGTTTAGGATTGTGTGTGTGTGAGAGTGTGTGTGCGCTAGTATGTGTGCGGGTGTGTGTTTGTCTGTGTGTATGTATTTATGTAACCTGTGTCACGATTACGAGGTAAAAAATTCTGATTTCCCGTCACCTGGGATAAACTGCAGCCACCGCTCACTCCTTTTGGTATTCTCCTCGACCTGAACATGAACCGATAAGCGAATTTTATAAGTTTTTATTGGTTCTTGAAAAACATGCTATTGAGCATCGCAGTGGCTAGATACAGACACCTACACCTGAAATTCAGGTTGAGATGGAGATGGGTGCGTTTGAACGAATGGATAAGAAACAGATGAGATTTCAAAGCCGTCAGACGTCAGAATGCCATAGATGAACTGGGAAGGGAGCACTTCTTCTCGGACAAATCAGAAGCTGCTGTTGAGAACTTCTCAGGACACAACTGCCATTCTCAACAGCCGCTTCTGACTGGTCCGAGAGGAAGTGCTCCATTCATCGTTTTTCAGGTACATAGGTATTGAATAAGGCGGTCAATGCACAATAGGCTGGGGGAGGCGGAACCTCCCTGGAGGCATCTGATCCTAAGGTGCCTATTCCCAGTTCCCGCATGGATATTTCACTACGAAAATATCCATGGTCCCCGCCTGTACAACAACACCGGAACTATCTTTCTTTCCTCGCAGTTCCCATTCTGAGCACTTCACCTGAAAGAGCAGTTCTTAAAAAGCACTTCCCAGTCCACATCACTAATATCAATACTTTTTATACATCCCTAATTCGGCCCACAGCTAGCACATCGTGGGTGCAGCTCATGTGGTTTTGTGGCGGGCCACATTTTACGCATATTGCAGGATTTGCACAGTACTATTTAGTATGTCCGTATTCCTGGCAGTTCTGGCACTGCGGGACAAGCTTTGATCCCTGTAGGGGAGCTATGCAATTTTTGCAGCCTAGAATTGCTTTGATAGGCGCGTTGAAGCAAGCTTGAAGTTTCTATTGAAGGGGTTCCACCAGAAAACCTGGTCAGTTACGACGAAACAAACCTCAGTGACTACCTCTGAAGCTCAGAGTTTTAGTACCGGAAATAAATTATTTTCTTCAAAAACCTGCCTTTGTACTTTTTCAAGTTCAACCACTGACCCTTACGTGGTTACAAAAACATATTGTTCACGCAAAACCCACATGTGACTCTAATTACCACGTTTGGGAGGTAATAAGGATCAACCCTACGTGGAAGATCGAATCTAGTTATAGGAAATCATTCTATAGCCCAAGACTCATTTATGGAGAACCAAAAATTTAATTTTTAGGAAATTTTCTTGTAGGTGAAAAAATGAAGTACGAGTAGAACTTGAAAAGTACCTAACCCTTATTACCAGATTTTAGTACCCACTTACCTATTCTTGAAATTTGAACTTCAAACCCCATATTCATAAATCCCTCATAGCATCTCAGCTCTAAGTCCCTGCATTACTGCGAATATTATTATCTGGCATTAAATTAGTAAATCTTAGTAGGTAATAGGTGGGTACCTAACAACCTTTGTAGCTAGCTAGGCGCCTGTGTTATGTTGAACCTCGATTTTTGAACGTTCTGAAATGAATCCCCACTCATTATCCACTCTTCAAGATTCGCTCTTTCCCTCTCCCATGTACACGTGTTGCTCTTTCCCATTTACTCGTCGCTTTTCCCATGTACTCGTCGCCCTTTCCCATTTACTCGTGTTGCTCTACGTCATGTAAATTCTTGAATTTCAAATTTTGGCTACGTAACTACTTAATTACCTACCTATCAAAAATCATCCTGTTTTCCATTTCTTGTTGCAGCTTTTGACGACGATGAAGCGAAGCATGGATGGATAGAAGGTTTAGCAATTCTTATTTCTGTTATTGTTGTTGTAATTGTAACGGCGTTCAATGATTACACGAAAGAGCGGCAGTTTCGTGGCTTACAAAATAGAATCGAAGGCGAACACAAATTTTCCGTTATACGACAAGGCGAAGTAAAACAAATATCCGTTGGCGACATTGTAGTAGGGGACATTTGTCAGGTAAGTGAAGTAGCGTCTATTTCGATTGGTTTAATTCAGAAGTTGCTTTTTTACATAAAGATTTACATTACAAATTCAAACGTGGGTTTATTATTCTATTGAACATGCCTACAAAAATATTGGCTGTTCACTTATTGTTTTTCAAAAACACGAATTAGGCTCCTATTTTTTTTTTCTTACAAATTATCTTTGATCATTGATAGTGCCATTTAATTATGTTGATTCGCCTGTTGATACTACTTCTAGTGTTATTAAGCAAATTTATGGTGATTTCAGACAATTTCCCAGGTTTTTGACTCATAAAATATGAATTGTGAGAGCTGAACCTTCGTTACAACCTCGATCTTCTCCCCCTAAAAACATGGAAAAAGATACCTCAAAAGCTCGTTTTACTATTTTTAAAAAAAACCTTCTTTTACACCCATTTTTCACCCATAACACCCCTGGGTATATTCCGATCGGGCTGCAAAGTGTCGGGACACGACTAGGGCCCAAATGGAGCCTGTGTGCGAAAGAACGAATTTTTTAGATCGAAAATAAAGTACATGTGGATGATACGGCCGAAGGCGTAAGGACATTGCATTTTGGTTCATTATTCTGTGAATAATACACGTATGTACCCTCTAAAAAAATTTTCTTTTACGTTTCATGGTGCGTAGATTGCAAAAATGCAATGTCTGTCCGTCATCCACCGTCCACTGTACGCCGTCCGCCGTATCATCCATATCTACTTCATTTTCGGTCTAAAAAATTCGTTCTTTCGCACACAGGCTCCATTTAGGCCCTAGTTGTGTCCTGAAACTTAGCAGCCCAATCGGAATACACCGGTGGGTGTTATGGGTGTGTTGTGTCTGTGCTGACCGTCCGGTCAGTAAATTTGCGGCAACGGCAACATCAACAGAAAAGAAGTAGAAGAAGATGGTTCCTCCCCAGTTGACATGACCGAGTTCCTGAAGTCGAATCAACAACTCAGTCAAACTATGATGCAACTATAGGGTAAAATGCAGCACCAAATCACTACGATTAGTGCTGTGGAAGGACGGAAGTCTAAAAAGTTCGACAAATACGACGAGCAAGAGAACTTCGATTATTATGTTGCGCCGTTCCAGTCGTATTATCGATACGATGATACCGGTGATACAACTTCTGGTGCTGACAAGGTAAATTCCCTTATTGCTTGTTTGCCCCCTTCTATGTGCACCTTATTGAAGAACCTCGCGTATCTTACGGCAGTAAAAAATGTTAAGTATGGTGATGCTGTGCAACTTCTGACAAACCATCTGAGTCCTAAGCCTCTTATAATTCCGAGCTGACACGCCTTTCTCAATAGGAAGCAAAAGGAGGGGGAAACCATCAGTGAGTAGGTACTTAATTGAACTACGTAAACTAGTGGTCCCGTGTCACTGTACAGCAGATACCCTTTTGACCATGTTGCGGGACACCTTTGTGAGTGGCTTACGCAGTAAAGCTATGCTGGATCGAATTTTTGTGGAAAAAGACCCTAGTTTTGAAGTTACTGTTGGGATAGCTCAGGCGATTGAGAAAGCGCCTGTCGGCGCTCATGAACTGTTAGAGCCTACCATCCACAGGGTCCACAATCAATCACCCCCAAATGCGGCCAACAATGCCGCTACACAATCAGGCCAGGGTTCGAAACCCACTGTCCGTTGCTACAGGTGTGCTGAATACAATCACGTCGCCCCGCACTGCACTGCTACGAATTTGCGGGAGTTTGCTGGTTTGCTCAGGTTTCAGAAGTAGGAGGAATGCTGGTGCGAAGAAACAACCAAACAAGTCAGGTGACGACAAGAAACCTATTCACAATACTACCGCAGAGTCAGAAACCTGCAGAGTTGAAGAATGCTTACCCATGTACACTATGAGTTTGATGGAATCTAACAAACCTTTTTACATTCAGGAGTGGATCGAAGGACAACCGGTCCAGATGGAGTTGTTCAGTGAAAGCGCTGCTACAGTCATGAACTTGAAGAAATTCAGACGTCTCCCCGATAAGCCACTAGAGCCAACCAAAGTAAAATTCAGAAGTTACAGCAATGAAGTCCTCACCCTGCTGGGCTCCTGTAAGCTCGGTGTTGAGTTTCAAGAGGCTAACGAAAACCTGGATCTCTTTGTGATGGAGAAGGACTTAGCTACGCTTTTCAGACGATATTAGCTGTCCCTGATCCCTGTAGATTTCTCGTCGACATACATAAATAACATATAGCCTGCAGAAAAACGTACCGATTGGCCCTGGATGCCCTCGGATCTTTGAACCGAAGAAGAACCATGAGATCTTTGAACGGAAGACGGGAGTCATAAAAAACTATGTCTTCGATGTCAAGTTGAAACCAGACGCACGCCCGGTGTTCCAGAAAGCACGCTCTGTTCCTTTTGCGATACAACTGAGAGTCGCTGACTGGCTGGACCACTTGGAGCGTGAAGGTATCATTCAGCGGACGGATTTCAGCCAGTGGGCTACACCCATTGTTGTGGTAACCAAACCCAATAACGAAATATGCATATGTGCTGATTACAGCAGAACTGTCAACAGGTTTTGCGATATCCCTCAATTCCCTCTTCCTAAGATTGAGGAAGTACTTGCATCTCTCCAAAGTGGTACCCATTTTTCGAAACTGGACATTTTCGTAGCATTTCTTCACGTTTCAACTACTCCCCAGACTGCTGAAATACTTACCATCAACACGCAGAAGGGGCTATACAAATACGACCGGATGATGTTTGGAGTCTCTGGTACTCCGGCAACCTGGGACAAGTTCATATACATACTACTTTCACCTATTCTGGGACTTGCAGCTGTCCATGATGATATCATTTTGATGGCCCCGACCTTTGAGGAACACATTGCCCGGCTTACAAAGCTGTTTGCGTTGCTGAAAGAAAATAACCTCCACGTTAATTGTGAAAAACGCAAATTCCTGCAGGACTCAGTGGAATACCTTGGGTACAAATTTTATCACATGGGAATCCATAAAACTTCGTCCAACATTGATGCGGTCCTACAATTTCCAGTCCCCAACGAAGTGAAAGAGACCAGATTGTTCCTTGGGCTTGTCTCCTTCTACAGTCAATTTTTTCCCCACTTATCTACCACGAGCGAGCCTTTACATACCTTGACTCAGAAAGGCATTGTATTCCTTTGGTCTGCCGAGTGTGATGAGGCGTTCCATAATATCACGGAAGAAATTATGTCTGAGAAGATCCTGACCCACTACGACCCCATGAAACCTCTGCTCCTAAGTACGGAAGCTTCTCATGTCGGAATCGGAGCAGTTCTGTCACATCGGATGCCTGATGGGTCAGAGCGACCAATTGAATTTGCTTCTCGCATGCTCTCGCCATCGGAGCGAAACTACTCCTGCTTGGATCGGGAAAGCCTTGGCATCAAATGGGCCGTCCAGAAGTTCTGCCTGTACCTTTCTGGACGCCGTTTTACGTTATACACAGACCACCAGCCCCTGGTTCATATATTTCGTGAAAAGAAGAAATTACCCGTACTTTCAGCCACCCGTCTACTGCACTATACGCCCTGTTCCTACAGAACTTTGATTTCAACAGCCAGTACAGAAAATCTGCCGACGATGGCAACGCTGACACGTTGTCTCGCCTACCCATGACTTCTAAGGAGTTGTTCAAAATGGATGACGTCGAACTCTTCCAACTTTCCCAGATACACCTCCTCTCCATTACGTGTCAGGATATCCAGAAGGCCACTGCTACTGACCCCGGAGCCAACTGTATGAAAGAATCCGCATTGGAGCTATCTGCTCCAAAGCGGGGCTCGGGCAATACACAATTTAGTCTGACTGCATACTGAAAGGCTCTCGAGTTTATATACCCTCTGTGTTCCATGACGCAATCCTTTCAGAACTCCACCGCGGACATATGGGTGTGGAGAAGATGAATGGACTCGCCAGGTCTTTTGTTTATTGGCCGAATATTGACGCCCACCTGGAATCACTGGCCCACAATTACACTGCATGCTTGCATACAAAGAAAGAACCTCCCCGGACTTCACACCGCTGGGAGTTCCCTTCGAAGCTGTTTGACCGTATGCACATTGATCATGCAGGGCCAGTGCACGATCATTACCTCTTCATTGTGGTCGACGCCTTTTCAAAATGGCCGGAGGTTCGCGCTGTGAAAGACACAACGTCCAAGTCTGCCATCCGTGTGCTTCCTGAGTTGTTTGCCCGTTATGGGCAACCCTCCACTCTGGTGAGTGATGACGCGACGGCTTTCATGAGCGCAGAATTCCGTGAGTTCCTCCAGACCCAGGGCGTCCACCACATTACATCTGCACCCTTCCACCCTGCCACCAATGGCCAGGTGGAGCGCTGCATTGACACCGAGAAACAAAACCTCAAAGCATTGGGTTCCACACCGTCAACATTATTCGAGAACATTCAAGAGTTCCTATTCACCTACAGACGAGCTCTCCATGCAACTACAGCGGAGAGTCCTGCTCGCCTGTTCCTTGGGCGTGAGATCCCTACTCCGCTCGACCATTTCCGCCCGAATCTGTCTGCTGTGGTCGGAAAACATTCTCCCGTCCGTGCCAGACAGACACTACCAAGGATCTTCAAAAACAGTGACACAGTTATGGTGAGGAACTACAACCACCCCAACCAGAATTGGAAGTTCAGTAAATTCATAGCGCAAGATGGAGACCTACACTACACGGTAGAGGTGGAGAGCTCTCTGGTATGCCGTCATGTGGACCAAATGCACGGGATTGGGACGGCCAAATCCACGAGCCACGCCACCACCTCTGCCCCGGCTGTTCCTACCATCTCCACACCCATGACTACAACCCCGCCAGCCGAAAATCACCAGCCTCCAAGCACTCTGAGTTCATCAGCAGAGTCATTGAACGACTCAGCATAAACAGTTGTCCTGGCTGACCAGTCCTCGTCTGACTTCCTTGGATTCACACCACAGTCCTCGGCAATGCCTTCCCCAGCCCCAACAAGCAGTTGACCTCACACTGGAGGTTCCCACCACCTTGCCGGTGCCTCAAGCCCGCAGCAGCCCGCTGCCACGTCCACGCAGAGCCCTGAATCCCCCTGAGCGTCTGGGGTATGAGTGAACCAGTGCATGGGGGGATGGGTGTTGTGTCTGTGCTGACCCTCTGGTCAGTAAATTAATGCCAACAACAAGAACAGAAAAGAAGAAGAAGATGATGATTATTTTTATCGCATTCCATTCCTTGCTTACCAAATCAAGTGTAATTTTGTTTCGTAATAAAAATAAAAAGGCGTTTTCAAAGCTAGTGTTTATTGGAAACAATCCTAATAGGGTGAAAAATGGGTGTAGCAATAGGGTTTTTTTGTTGGTTTAGTAACATGAGCTTGTTAGGCATCGTTTTCTATGCTTTTAGGACGATGAGACCGAATATGAAGTCGATGTTTACCAAAGAATGGAAAATTGAGGTTCTAACGAAGTTTCAGCCTTATATTTACGTTAAATTTTGGTTTGAAATCGTCGTTTTCCTCACACAGTTTGGGTCCAAATTTTGGAAGACATTTGGGTCCTAGTTGTGCTCCGAAGCTCGGCCGCCCGATCGGAATACACCCAGGGGTGTAAAAATAGTGTTTTTTGAGTTTTGTTTTTTTTTTAGGTTTTTGTGAACATGAGCTTGTGAGGTATCGTTTTCCATGTCTTTTTTTAGAGTGAGAAGACCGAATATGAAGTTGATTTTCACCAAAGAATGAAGAATTGAGGTTTTAATGGAGGTCCAGCTCCCAATATTCATATTTTATGGGTCAAAAACCTGGGAAATCGTCTGAAATCATCGTAAATTTGTATAATAACACTAAAGTAGTATCAACAGGTGAATCAAGACAATTAAATGACACTATTAATTATCAAAGATACTTTGTAAAAAATATATATATGTGTATAGGAGCATAATTGGTGTTTTTGAGACACAATAAATGAACAGCCAACATTTCTATAGGTAACTCCAATAGAAAAATAAACCCAAGTGGCAAGGACTTTGCAGCGTTTTTTATGAGTCAAAAACCTGGAAAATTGTCTGAAATCACCATAAATTTGTATAATAACACTAGAAGTAGTATTAGCAGGTGAATCAAGATAGTTAAGTGGCACTATCAACAATCAAAGATAATTTGTAAAAAAAAATAGGAGACTAAGTTTTGTTTGTCGGGGCCAACATTAGTGAAAACTATCAAAAATAGATATTTCAGTTATTGCACATGAAAGAAACAATAAATGAACGCCAAAATTTCTTTAGTTATGTCCAATAGAATAATAAACCCCATGTGGCAAAGACTTTGTAGGGTTTTTGGAATCTTCGCTCTTTGGAACATGAAAGAAAACATTTTCAGGGGGTGTTATAAAAAAAACATTCACAGAATAATAAACCAAAAGCGGTTAAACATTGATGGAAGTCACAAAGGCATGAATGCCTGAATGTGGTCAATTAGAAATAATGAAATTGCTACGACTTGACATACCACCCCAATATTATTTCTGGAATGCTGTATTATACTGGTTCCAACCTAAACTAAGGCGAGGTCCCTTCTTCATGAAGTCATACATTTTTAATATTGAGAACCTATAATTGGCAGGTAGGGATACTCAAATCATTTAAGATAGTCGTATCATTACCTACCTACCTGATACCAATATAGGTTTGTTGTTTGTTTAGTCGCATGAATACATTAAACTTGATTCTACGTTAGTGCCAATCTTTGGTGGTGGCGGGGGGGGGGGGGGGGTTCTACCTCGCCTCATCCGTTTAGACCAACTTATTCTGCCTCAACCCTACTTACCTGCATTTTGTTTTATTATTCTGTGAATAATACAACTATGTATTCGCTCAGCAAAAAAAATGTATAACACCTCCTCAACAATTTTTTTTTTACGTTTCGAGGTGCGTAGATGTCTGTCTGCCGTACGCTGTATCATGCATGTTTACTTTATTTTCTTTCTAAAAAATTCGTTCTTTCGCACACAGGCTCGATTTGGGCCCTAAATGTGTCCCGAAACTTTGCAGCCCGATCGGAATATACCCATGGATGTAATGAGTGAAAAATGGTGTTATGGGAGATAAATGGGTGTAAAAATAGGGTTTTTTGGGTGTTTGAGTAACATGAGCTTGTGAGGTATCGTTTGCCATGTGTTCTAAAGTGAGGGGTGAGTGTTCTGAAGGAATTTTCCTCCTAGGTAGTCAGAACCATGGAGTGAGACGAGTGTTGTGAAAACATTATGTTGATAGGGAGGGAGGGATTGGGACGTTATGTTGAATAGGGCTTGGAAAACTAGGTGGTGGTGGGCTTCGTTTTCCACCCTTTTGCCACCTGTGGGTTTTTGATTTATTATTGCAGGCAAGACTGCCTGTGAATGTTACATATATCTTGCCAACAATGTAATTTCCTATTATGATTGTTATTTTCAGATAAAATATGGGGATCTTCTTCCAGCTGATGGTATCTTAATTCAAAGTAATGACCTGAAAGTTGATGAATCTTCGTTAACAGGCGAATCGGATCATGTAAAAAAAGGGGAGAACTTTGACCCCATGGTTCTTTCAGGTATACAATAATTAAGTAATGAGGTATTCCATTATTGATGTTGATATATTTTATTTCCGATATTAAACACACATTGTTGTTCAAGAGTTCAACCTTATATTGGTGAGATCATGTCTCCACATTAAAATAATTCGAATGTAATAACTGAATTATTGTAGCACTTGAGTACCTATCTGCCTATTTACTGCAATAATTGTTAGGTACTGTAGTAAATAGGTAGGCACTTGAGTACAAAATGGGATCATACTTATTATGAGTCAGTTTTTACATAGGTATCGAGTTTTGTTCAAATGTTTTGGTTTGGCTTGTGTTTTAGGCACGCATGTGATGGAGGGCAGTGGTAAAATGTGTGTAACCGCAGTAGGAGTCAACTCTCAAGCTGGGATAATTTTTACGTTACTTGGAGCGGCTGTTGACGAACAGGAACAGGAAATCAAAAAACAGCGGAAAGGTGAGTGGTAGAACATCCCTTCCTTGCAATGGTATGGTTGGTTCAGAAATAACAAATGCTCGACGGTAGATACCCTGCATGTAGGCTTAGATAAAGTTTGATTCACACATTCGTTATTCCCGAATGGTGTTAAATTATGAAAACATCAATGAAATCGATGGTGAAAAGTTGATCATTTTCTTAGCCCTTTTTTTCTTGGGCGTATTTAATTTTCTTGTAGATCAATCCACATTCAACGTATAAAATCATGTCAGGTGCCCTGGATCCTTTGAATTCATTAGGTATATGTTTCATTCATCCCTCATTAACGTCCTTCCAAATAAACTTTGGATTATTCCGAAATATCCCAATGAGGTTGTCTAACATACTGGTAATATCTCTCATTAACTTATATATATATATATATATATATATATATATATATATATATATATATATATATATATAGCTAACAATTTTTTTCGAAAATATTGTGTTATAGTGTACTTAGTATTTCAGTTTGTATGGGATTTGTTCCACTTTTCATCTTAAAAACCACTCGAAGTTCATCTCTTTGTCGTCTTTTCATATTGCAGCATGTTATTATATTTTTAGAACACTGAATATAAAACCATACATTATGTACATGAACTGCCAGTCAGTAAGCTGAGCACTGTAATTTAAATATGCCGTCATGTTACATTAGGCATAGATTTGGTACATTCTTTAAAAAATAAACCCGAATCCCTATGTGCTAAGGTTTTTGTTGGCAATAATTTGTTCAAAATTGCCAGTTCATCAGTTTAATTTTACATGCGTTTCGCTACTTGTCCTAATTAAATTCTGATAATAATTTATTTGGCTTTCCTTGCCTTCTGTTAATAGATGGAATCATTTTATGTATGTACCTACTTGCTGTCGATAATACTGTGTTGTAAAAAATCATTGAATCAAGTAAACTTTAAGTTTTGTAGGGGGGGGGGGGGGGCTTGGCACTTGACAGATTCCATTAACTGCCAACTATTAAATTACCCTGAATAAAAAGGTGAAAATGATTTGATTTGAAAGGAGATAGTAATTTTTAAAATATTGCAAAATAGACGCTAATGTGTAGTTCTCAAGAATAAGAATAAAATTACCTAGGTACTTATTCTTTGAAAAGAAAAAGGTTGTTTACTATTTGGGATTAAACTTGTTTTAGAACACCTCTCACAAATTTCAGTTCTGGAAAAATTCTGTACATAGTTTGGCACATGGTCTCATTGAATAATAATAGAGTAGAAAGTAGAAACACTGGTATATTTATATGATAATACTTATCACATAATATATCCACCACAGCAGGCAAACCCATAGCATAAATATACATGTTAACCCATTAAACTCTGAGATCATCCAAATGCTCATTCGTTATTTGGGTTCATATTTACTCATACCTATTATTTATTATTGTTCCATTTTTTCCCATCCAAAAGTACATTTTCATGTGAGCCATCATTACCTACTATGTATTTCCTACAAGTTCATTGATACTGCATCATAGTTTCCAATTAGGAGGTCCATACTTACTAATTCCTCCTATCCAGTTGACCCATCACTTGGCTTGTGATGAATCCCACTTTTTTCTGGTACACCTGAAGACCCAAACTAACTCTATTACATCAATCAAGTACGAACCTACATTAATATTGAAATAATAATGGGTTGAAGGTATTACTCCATTACACCTCAGTATTGGCCACCTACTTGATTATTTTGTATATTCAACAACAAAATTTGCTACAGCGAGAAGTCTTATGTGGCTCACTCAACGTTTATCATGCATCCTGATGGGTTGCCTACCACTGTATGAACTTTATCCTAGAGTTGAGCACTTTGCACCATTGTTATTGTATGTGCATTGCAAAGGCTAGAACATACTATTCACTTCGTTTAAATTGTCCATAAACCTGTTGTTTAGAAGAAGTGCAACGTGTTTGTCCTAATGACACTTTCACGTTACATCTAGAGTCACTCCAAACAGCACAGGGTCACTCATGTTTAACGTTACTTCTGTAACGATCAACCTAAAAGTTGTTGATACCTGTAATAACTACCTGAGTTCTTTTCAGTTCTTATAGTTTGGTTTCCTTACTAAATAATATTGAACCCACTCATAGTTTAACCATAGTTAAGGGTCTCCAAACGGGCATGGTGTCTCTATTCCTTCAATGGTTTACTGTCTCTATTCCTTCAATGGTTTACTGTCTCTATTCCTTCAATGGTTTACTGTCACCGAATTTCCTTTGAAAATATCCAATAATCCTCACAACCCCTAATAACTCACAGCTGCTCGTGCCAAGACAACCAAGAGGACAATGGTACACAAGGTTACAGTTAAAAAATGCCAAGGTTCCAGTCGTGCAGCTGTAAGAGCGAATTTTCAAAGAAATGTTAGTGCTGTTCTATAAAAAGATGGTATAGTGAGAAACCGAAGTTTAAATATAGAACATCTGAAATAATATTGGGATTTAAAAAGTAGGTATAGTAGGTAGTTCTGTCAGTAAACAGTAATAGGTACCTAATGTGTGTTTCAACCGATGAATTTTCAAGATGTTCATCTAATAGTAGATGGTACTGCAGAACATACACACGTATATTATAGTGGTATGTTATAGTGGTCCCTCGTCGCTCTGGAAGAGTTCATTGGTTTAAATCCTTCTACGAGTAGGTATATTATTTTTACATTTATACCTATTTATTTGTCTTGTCAAGACCTTGACGCCAAGTGGCTTGTGTGGGAGTGAAAATGTAGGCGCTTGTCAAGTTGAACACCCAAAAAGATGACAGCAGTCGAGAAAGGAAGTTCGACATCATCCACAGGTAGTCGATGAAGGAGCCTGATCACCGACGTTTTGTGGTCTGAACCAAACAATGTCGTGCCGTGTTAAGAAAGAACGCCTCAACTCCAAAACCAAACTTTTCAAAAATCCCTTTCCCCCCTCACACAAATCTTTTCATAGAAACCCCGCTGTAGGTTCCCTGTAGTACATTCTAACAACCCCGTTCTTTGGAGGAACATCAATGTGACTTCAATTCACTCAATCATTTTGTTTTAATAGCAAAAACTCTACTTTATAATCGATTAATTGCTCTAGGAATTTTTTTAAATCCACATCAATTTTGTGGACTATTTTTCAAGCTGAAATGCTTCAACTCGCCTGTGGGGGGTTTTACCTTCACAAAAATCACTGTCGTCAAAGACTTTTCTTTTTTTTTTTTCAAGCGTGAAACGGTATTACATCCTCAACATTGGATGTAAGCACAAATAAATTAAATAAATAAATTTGCCTGCCAGCTACGATGGATAAGGGGAAGGTCAGGATATTAATGGAGCTTGAAGGGTAAATAAAAGCCTCAAATTCATAAGTAAGGGAGGACTCATGAAAACCTATATTTGCAGGAAAAATCTTTGCCACACAGTCGCCAAATATTCGGGCGAAAATAATAAAAGAAGAAAATATTCTTTTGGACCAACCTGTCGAAATTGCAAAATCCGAGCCCAACTCTGGCTGGAAGAAAAACGATGCATAAAATAATTACTTATATCTAGGTATGTGACAAAATATACAGGTATGGTCAAACTTATGAACAGATATATGGTCAAAATTGGGGGAATGCGTTATAGTTGGTATTTGAAAATAAGTTGTAGTTCGGTGTATAATAACGTCTTATAGGTTAGTGGCCACTCCTAAATGTACGAGTATGCAGATACCTACTCACACTCGGTAGTATTTGATCTTGGTACAGAATTGGATTAACTCAACTCCCTCAAACTAGGCTGCTCTCGAGATAATACTCGTATTACGATTTTCAGAGTGTTGCAAAAAAAAAAATTATATGGGCAGATCGCTCCTGAATGTCTAGAAGGGGCAAGACGAGGATGTACGTGAGAACGGGTGGTCGGATGTATCAGCAAACTCCGAAGTCGTGGAATGGAAAGGCCAGCAGGGTAGACCATCCAGCGAAGGCGAACTCAGATACTGACCAGGACTTCTTGCCTCCAAATGGTATCCTTAGGAGGCTACATCACAAGAGGAACGACAATATAAATTCCCAGCTAACAAAGAGAGATGAAGCCGTTGAAATAAATTGATGCAGCAAGAAAATATGGGCTGGATTTGGATAATTACCTCGAAGGTGACAAAGATAATAACAAATAAGGTGAAGAATGAGATTTTCAGCAGTGGCGATCCTCCTCTGATGGCGATCAACATTGATGCAAGGTTTTCCTTCTTCCATGTGCAACTCAAACTTTTTATATTAAGCTATTTGGATAACGGAGCGGTCCACATGAAGCGACGAGATGGACTGGGCAACCACAGGAGTGGGTCCAAGATGGAAGGGAGATCGGAGGAGAGCAAGAGAGAGAAGGATTAAGATGAAGCGAAAGGGATGTCAATCATAGGATCATAGGTGAGGCAGTTTGTGGCAATCAAAGGAAACTAAGCCAATTCGAGATTCTATATATCAGGACATTCCATAGGTACGTCACACACAAGGGGGGGGGGGGGGGGTCTTAAGTTGTGTGACATTTTCAATAGGTATGAAAAAGTGCGACAAAGAGGGTTGAAAAAGGTAAAATAAAAGAAGGGGGTCCTCTACAGGCAAAAGAGAACGCAATCGTCACCATCATGCCTTTTCCTCTGGATTTTTTTTTTTTTTTAATGACAGAAATTCTTTTCACACTTGCCACACAAACGACCACCAAAAACCACTAAACAAGAAGGTTTGCAAAAGCAGATAATTTTCATAGCCCAAGATGCTCATTTTGTGATAGAAATGAGTTCACTTGAACAGGTTAGTAAACATTTGGAAGAGAAACGCCTCAAGAATTTTGATTGAATGCCTCAGCATAAATGTGAAGCCAGTATAGGCTAATGTTGTGATGGTGAAATTTTTGACGAAGCGTTTCTCGTTCACATTATGCTCTAATGTAGACATTGGTTGAGTAGTTTTATTCCAAAAGTTGAGGCGTTTTACCTCAACAGCACGTCGATGAGGCGTTTCTTCTAACATCGACCGATTTCGATGGTCGGAATTACACCCACTTCCAAATCGAATTTTTAAATTTTGACTTCACCATCGAAAAAAGCAGTTCAAAAATATGGGGAGGGGGTTATGTGAAAATCCCACTTTCATAAACATTGGAACTGAGGCTTTTTTATTTCACACGGCAGTGGTGTCTTCTGCAGGTTAAGAAATAGGTCCTTACGGTTACCCTCATTCTAAAGCAAGGTACTTTTCCTGGATGATGTAGACCCTTAACCTTACTACTGCTATTCCTGGGAGATCATATACAAATAACAAAAATGGTATAGAGCCAATCGAACTCCTCTCTTGCCATAGTATGGGTTGTGGAGAAGCAGTACTGTTTATCGTGACCATCCATGGTAGGGAACCAGTCTGCTGGAATGCTTCGAACGCCCTCCCTCTCCATGTTCCACAGGATCATCTTCCACAGTGCCTTAGCCGTATCAACAAAGCAACTCACAATAAATTGCCTACCCGTGATCAACATGTTGGTTTCAGGCAAAGAAATCGATGACATAAGTTATCAATGAGGCGTGGTAACAGTTCCTCAGAGACCTTGACCAGGAAACAAGAGTCCTACTGGCACATAGTTTTCTATTTCCAGTAGGCTACCTTTCATTAGTACTGAAATGACAAGTATTCTTTCAGTTTCTCGGGAAATATTTCTGTTTTGAACGAGGGATAGAAAAAATATCACTAAGAGCTGGAGCAATAGCAATATTAACCCTTTCATACGTCCCATTATGTTTTCGCACTCATAAACCTGCTGGGACACATTTTTCTCAGGAACTGAATTACCGACTGCTTCAATTTTCCAATCGCTTTAGGGCCTATTGAACACTACAATCCTTATTAAGGAACACTACAATGAGTATGAAATCATCATGCTTCTTCCAGCACGGTAGGTATGAAATTACAGTGGACCAGTAGAGTCCCACCTCAAACGCGCTGAAAAAAAGGGTGGGACTTGTGCCGACGAAAACAATCATTCCTGGTTAGGCAGTGCCGTGAAGCTTGATTCTCAGCCGGGTTGAAAGGGTTAAAATACTAGGCACCCCTGGTTGGACGCCCGTTGTACTTGACTCCATTAGTAACAAACTCCACTGATCGCCTAATTATGTGCAATATTTGTCAGACCCATCTACTGTCGACAATTCGTCCACATCTTTCTTAGGTAGTATCCTGAAACTATGAGGTATGAACTGTTTCTCTTCAACATCTGGGACGCTGAACTATGTCATTGTCAGGGTTTAGCACAGCTGGCTGCAGGTTGCATAATTGCTGTAACATACCTGTTGATGTTGCAAGCTGGTTTGTAAGTCCCGGTATCAAAAGTTGCTTGATCCGGTTGTACCACTGTTTGGTGCATGGAGCATTAAACGTCACACCTACACCATCCACATCTCCCTGTGCTTCGTCTGGGGATTCACCCTTGGTTGGCTTCCCTCCTCGATTTTCACCATCCTTTCCTCGTTCCTCTCTTTCACTGGGTCCATGCCATCGACAAACCTTGTCACCATCCATACCCTCATCACTCATGGTGGAACATAAAGTCAGTCAGTACTTTTGACACCAGTTATTAAGGAACGCCTGAAGTGGTTTATTGGAACCCCGAGGTTTTATTAAAAAATACAGAGCTAAGAGTTCTTTTAGAAGGAAACCAACATTTCTATCCCCCGAAAAACCCGATAACCAAGAAAACCAAGTCTCTCAAAACCACTCAAAATTATATTTTGTTTTACAATAGCGTAGAGATCAATACGCGTAGATCTTCAACATCAGCCACAATGAAAAAAAATATTGAATGGGGTTTGGCATTTCATGGAACTCTAGTTAAAACTAATTCTTGTTTGTTTGGGTTTAAGATTCCTTCAGGAAAATCGTGAACTCATTACAAACGAACCTAACATTAAATTAATTGAATAGTGAATTAATGTTATATGAATGCTGGGCAATGAAAGCACGCCCTATAAGTGGAATATACTGGTCTCCACTGCTTGATTTGGTTGAAAACTTTGCCTGTTAAGAGAACTGAGAAGTTGCTCTGCTACCCCAAACCCTTGTTATTTTTTACGGAATCTGGCATCATTACATTTTATTTTCCTTACCTTGTGCCTGAAGTTCTGTGCATGTTGGTAATAATTCAGTTACCTGTTGCCCTAACATCTTGGAACACTAGATGATAACCTACTATAGGTTTAGCTACTGAATTTTGGTATCAAAAAATTCTGTCTCAACTGAATTCTATCAAAAATGGGGATTTGAACACTATCCCAATAATTTATTGAGATAGGTACTCCTTTCAGAAAATTTTCTAAAAACCAAAATTTTGTTTAATACCTATATTCGTATTTGATGAGTCTTTGTGGAACTCTAGAGTCATCTTTCCATTGTTCCCTTTGCTTCTTCTTATTGGGCCTTAATGGGTTAACTTGTATTCAGAACCATTAGTTGTTCGGTGATGCTTTCAACAATAACTGTTATCTTGAGTGACCCTTCATTCCTAGTGTTCTGTAATTTTTTTTACTAATGCATTTACCTTTTGCATGCACCCCAATTCTCCAGAAGCTAAAAAGAATCGCAAGAAGAAGAGTATATCAGGTGACTTACAATCTTCTATTCCTATATAATCAATGGACTTAACATAATTAACTGGTTCAAACAGATTCTTTCACGCTTCTTTCTTAATTATTGTGTTCTTGACCTAGACAGTAAGTATGGTTACAACTCAAAAGAAAGCGCCTTTTGGGGTCAATTGACGTTCAGTGTACCACTTTACCTTCTCTTGGGTGTTGTATTATTCACAGTATTTTCGTTCATTAATAGTAGTAGCGGTTAATTACTTCTGTCCACATCACAAATCACACGAATGTTTCCTTCTATAATAATGACGAAATTATCACCCATAGATTTGTTAACACACTAACCTCAATTATCTATACCGCATGACTGACTGATACAAACCTTTATGGTATTAACATTCAAAGAGAAGGAGTGTGATAAACTTCTGATGATGCATCTGCTCTGCATGGAGATTCAGTGCGACTAAATCTCTAAAATGAGGATTTTATTTATTCTGTATTGTAATATAAAACTGGACAACAGTTTATCTCACCGTAATTTATGCTGACCATCTTGTATGCAATGGATCAAGCCTGGAAACATAACCCATCTCGTACCCTCCTAACTAGTTTTATAATAGGACACTGCTCATATTCTGTACGTATTTGCAACCAAACTGTAACTGTTCCTCTTGGATTCTCAGTTACTTTGGCCTGTGAGTCGCACTCTCGCACTACGCTGTGCTTTGAGCAGTGAACTCTTTTTTTCCCTAGATTAGATTACCATTACTATTACAGAGAAAAAAGATCCTTGTATACGTGCATCTGTTTCAATTTGTAGTAGCTAGCCCACTTTATCAAGGCCTTATACATTGTACCCTAGAGCCTTTCACAGTAACGCCTTTTTCCGGTTGCCTTCCATCAGGCTTACTTTGCCAATTTAAATGAAGCTCGATTGAAAGCCTTGTGCGCTTTGTGTTTGGCTATCTATAGGTAGTTGATAGTGCTTGAATCGTTAATAAATATTCCGTGATTGTACAATGCGAATGTTCATTGCCATACCTTCTAGAAGGATTAATTAGGTACCTACCTTACGCCTTGTACTAAACACATTCGATTTATTAATATCCAAATCCGAGAGATGGAATTTAATTAGAATGAGGGAAAACCGAGAAACATAGTTCAGGCCATGTTTCTTAATTTGGGATCAAAATGTAATTTTTTTGGTTTTCTGAAAATGGTTTTGACTCTAGAAACTAATTAATTTTGCTTTTTTATTATTTTTTTTGTTATTTTATGCTTGAATCAGTTATATTTTGTTCGAGACTACCACTGAAAACTACGGCTGACCTAAATCAGGTCAAAAGGCTGTTAAAATAATCACATTATTATTTTGACTTTTAATTGACTATACCAAGTCAATTAAAACAAGTCAAAAGAAACGTCAGGCTGTTAAAGTCATCACATTATTTCTTTAAACTTTGTTATCTTGAAGGTCTGAAGAGGGAAGAAATCTTATCTTCAAAACACTTTCTTGTTGAGAAAGTAATTGTTCAATTCCTTCGACCGGCAAAGTGCCTGTTGAGTCTAAAAAGTGATGAAATCACCCATTGGCCATTCCTTGGTTCAGCCATTTCCCCATTTCTAAAATCTTGCTGTAGAACTTGATCATCAGAGGTATTACGAAGCTCAAGCTTCTGAAGCTCAATCCGTGGCAGGGCATTATTTTAATTTTTGCGTCTCTTTTTTATATCCGATGGCTCATGATTATCTGCCCAGTGGAGACTTGTCAAGAATTATGTAAGGTTTCAGAATTGTTGTCATGCTTGTGTGTCACTAACACCAGATCTGATGGTCGAATTTCTCCAAATTTTGAATGCCCTGTAATTTCAGCATTAGGCGTGTTGGATGAACTGTACATACTTTCTTTTACTTCTCTCAGATTTTCAATTGCTCAGAGGTATTGTTAGCTAGGACTGACAAAAATGTGTGTTGCTGATCGGACCTTAGTCTCCTGGCTTAATATGAGTTTGGAACGCTCCTCAAAAAAACTTGCCTAGAATTTTCAGTACACAGTGGACGCAATGTGAACACAAAATCAAAGTGGACCTCATCATCCTTTGAAATCACCTGGTTCACTCACACCTTTGGAAAACAGTTTACCTATTCTGGAGAGGCTGTTGCTCTAAATAACAATAGAAGTTATTCAAGTGACTTATCTATTGTATACTTGTATTTTTTCTGCAGTCATGATATATCCTGGTTTTCAAATTGATATCTTCTTGAATTAGGCGATGAAGAAACTGTTACTGGAAACAGTCACATGGCTGGAGGTGTTGGGGTTGGTGCTACTGTTCCATCGCACTACGAGGAAGCTGCGGCTGAGGCCAAGGAAGAAAAACCAAAGGAATCACGTGCCGAGGACCATAAAAAAGAAAAATCCGTCTTGCAGGCTAAACTTACAAAGCTCGCCATTCAAATCGGTTATGCAGGTAACGTTTCTGCTCTCACACAAACGAGTTTGTTAATTTCTAACTGTTTGGTTATAACTATGCAAGTTCTTACGTACCTACTTTCCTATTTTTCCTTTATTTACCCTAATTTTCAATAATTAGGTAAATATCAGATGTAAAAATAAAAATTTGTTAATAAATAAATTTTTGTAAAAAAAGTTCTTGTAAATTCTTGCTAAATTGTTCAATCATGGTTCTTTTGGGCGTAATGATGTGATGTCGTTTGGCCCTTTGACCCTCCAAAAGGCTGAGAAGACACGTCTAGACATCCAAGACTTTGTCGCATGTATTGAACAGAATAACTCACTTCATTTGTTTCGTGCGACTGGAAGGAATAATGAATAGCTTGGTTTTAAATCCTCTTGTTTCCAGCTCTCTCGTCCTACAGCATTTTGCCATGATATCTAGGATGAATGAACTGTATAAGTATATTCAGTACTTGATTATTTTTTTGTAGAATACTCCCTAGGAGTTTCATTGAATTCCCTATTATTTAGGGAATTCCAAAATTTCATTTTCACAGCATTTACTAGGAAATTTCATCACCTGGACTCCAAGAGTTTTAGGTACCTACCAATATTGTATTTTCTCATATTTAATTTGCTTATCCCTCCAATCTTGAACTCCATATTTCACTGCTGTGTAGTATGACACTCACTCGACACTCACTTTATTAAGTGATACTTTCTGTTTCAGGATCTACCATTGCTGTGTTGACAGTTCTGATTTTGGTGGTTCAATTCTGTATCGCAAAGTTTGTTTTACAACCTAACCCTTGGAAAAGTGTTTACATCAATGAGTTTGTTCGACACCTCATCATTGGTGTAACAGTACTGGTAGTTGCTGTACCTGAAGGATTGCCCCTGGCTGTTACCCTCTCGCTGGCCTATTCTGTAAAGGTATCACACAATTACTGTTTATGGCATTCTAACTTTCCATCTTGCACTTCCCAAATAGAAGGCAACTGTTAGTTGTGCAGTTTGGTATGTTGACGAACCCCATGATTGTAAATAAAGTTGTGGTAATTGTAGCATCTATACTTGTGTTGCCCTTCTATACTTGGTGTTGGGACACCATGACCGTACCTACCTTACTTGTCTTCCATAAAAGACCCATCCTGTGTATTTAAATAGGATTGGTATCAGTAAAGTTGGAGAGGAGGTCGCACTTCAGGTACTAATCAACAGGAGGCTTGGCAAGGCATGTACGAGGCATCTAGGCAACAACATCTCATACCAATGTTTTTTTGGTTTTTTGCGAGAGTGTTTGGGGCACTCTATAATATAAGCTAGGAGCACCAGGATTGGTATGTCAGATCGCTGGCTGTAAACTATGCAGCTGAAAGGGAAACAATGTCATTTACCGCGGTGTTCAGTTGGTGGGGGTTCTGTTGAAATACTGACTAATGAAGTTGAAAAAACAGCCGATAGCAAACATGGTCGACTTTCTGTAAAAGTGTTCTTGATGTGTTCCGTCATCTTACAGAAGGAGAAAAAGGTCAGACATATGGCTGATTAAGACAGCTGTTTGGAAAAAATATGTGTGCACACAAGAGAATTATGATGCGATGGCTAACAGGAACAATGAGGAACTTGCACTCATCTCAAATTCTTTATGAAACCTTTTTTGCTCTACACTAGACTACCGACAATTCACGAAAATGTGATCAAATATTGATAGAAATTTCGTAATAATTAAAATCGAATTTTAATATCTGGAGACCAATTTTAGAATACTCCATCTTAGCATTTTGTGATCTAAATGGAGATCAAATGGAGCAGCTCTGCAAAAAGCACAAAATGCAACAGTAAGATTTATATTTAGAGCCCGATTTGATGGGCACATAACACCTTATTATAAACGGCTAGGAGCGCTAAAATTCGCTGAAAGAAAGAAACTGGCGGTAGCCACAATGATGTTTCAAACTCTTAAATTCGAAGCGCCTTCGTACCTACATAATCAAATCAAGTTTATGACGACTGGTGAGGGACCAGGCAAACTGATAGCAAAATCCAACCTAACGCTGCAGAGAACCATGTTGTTCAACCAGTCCTTCATAGTCTTTGCAGTTAACTGGTCTTTGCAGTTTTTGACCCAAATGTGCCTGGAATATTTAGGTGTGAAAAGCTTTGTGGTTTGTGAAATAAATTATAAATCTAAGAGTTATTCAGCTGGTCTATTGTTTGTTAAGTACAGAATTACAACAAATAGTACAGAAAATATCCACTTACGTTTTGAGTGTCACAGCTTCCTGAACAAATTTGGTTTTGTGTCTGTATTTCTTTTTGCAAATCCAAACGCGTGTCATCATCACTCCTTTGTTTCGAAATTCTCAAGTTTTATTTTTGTCATGAACTCGCACAGGCCAAATGAACTGAGATAGGTAGCGATTCAGTAATCTGTAACGTGAAGTGCATGCGAACCGTGACGTCACACTCGGGAAGTCAGCTGAAGCAGGTGTTTAGGCAGGCTCTCAGACATTCTAATTTCGGTCGTTTTTATAAAATCACTGGTCTCAAATCACCATTCGTCTTCAAATCCAGTTTGCTTTTGATTTCCAAAGTAAAAATATATCCAGGGGTGTTATGAGTGAAAATGGGTATAAAAAAGTAAACTTGTTATAAACCTGAGTCTGGAAATGTGAAGAATGACTGCTTCGTTTCGGCTTTTCTTGCCTCAAAGAAATTATTGTTACACTCTGCCATAGCACACCTACAACTCGGCATATTAAGTAGGATGCGTTTTTCACATATAAAACCCTTCTGATAAAAAATAGTACAATGGAATAAAATATGTCCGAGAAGTTTGGTGGGAATCAACTAAAGAAAATTTCCTCCTCTTCAAGGAAGAACATATAAATCATGAATATGTTTAACGGTGTCTAAGGAGATCATTTTTGATTTTCATCGTACCTGTCAAGGAGCACTCATTTGGTCACTAAAGAAATGTGGGTCTTTCAGCATAGAAGTGTAGCATGTTATCCACTCAGCCAGGGCTAGTAGGTACGTTATAAATTGCCACCAACGGGATTCCGGTAGCTTGGTGAGTGAAGCCCAAAAGAACAATATTGGCAATGCCTTGTTGAGGTGGAGTTACTGTGAGAGGTGTATTTCAGATGACTGACAACCTTCAAGAGGTCAAAGGACCCACCTCACGGAAACGAGAGAAACGTTCCAAGGTGTCGGATCCCCACAAGGCCACAGGCAACACGGGGGGGGGGGGGGGGGGGACAGACCCCCCCCCCCCATCAATCCCCTCGCCTGCCGAACGTTACAGCAGTAGGAAAGAGTCAAGGCGGGGGAAAGCATGACAGCTTCGTAGACAGAGGTCCAGCCATTAAACATATTCATGTTAAAAAGTGTGCAAGTTCCTCTTTGGAATCATGTCCACGTGAGTGTTTCCCTTGAAACACTCTCTTGGGACACAACAAGATGAATAAGTGATGGAGTGATGAGGAGTGAGGCAACCTGATAACCATCTAGCAAAAGTATGCTGATTCGGATTCAGTCACATGGTGCAACGGGTTCTACAATACCAGCCTTCAGGGTTTGATACTTTTCAACGGAAAACACAGCACACCTCACTCACATCTCGACCCTCATGCTCCAATTTACAACTTACCTTTAAATTGAAAACATGTAAATTTTGTTTACCAAAAATTCTAGATGTATAGTGCACTTGTTTCTAGATGGTATGGTTGTTGTCGTTATGATTTTGATTAGATAGTACCTACCAGTGATCTATAACAATTCATTATTATTTTCTTATTTATTTATTTACGTATGTTTGTCCAGAAAATGATGAAAGATAACAACTTAGTACGGCACTTGGATGCTTGTGAAACCATGGGGAATGCCACAGCTATATGTTCTGATAAAACTGGAACATTGACAACCAACCGGTTTGTATTCCATATGCCTTTTTAAACTGCCTATTGTTGTTTAAAGGGGAAAAATCATACTTCGTACTTGAGACCCAGCATACTTTTCAAATGCTTCCTATTTAACTTACCATCAACCTGCCAATGGGAAAACAATGTGAATGTAGTATAATGAAATTTTGTGTCTTAGGATGACAGTTGTACAGTCCTACATTTGTGAGGTGTTGAGTAAGCAAGTACCCAAGTTCTCTTCCATTCCGGAGAATGTCAGTGAATTGATGATTCAAGCAATTGCTGTCAACTGTGCTTACACTTCCCGTGTAATGGTAAGTCCCATTTTGATAATACGGGTGTGATAAGAAACAGTCAACAGACTATTGTCATTATCCTATATTCTAGAGGGGGAAAAAACATTTTTGATAGTATACAATCACAGATACAACCAAGTATATGATTCTCGTTGTTCCGCATTGGTTTCATCTTTCTTATAGGCTCCAGAGGATCCTACAGAGCTTCCCAAACAAGTAGGTAATAAGACTGAGTGTGCGCTGCTGGGTTTTGTTCAAAACCTGGGTAAAAACTACCAAACTGTTCGAGATGATATTCCTGAAGAAATGTTTACTCGGGTCTACACATTCAATTCTGTTAGAAAATCGATGTCAACTGTGATACCTCGTCAGGGAGGAGGCTACAGACTTTTTACTAAAGGAGCTTCAGAAATAGTTTTAAAAAAGTGAGTCAGTTTTTTTCTTAGTGGAACCTGGAATTATCACCCTGAATAATCATATACAGCAGAAGTCGCTTATAGTGATCGAATTGGGACTGACTGGAAACAATCACTATACGCGACCTATCTCTATTAGCGACTTCTACTGTATATAATTTGTGGTGATTTTAGCCATTTGTAGCGATATTGGCGAATTGTGACCTCCAAAATTGACACACCTTTGATTAATTATTTTTATCATTATTAGGACATGTTTAGTAATACGAATCAAGTGTTCTTCTTTTTCGGGTCATCATTCAATACCACGTTTGGTGAATATATACCAGCTTCGGAGATTTCAGCCATTGCTACCTATTTTCCCGAATTTCGACCCCCAAAAACTCAAATAGGTACTGATCATTATAACCGACTTTCGATCACCATATCGGGCCAATTCCCAGTGTGTTTACATGCAGCCGATCGGGACCTGACTGTTTCTGTTGATGGTTTGGGGTGACTCCAAACTTTTTCAAGTTTTATTGTATTGACAATGGTCTTTTCATTATTAAAATTTTCAGGTGCGCTTTTATTTATGGATCTGGAGGACATTTAGAGAAATTTACTAGGGAAATGCAAGATAGACTCGTTCGTAATGTTATCGAACCAATGGCTTGTGATGGATTGAGAACAATATCGATAGCATATCGGGATTTTGTACCAGGAAAGGCTGAAATCAATCAAGTCCATTTTGATAATGATGTTAACTGGGATGATGAAGACTATATTGTTAACAACCTTACTGCCCTCTGTGTTGTCGGAATTGAAGATCCTGTTCGACCTGAGGTAATTTGTTGCATCAGCAAAAATTCTCATGTGTTTTAATGTCCTTGTCGGGAATTGAAATGCTACGATCCAGCAACATTTCAGAATTGAAATCCACAGAGGATCAATATATTGCTGTTATAATTGATGCCCTAAAAATTAACTAACTAAATTGGTAAATTGATAACCTTAGAAATTATCATTAAATTGTATCAAATTTTTTGTAAATTTTGGAATACTGAACTATTATCTGTACCCAAGTCTGAAAATATTGGCGGCCTAAGCAACAATTTCTATTTGTTTAGGTCCCAGATGCCATTAGGAAATGCCAACGGGCTGGAATTACTGTAAGAATGGTTACTGGTGATAACATCAACACCGCAAGATCGATAGCCACCAAGTGCGGTATTGTCAAACCAGGTGAGGATTACCTGATACTAGAAGGCAAGGAGTTCAACAGGCGGATACGGGATTCCCATGGTGAAGTAAGTGGTGCAACTTCATACGATTTCTCTTCAATACCTACTCAATATAGATACAGGATAGGCAAGAAGTATAATGCTTAAACTTCCCGGATCGACTCTAAAAATAATTTACAGCGAAAATCTTTGTCAAAAAATAAATAAATAAATAAACAAATTTCAGAACCCTCGATTTTGGGAGAATATTGACAAACAGCCAGTAGTATAAGTTGGAGATTACATCTTGAACAAAATAACAGTACCTACAGTTGAAAAGAAAATCAGATTTACCAGAAAATTAGACCCTTACCAATACCAAGCTGAAATTGTAAGCACTTTTCCTAGTGGAAAATTGATATTTGATCTATTACCAAATAATGTTTTAAGAAACTTCAATGGCACTTTAATCCTATGTTTCCATATGCCCCATCTCTTGACAGAAAAACCGTCCTTCTCCAACCACCGTGATGTTAAAGAATAAACCAAAAATGTAATTTAAAAAAAGAAAAGAAAACGGACCATTAGACAGCTGGTAAAAATGGATGTTTTATTTTTGTCGAGAGGAACAGTTGGACATACGGAAATCGCAGTAGAAATGTCGTAGAATCGAGTTCTGAAACATCGAGTTTGTTCAGTATTTAAATAAAAAGCCTTTTTTTTAGTTTCTTAGGCTCCTTGAAAACTAGAAAACTTGAAAACTTTCATAGTTTCTTAGGCTCCTTGAAAACTTAACCAGACTCGGAAACTCAAAATATGTAGGTGGCGTTGAAGGGTAAAACTGTGTGTTGTAGTCATCAGTGTACCTATGCTGTGGTTGCTAATTGGCTTTTGTACAGTACTGGCACATTCCATGACATTGTCTGCATGTGTGTTTACAGATTCAGCAGCATTTAATTGACAAAGTCTGGCCGAAGCTGAGGGTACTGGCAAGATCCTCACCTACTGACAAGTATACTCTTGTCAAAGGTATAATTGACAGCAAGCTCAGTGAGCAAAGGGAGGTTGTTGCTGTCACTGGAGATGGTACTAATGACGGTCCTGCACTGAAAAAGGCGGATGTTGGTTTTGCTATGGTAAGTGAGGCCAGATAGTTGTTTTGTGGAGAATTAGTTCAGCAAATAAGTTCAGGACTCATTTCACAATCCGTTTTGGCGTCATAGTTTTAGTTTTTTAGTTTCAAAGACAATATGCTATGGAATGGGTCCGAAATGTTGAATACCTACATAAATTTTTGCCAGAATATGTTGATAAAAACGGAACAATTTGTACATGTACATAGCAATAATTAATGCATTGTAGACGACGACTACAATTAATAGATAAATCTGACTCCTTGTTCGAAATTTAACCGTAGGAAATTAATTTGAACGAAAAGTTGAGAGCAAAGTTTTTGGTAACACAGCACAACGCAACTTCTAGCCAAACTATTCTCAGACTGAATTTTTCACCTGTGACACCTGTTCAAAACAGAATTTAGAAATTTAGAGATATACTGTGGTAAAGCTACATTCACTCCTCCTCCTCTGGCGGTGCGAACCTGATGGGGCGCTGGGCGCATGCAACGGGCGTTGCTGCTGCTTCCCCGTAGTACCAACTGTGTCACTGCTGGCGACTGGTCAGCCAGGATGTAAGCAGGTCGACAGAGACGAAGGTATCCTTTCCTTGGACTTGCACTTCGAAGAATTGGTCAGCGTGTCCTAAATTATAGTATGGTCTATCGTGTGCGGCCTGCAGCTGGCGCCAAGAGGCGTCATGCCGTAGGAAGACGTGCAAACAGGATTGGAGCTCGGGATGGACAAATGCAGTATTACCCCCATGTCGCGAAGTTGGGACGGGTTTGAGCAGCTGCATGTTGTGCTGCAGCCCTGCAACGAAATCTGAGGGTTCCTGCAGCGTGGGAGCATTCAGAAATTCTCCTGGCAGCCTTAGGGTGGTTCCATACACCATCTGTGATGGGGTGGCTCGTCGGTCTTCATGTAACTCCAGATCGAATACCAAGGAGGAATAATGGGAGATCGGTCCACTGCACCGAAGCGCAGTCTTGATTGTCCTGTTCATCTGCTCGGCCAACCCATTGGTGGAGGTATGGAATTAGGTGGTGTTGATGTGTCGCATCCCCAACACCTTGGACAACGAACGGAACAGGGAGGATTCAAATGGCGTCCCTGGTCAGTAGTAATTTTGAGGGAAACGCCAAAACGCTGATCCAGCCCGTGATGAGTGCCTGTGTCACAGACTCAGCTAGAGTCAGCGATGGGTATACACACTGGCCATCGTGAAAAACGGTCAATGACAGTGAGGCAGTATGAATTGCCCTGTGAAGAACGAAGTGGTCTAATATGGTCGACGTGACTGTGTGTGAATCGCTTGCCTGGAACAACAAATTCTCCCGGAGGGCTAACTGTGTGGTGCTGGACCTTGGCGCACTGGCAACTAATAGAGGAGAGAGTCCACACTTCAATCCCGGGAAACTGATGACCAAATGAACCTTGCCTACATCATTTTCTGGGTAGCTCGATTTCCCGGTTGAGGCAGCCTATGCTCTAGGTCAAAGGCAATTTTCCGAAAATTAGGAGTGATATAAGGGCGTAGACGTGTCACAGTACACAGGGATATTGGAGCCTGACATACACAATTTAACGAAATTGAATGTTTTTGATTCGAGAAGGATTTTGAGCTCGTCATCTGATTTCTGCTCCTCAGCAAGCTTGGCCCAGTCAATTTCGGGTAGTGATGAGATAGCCGAGATGCGGGAAAGAGCGCCTGCCACTGTTATCCTTTCCACTAACGAAACAGATATCAATGGAGAACTGGCCGATGTAGTCAAGGTATCGGATTAGTCTGGGGCTTGCCTTTTCCAAACTTTTTCGGAATGTGAATGTGATTGGCTTGTGGTCTGTAAATATGGTGAAAACACGGCCTTCTAATAAATGTTTGAAATGTTTGATTGCCTCGTAATTTGCAAGGAGCTTATGATCATAGGTGCTGTATTTCGTCTGACCTGGATTCAACTTCTTAGAAAAAAAAACTAGGGGGTTGCCAGTGCTCTTTGACGAGTTGCTCAACCACGGCCCCTATACATGAACCAGAAGCGTCAACTGAGAGTGCAAGTGTGGTGTTATGGACTGGATGTGCATGGAGTGTGGCATCGGCAAGACTGTCCTTACAGCTGACTCCCCATCGTGTGGAATAAAACGGCGATAAAAATGGGTTTGCCTAACAACCGTAGTGATTATTTGATGTTAGAGGGTTTTGGATAGTCGGGGATGGCTGCAACATTCTCTGGAAGGGGTCGTGTACCTTGTGGAGTGATTAGATGCCCCAGAAATTTGACCCCCAAGAGTCCGGATTTGCTTTTGCTGGCATTCATAACAATCCCAAATTGGTAAAACTGGTCAAGGAGTTTTTGGAGATGTTGAAGGTCCTCCTCCTCACTGGCGGATGCAACCAACATGCCATCTGAGTTCGGAAAACAGAAATCCAAACCTTGAGTGACAGCATGGATGAGACACTGTAAGCTCTGTGCTGCGTTTCTGAGTCCAAAAGTCATAACCGGGAATTCAAAGAGGCCAAATGGTGTAATAATTATGGTTTTGGGAATTTCAGCAGGCTCCACTGGGATTTGATGGTAGGCCTTAACCAAATCAATGGTACTGAAAACGGTCTTTCCTGCAAGTGTGTGTGGAAAATCGTGAATTTTAGATAGAGGGTAGTGATCAGGAATGGTAAAGGCGTTCAAGGCACGGTAGTCCCCACACGGACTTCAAATCCCGTACTCAAGCATAAAGCCGAATTCTGCTCGTGCTACCGACTCGTTCTCTGGCAATAACTTCCTAGCCCGTGGACAAAAGGGAGGTCCCTCGGTTAGGGTGTGGTGTGTGACAGCATGTTTAGGAGCAACTTTACCAACAGAATTAGGGTTCGTCAAGTCTGAATACTGTGAGAGTAATGTGAGGTATGGAGAATTGTTTGCTGGCCCTACACTAGAAATCCCAATCCATGAGACGTCTTGTATAATTGCAGAAAACTGTAGCAATGTGTGGTTGACAACCAATCTCCGCCCCTTGATGTATATCAACAAGCCAAAGTGATGTAGAAAGTCGGCTCCTATGATCGCTTTGTCGACTGCAGCAACAGTAAACGGCCAACGAAAAGAATTGTGAAAACCTAGATCCAGCTCAAGAATTTTTCGCCTGTAAGTGTTTATGATCGTCCCATTAGAGGCACAGAACTTCAACTCCTCTGATTTCGGTGTTGACTTTGAATGATTTGGGGGAGGAACGACTGAAATATCCACCCCACTGTCTACCAAAAACCGAGACCCTGTGGCTCTGTCAGCCACAAATAGGCGACGTTGTATGAGGGTCATGGCATCCGTCCCCTCTAGCGACAACCCAGGTCGTTTTCCACCTGCGGGGTAGCATTTTGGCCTTGTAAGTGCAGGGTAAGAGGCACTTCCTAGACTTATCCTTATATTTATGATGGAAAAAGCATACCCCTTTGATGTGTGTTGGACCGCCTGATTCTGACCTTGACCGTGAGCGGGATCTTGATCTAGCATGCCCCAGGTCATCAGTAAGCCAGGATAACCACTCTTCTTCGGCGCACAGCTCCTGAAGCATGGCATTTGCCGCTTCTGAGGTAGGCCGGATGTGCTCGCTTCTGGTGGCTGAAACAGCATGTATGTGAGCTGTGGAAGTTATTTCGGATATTTTATCAGCCATGGTTGCTAATTTATGGAGGTCGTCCTCAATCACGCTAAGAATGGCTTGTACTTGTGTTGGGAGGCGCTGGAGTGATAGCAATTTCATTAACTCCTCGCCTACCCTACTAGCATCGAGCTCCCGCAACTCACGGAGAAGCTGCGTTGGTATTTTGTCTCCTAGGTCTAACTCACTTAGCAATTTACGGAGTTGGGTCTGCTCGGACTCGGTGAATTGAGCTTCGCGTCGTGCCCCCAACATTCCGTACATTTTTTGTGCTGATGGACTGCAGATAATGTCACTAACATGGGTCAAAATTTCGCTCTCGATAGCGCCGACGAGAGTGTGGTATTTGGTAGCATCCCTTGTTATGCCTGCATTATAAAATTGCGAGTCCAGTTACCTAAGCCACAGTTTTGTATTAGCTTTCCGAAACGGGGGCACTTTAACTGATGAGTGACTCTCCTCAGGTACGTCAGTCCTTACCAATCCTCCAGCGTCTTGCATCTTGTCTTGTTTTTCGAATCACGTCTTTTTGATCAGTTCGGGGTCACCACTTGCAGGCGGTGACTAAAAACAATAGATAAATCTGACTCCTTGTTCGAAATTTAACCGTAGGAAATTTATTTGAACAAAAAGTTGAGATTTTTGGTAACACTCAATCCAACGCAACTTCTAGCCAAGCTATTCTCAGACTGAATTTTTCACCTGTGACACCTTTTTGAAACGAAATCTAGAAATTTACAGATATACTGTAGTGAAGCTACAGCATCAAATTGTCATCACAATAATGAACAATAGTGAACTGTTTTCACTGGGATACTAGACTTATACTAGATAAGTAAACGAACTTGTGAAGTTCATTTATAATGACCCCAGGACCCCGGAGTCATCCAAATAATTAACACACTATAACCTGCGACCTAAGCCACTCTACAATGTTATAAAAAACGTATGGAGATACCGACCTACCCATGGGTTAGAAGGTGAATTCATATAATTGATCTTGGAAACAGAATCTGAGAAAAACTCGGGATTGTTCCGCAATTGGCACCATATAGTATGCATCCGTTAGATCTATAGTAGCCCCAAAGCTGTGAGGTTCAATGAGGTCCCGCATAGTGTGATGAGCCTCTAATTTGAAATGGGGAGCATCTATAAATGAAATTATATGTTGTAAATTTAATATAAATCGTTTCGCTTCTGACGATTTATTGACCAAGAAAAAGTGGGAAACCACTTGACTCGAGTGAGGAGCGCATTTCTGTACAATTTCTCCACTCACCATCTTGTCCATGATTATGGACAGCTGGTTAGTATACGCCCCATCCGAAGGATGCAATTGTAATTTTGGGTTTGGGGTCGGCGCTGTGTGAAAAGGTACTTCAACCCCCTTCAACCATGAAAAAATTATAGGATTATCAGTGATAGCATGCCAATTCTCCATATAATAGAATAATCTTCCCCTTCTGACTGCAGACTTACTGGCCCTGAAGGCTGCTGAGGGGGAGGTGGTGCCGGAGGCGGTTGTCTCAAGGAGACCAGGCCCTTAGCACTGGAGGTCATACCCTGAAATTCCTTGTACCGAGCTGTGAGGTTGTCTCCAAAGAGCCACTCCGAAGGAGGAACTTCTCTGGAGATCCTCTTGAGGGTTTGGGAACACACTGCCAATAAGTGGCGCCACCTAGTGTGATCGATATCGTACAACAAAGCAGTCATTGCCCGCCCCACATCCAACATGTTAATATAACTATCCCCCATTGCGGGAGCGACTTCACCGCCGTGTTGCACAATGGACGAGAGGTCCATTCCTAAGGCCAAAAGGCCGTGGCGCACTGTCTTTGAACACTAGCATGATAGGCTACCACAGATTTGTGAACCACCCCCACTGACACTGCTATCTCCAGACTCATTGTGGGAGGTATCAGTGCAGGTAAATTTGCGGGTATCTGGTATTTTGCCTGAAGGGCAGTAAATTCATCTGATGGAACACTATTTCGCAAATGATGTTCCCATCTATCCACAATGCTCGGGTGAAGTTGGCGAGCCGGGGGCGGAGGTATGTCGGGGTTATCTCCCAGGGCCGGCCATAAGCACTTCCTGCATCTCTCGCTGGTGGGGTAAACCCTGCAAAATCCGAGGATCCTGAAGCCAAAGGTGGATCCTGAGTGGGTGTTGGGGGCGGAATATCTATCCCTTCATCGCCCAAAGCGTCCTCAGGGCCCAATCGCCCGCGGAAACACGGTGTACCCAGTTTAGATCGATATCACAGGCGAGACGCACCCCAAATTCGTGATATGGATGAGGCATCCGCAAATGACGATTGTAATAGCCGGCAAGATGCACCCCTAATCCACAATTTGGGTGAGCATCGAATCTCGGTGAGAAACGGTAACCTCGCACCTAACGGGCGATCAGGATGGTCTGCGATGCCTCCAATCCGAAAATTCGTCGAAGTCTCGATCCAAACAAGTAGGGAGATATCGAGGTTCATCCTTGTCGAATTCAAAATCCCCCTCCCCCCCCCCCCCCCCCCTCCGAGATCTTCGCACATTCTTAAATTGGATCAAGCACGTCGAATGTGGGACCACGTGGTCAGCGTGGAGATTGTGGACTAAACATCGCCAAAAAAAAACTTGCAACAAAGAGATCTTCTCTGCTGAGTCGCTTATTGATGAGCGCAAAAGAAAGATGTAATAATTAAAAAACTCGCAGAAATCTAGTGAAACTGTCGAACGGAAAGCCAAAGAATAAGTGATAATGCTGGGGGGGGGGGGGGGGGGCTGCCAAAGGCGGGGGCCTGGCGGAGATGGTGGGGCGCTCTATGGCAGGGGTGGTAACCTGAAAAATAGATATGCCCAAAAGATTACACAAAACAGTAGGCAGTTTGGTTTGAGTTAACAAAAACAATTTTTAATTCCGCATTTTGTTGTTCTGTTTCCTCTTTGAATACCCATTTCCTAAGTACCTACAGTCGAACTTCAGTCTATTGGGCAAAGCTCCTGTCACTTTGAGTTTGGCTCCATGGTAAAGTAAATATAGACCGTTCATTTCGAGATAGCTATATAAAAATAAGTTGATTTATTCCTATTATTTCTTATCCATAAATTATTTTACTTGCCTTTTCAAATTACGTGCTTGGGGTTAGATGCATAATACCAGCCTGAGAACTGCTCTTGAGGGTAATATTTCTATGGTGAAAAATGCCTATTCGTTACAACGAATGTAGGTACTCATCACTATTAAATACACAGCTACATTACCATAAATTGTTATTCCCCATTCACAAAATACTAATTAGCTATGTCTACTAAATAAAATAAATGAACTTTATAAATGAATGAGCGGGGAATAATAAAACGTTGAACAGGTACACCCATGGTAAAATAAAAGGTAGGTACACCTTCGTGGAAGTACAATCTAATAAAACCATGAATAAAATAGGGACGTACTTATATAAAATTAAAACATCCCTACAGCTGTATTTGGAATTTAAACTTTATAATACCTACCAGTACAACAGTAAAATTTCAAATTAAGCTTGAAAGTTATTGAGGTTAATTATTAGGTGGGTACTTACCTACCTAATTTAATACCCAACTTACGAAAACAAACTGTGTATTAATTTGTTGTTGTACTCATCTAGTAGTTATTAACAAAATTAATATGATTTAAACATAATATACTGCTTATTATGAAGTAATAGCATTGCTGTAAAAACATCGGAAAAATTAGGCTGGACACTAGGTTGTTCTTCCATCAAGCAGGATACCTACCTTCAAGTTGCTTGTTTTATGAATTATCCCTTCATTTACTGGATATTAAATAAAAAAGTAAATATGTGAAATAATATCTTCAGCAAATAAATAAAGGTTGGAAAAATTAGGCTCTACACTAGGTTTGTATAAGGATTCTGTGAAAAGAAAAACGGAGTTATTGAAAAAATAGTCTATTTCCACTAATACACGAAAAACGCAAAAAACACTGTTATACCGGTTTCGGTATAACAGTAACACACAATAACTTATTGTGTGTTACTGACGATGGTTTGATCACCGAAACCGGTATAACAGTGTTTTTTGCGTTTTTCGTGTATTAGTGGAAATAGACTATTTTTTCAATAACTCCGTTTTTCTTTGAAATGGGTTTCCACGATTTC
The DNA here is from genome assembly GCA_954871275.1 of Leptopterna dolabrata. Taxonomy (NCBI): domain Eukaryota; kingdom Metazoa; phylum Arthropoda; class Insecta; order Hemiptera; family Miridae; genus Leptopterna; species Leptopterna dolabrata. The sequence continues at coordinate 67,842,491 of OX940974.1, read as the reverse complement.
GTCGCGAGTGATTTAGTTCGTAAGGATTCTGTGTTGGAAAATAAATGTTGGGTGCTCAAACATGCACTACACATGTACATTCACTAAAAACGTTGGGAAAATTAGGCTGTACACTAGGTTTGTATAAGGATTCTGTGTTGGATGTGTCGAGGCTGACTTTATCACATCAGCTTATCGGTCGAACACTTCCATCTTTCTTAAGGTCATCTGCGCGGCCACCTACATGTTAGTATATTCTACCATGGCTCTATGGGAGTTGGCCCACAGCAAATTTTTGTCTTTGGCGGGAGATCCGAATTTTTTCTGATTCGAATTTCTCTAAAAACGGGCTGTCGAAGGTAATCCAGGGAACTACTACATGTGAACATTCTAACAACGTGATATTATAACAGCAACACACAACTTTTACAGTTAAAGGATAGGTACCTTTTTTTAATATACATGTACATTTCATTCATTTCCTGCAGAAAACACTGAGCGGCAGGCAAAAATTTTCAGTACTGATTCCTCAGGTGCCAGATTTTCCATTCTAAAATCTTAACATGTACCTCTATCTTGTATTCCTACTTTGTGCTATTTGACATATTAAATAATGTTCGTTGAAATTATATTTTGATCAGTGTCAAATTGTACTTCGAAGAATTTTTCAATTAAGTAAAGAGGATTCATTGAAGGGATTCATTCATGGTTGAGTATTATGTGTACACAGGTATTATAGGATACAGGAATGATTATTATTATCCTGCCATATGTGTTTGGTATGCAAGGTTTAATTAATAAAAAGTTTAGTTTTTATGCGTGTGATTCGGCTAGTGTTCAGTCATTTATCAGTGGCGACGAGAAATGGTGGAAAACACAACAACTAGAGCAAGGTGTGCAGTGGAAGGCGGGGGTAGCCGGAGCGGCACGGACAACAGGTATAAAAGATTACCGTTCGGGGTTTCAGCAAGCCCAGGTATCTACCAACAATTCATGGAAAACTTATTGAGAGACATGCCCAAAGTGGGAGTTCTACTAGATGATGTTATAGTGGCAGAGAAGGACAGAAGGGAACATTTAAGTAATCTGGAAGAAGTTTTGAGAAGAATGAAAGAAAAAGGGATTAGAGCGAAGTTAGAAAAGTGTAAATTTTTTCAAAAGTCAGTTAAATATTTGGGGCATTGTATTGATCAAAAGGGAATCCATCCACTGGCCGAGAAAGTTGAGGCCATCATGAGCGCACCATCACCGAAGAACGTTAAACAACTTAGGTCATTCTTAGTAGCTATCAACTATTACGAGAAATTCATTCCAAAGCTGCTTGCTATGTGCTCGCAGTTACACAAGTTGACGGGATGCAAGACCCGATGGGCATGGATGGTGGTGGAGGAAGAGATTTTCCAGAAAGTTAAAACGGTGCTCTCATCAGCGAATACCGTGGTACCTAACGAAGAGGCAAGACCACTAATATTGGTGAGTGACGCTTCAGAGGATGGTTTGGGTAGCGTGTTAATGAATCAATTCGACGATGGGCATGAAGGACCGATAGCATTTGCAAGTAGAACGTTGTCAGAGGCGGAAAAGCAATATGCAAATATTGATAGGGAGGCATTGGCAATAATGTTTGGCGTGTGGAAGTTCCATCAGTATATATACAGACGAAATTTTACAATGGTAACGGACCACAAGCCGTTAGAAAGAATTTTTGGAGGTTGTAGAAATCTACCCAAGGTGGTGAAAAACTGATTAGTGCGGTGGGCGCTGGAGCTAAACCAATACAATTACAAAATTGAGTATAGAAGAGGGGAGGAGAATGTATGCACCGATTCGTTGTCACAACTGCCAATACATGGATATGATGATTCAAAACCAGAACGGACCGAAATGAAGCTTTTGAATTTAGACAAACTTGAAACTATCATATCGGTTGATCAGTTGAAGAGAGAAAGCAAACTGTACAGGAAGGTTAGAATGATAACAGAGTATATCAAAAATCATGCGTGGCCAGAAAATGTTACAGAACATTTAAGACACTTCAAGTTGAGAAAAGAAGAACTTGTGGTAGAGGATGGGGTTTTACTATGGTTCGGGAGGATAGTTGTACCAAGGAAGATGGGAGCCGATATCTTGAAAGTTTTGCATTGTGGACATCCGGGAATAGCAGCAATGAGGGCAATAGCTCGATACTAGTATGGTGGCCACATATTGACGAGGACATGGAACTGTATGTGAAAAGGTGTGTGGCGTGCCAAGAAAACCGGGACAACGTAGAAGAAGTACCATTATACCCTTGGAACATACCAGAGAAGACTTGGGAACGAGTACATTTAGACTTGGCTGGGCCACTGGATGGGAATACCTGGTTAGTTGGGGGTAGATGCGTTGTCCAAGTGGGCAGAGGTGGAGTGCCTCAGAACAACAACGTCAAAAATACTGATACAACTATTACGGAACTGGTTTAGTAGATACGGAATTCCAGCGGGGGTACTGATAATGGACCGCAATTTGTGTCGGCTGAGATTGAAAACTTCTTCAAAAGCAATGCCATCAACCATAAACGGACGACGCCATACCACCCAAAAAGTAATGGGCTGGTTGAGCGTCTGATCAGAACTCTCAGAGCTAGATACAAAGCCACCAAGCGTGATATCAAGGATTCACTATTGGCAATGCAGAATGTGTTGTTTAGCTATCAAAATGCGCCACAAAAGACAACGGGGAGGGCACCGGCAGAGTTGTTCTGTGGTCGGCGACTCTCGGCGATATTGGACAACATGAAGCCAGACATGTATACGAATGCAGATAGAGAAGAAATTATGGAAATAGCAGATAGGAGGGAAACCCGAGAACAGGAGACCTAGAGAATTTGAAGAGAGGGAAGAGTTATGGGTGAAGAATGAGCGAGATCACGGATGGACAGCAGGGGCAATCAAGAAGAGGAACGTACCCTACTCGTACGATTGGCGGGGTTTTCAAGAGGAAGAACGCCGATCAGCTAAGGGAATGAGAAGGGGCCATTGAGGAAGGAGGGGAAAAGTGTAGGATACATGAATGATTATTATTATCCCGCCCATGTCTAAATTGGTATGCAAAGTTTAATGAATAAAAAGTTTAGTTTTTATGCTTGTGATTCGGCTAGTGTTCAGTCATTTATCAGGTATCTTTAGGAGTTCCACTTCAAAGCTGAAATCACAAGAGTCAGGGGTAGTGGTATCCAACTGGTCTGAGGCGTGCATTCTTTACTGGAACAAAAGTTTGCAATCGTCATACATTACTATTCATCTCTACTATAAATCCACATCATCTCTTTGACATGAAACCTTGCCCGGTCATTTTAGATCGTCTGACTGCTACTAGAATGCGTTCCATCCCCAGTTTCATGAAAAACCCTTTCTTGCCACCTATTTTCAATATCTCTTTTCAGTGCAAAATGGATGCCGCCACTGAGAATGATGAAATTTGTTAACTGTTTCAATTGGATACTAGGTATTTGATAATAATACCAACAACAACAAGAACACACATCTTTCTCTGTTTTTGTTTTTCTTTGGTCCAACAAAAAACGAATTATGAAAACTTGCAATTAAAGGGAAATATCGATATTCTGATATCGGAATGGAAATATTGACATTATATAGTATTGGATATCGGTGAAAAAACTTTGATAATTTCAATAGGTATCCTATCCCTACACGCTGTTCATCTTCTATAGGTCCCACTGTTTACCTATAAAAATGTGGCCAATCGCACTGGAATACCATGAAATGAAAAATAAAATAAAAAATACACTGCCAAGGTGATGGCACAGGAGCTTCCTCGTCACAATCAGAGTGACCCATTATAAAATAGAACAGACTCGGAAGCAAAATAACATAACATTACATTACATTACATTACATTACATAACATTACCTAACGTTAAATATACATAGCATGACTTCCATAATACATTACGTCCATTATACATAACTAGCCTGACCGCTCGCTTCGCTCGCTATCCGAGATTCGCTGTACGCAGTATCGTGGAACCAACAAACGACGGAAAAATCCCATACCCTACCGGGTATTTGTGCCCAATTTTATCAAAATCCGTCAAGCCATTCAGGAGTTGACCATGGTCGACCATATTTCCGCTATGGTCAGGGAATTAAAAATGCGCCTACGTTCAACTTGGGAGGCTACCGGATATTGGTGCCAAATTTGGTCGATATCCGTTGAGCAATTCGGGATTCGACCATGGAGGGGCCCATGGATGCGCTAAGGTCGACCGCGGGGGTAGTCCGAAGGGTCGATCGTAGATAGAATTTCACGTAGATTACGAATACGCGATAAAAAAATAGGGGTTACCATTTCAATTAACGAAGTGGACCATGGTCGACCATAGTTCCGCTATGGTCAGGGAATTAAAAATGCGACGTTGCACAACTTGGGAGCCTACTGGATACTCGTGCCAAATTTGGTCGATATCCGTCAAGCCATTCAGGAGTTGACCATGGTCGACCATAGTTCCGCTATGGTCAGGGAATTAAAAATGCGACGTTGCACAACTTGGGAGCCTACTGGATATTCGTGCCAAATTTGGTCGATATCCGTTGAGCAATTCGGGATTCGACCATGGAGGGGCCCATGGATGCGCTATGGTCGACCGCGGGGGTAGTCCGAAGGGTCGATCGTAGATAGAATTTCACGTAGATTACGAATACGCGATAAAAAATAGGGGTTACCATTTCAATTAACGAAGTTGACCATGGTCGACCATAGTTACGCTATGGTCAGGGAATTAAAAATGCGACGTTGCACAACTTGGGAGCCTACTGGATATTCGTGCCAAATTTGGTCGATATCCGTTGAGCAATTCGGGATTCGACCATGGAGGGGCCCATGGATGCGCTATGGTCGACCGCGGGGGTAGTCCGAAGGGTCGATCGTAGATAGAATTTCACGTAGATTACGAATACGCGATAAAAAATAGGGGTTACCATTTCAATTAACGAAGTTGACCATGGTCGACCATAGTTCCGCTATGGTCAGGGAATTAAAAATGCGACGTTGCACAACTTGGGAGCCTACTGGATATTCGTGCCAAATTTGGTCGATATCCATCAAGCCATTCAGGAGTTGACCATGGTCGACCATAGTTCCGCTATGGTCAGGGAATTAAAAATGCGACGTTGCACAACTTGGGAGCCTACTGGATATTCGTGCCAAATTTGGTCGATATCCGTCGAGCCGTTTGGCCGTGCATAGAAGGACAGACAGACAGACAGAGCGCATGCGCAGGGCGAACCGCTGGCTCTATCATGTTGAAATTTATATGGGACCTCAATGGGCCCTACCCGCTTAATCCCTGAGAATTACATTGAAATTGGGTGAAATCTTTGGTTACTACGGCTGTAACAAGGAAATTGAATCTATTTCACGCCAGCGCATGCGCAGAGCGCACCGAGGGTCCGATCATGCTGAAATTCATACTGGAACTCACTAGGCCTTGTCCAAACAACCCTTGAAAATTTGAGCGAAATTGAATCAAAATTGTGAAAGTTATGCGTGTTTGTTGAATTTAACGTTAGCGCATGCGCAGGGCGTACCGCTGGATCAATCATGTTGAAATTTGTATGGGACCTCAAGGGGCCTTATCCGCACCATCCCTCAAAATTTGAGCTGAATCAATTCAAAATCTTGGAAGTTATGGCTGTAACAAGGAAATGCGGACAGACTCACAGATTCACAGACTCACAGACTCACAGACCGACAGACACGGAACCAAATTTGTTCAGTAGGCTTTGAAACGCAAAATGCAAGTGGAAATTTTGATTTCTGAAGACAAAAATTTTTTGGCTCACGAAAGTGAACACAAGGCTTGCTTGCTTCGCAGACTCGGAAGCAATAAGTAATTTCTGTTTATTACTGCCAGACTACCTACCGATTATTGGTGCCCCTAAATGGCTAAAAATCGGAGCAGTCCTCTCAGCTCTATGGCAATAGATTAAATAATTTATAAACATATGTAACGACTATTTTTTCGTGTAGTAATGTGTGTTTCAAGGATTCCAGTTTCAGGAAATAGTAGTGCACATTAATGAAGTGAATTTTGCTTGCAGGGTATTGCAGGAACTGATGTGGCAAAGGAAGCTTCCGACATCATTCTGACTGATGATAACTTCAGTAGTATTGTAAAAGCAGTGATGTGGGGCAGAAATGTGTATGATAGTATAGCCAAATTTCTGCAATTCCAACTCACTGTCAACGTCGTGGCAGTGATAGTAGCTTTCATTGGTGCCTGTGCTGTTCAGGACAGTCCACTCAAGGTAAAACATATGAAGATTATGGTAAAAGCTGTATATCACGTGAATATGTTCAGAATACCATAAACGAGCACAAAATTGAACGATTTGTGGACTTCTTAATAACATCATTCAATGAACACAATGATACTACAAAAACATGCTTATTCGAGCTTGCATTGCTCCTGGCTTGTTGCGTTTTTATGTAAGCATAATTCTTAATAATTTTTCCCCTTTCAGGCTGTGCAAATGCTTTGGGTCAATCTTATTATGGACACTTTGGCTTCATTAGCCCTTGCGACTGAAATGCCTACACCTGATCTACTTCTAAGGAAACCATATGGCCGAACGAAACCCCTGATTTCTCGTACAATGATGAAAAATATTTTAGGCCAAGGAATTTATCAGTTGGGAGTTGTATTTTCGCTTTTATTTGTTGGTATGTTGGACACTTCCTATTATGACTCTCACATTTTTCCCTCAGCAAGAATTTGTTTCATGCATTCAGTGAATACATAACACTTACCTAGTTATTAATTTCAGGGGACAAACTGCTGGACATTCCAAATGGTCGAGGAGCTTATTTACCAACTGAACATTTCACTGTTATTTTCAACACGTTCGTTATGATGACTTTGTTTAATGAAATCAATGCAAGGAAGATACACGGACAGCGAAATGTATTTGAGGGATTTTTCACAAATCCAATATTTTATTCGATATGGCTTGGAACTATCTTGGCCCAGGTAATTCAATTTAAAAACAATCATGACCAGTCATATGTTTAAATACAATCATGTTTAAAAACAATCATGACCAGTGTTTGAGGTGTTAGCTAAAATTTTGGCAACTCATCGGCACGTCGTTGTGTTAGGTGATATAAAAAAAGGAAATGACAAGCGAATCTTCATACAAACAACAGTTCCATAGATTGCTTAGCACCTACAATATGGATTATGCTAAGCTTAATCCTACACACCATTCATTGCAGTCTAGTTCCTCAATAGACCTAATTCTTGTCAATGATAACGGCTTAGTGACAAATCCGGCCAAATTGCTGCACCAGGGCTGTCGAAGCACGATTTAATTTATTGTGCACTTACGTGCAAAACACCAAATATTAAAAAACGAACCGTCTTAGTGAGGGATAGAAGAAATTTCAATGAAAAAGCATTCATCCAGGAAGCCACTGAGTTGGATTGGAGGAAAGTGATTGATGAACCACATATTGGTAGGAAAGTTGAGATCTTTAACAAATTATTGTTGAATATGTACGATAAGCATTGCCCACTGGTTAAAATAAACCCTAAACACTCACCGGCTCCGTGGATAACTAATAACATCAGAATTATGATGGATGAACGCAATTTGGCATACAAAGTATGGAATAAAGCAAAAACAAATGAAAATCATAACATTTGTTTTTAAAAAAACGCGAAGTAAGATGGGGCAACAACTTCGAAACTCTCAAATCCAGTATTTTCAGTCTTTTTGGTATATATACGCGTCCTAGAAATTTCTAGAAAATCGTAAGAAACTTCGGAGTAAATAGCAGTAAAAACCAGGACATCTCTACACTTCCTGTAGAGCATGATACCCTTAATAACTTTTCTTGTAGAGATGTTGGCTCGATACATACGAGTCAAACTTTAGACAAATACGCAGTAATAGCTGAAACAAACTGAAAAAAATTCAAAATGGGAAAAATTACTGGAGAAATAGTACGAAAACATCTGTTTGCCGTAAAATCTGAATTGAGAGGTGCAGATGGAATCCCTGTTCAAATTTTGCACATTCTGGCTGATGTTATTGTACCAGTTTTATGTGACATCTACCAGAGCTCGGTTACTTCTTTGTGGGAAAGGGCGCCAGTAATGTGATTAAAGAAAATTAATAACCCTAAGTCATGCGTGGATTTTAGAGGAATCAACCTTTTGTGTGCTGGAGGAAAGATCTTGGATAAAATAGTTCATGCAGAGCTAAACGAATTTACTGTTGAAAACAACCACCTATGAGCACCATGCACCATGTGAGCATAGAATGAAAATTTGGGCATTGAGATGCAAGATTTGCTTTTGTGGGAAGGGCAGGTAACACCTATGTGCAATAAAATCTTCAAAGGTCTTTACCAGTTAAGGCGGATGGTACAAGTGCTCTTAATGCCAGTTTTGGACTATGCCATATTAGCTTTCTGCGATCTCAATGGAGAGGAGGAAGATAGATTTCAGAAAGCACAAAATGCGGCTGCACAGCTTATACATAGGGTACGGTATGATGAGCATATCACACCATACTATGTATAGAAACGTTTAAATTTGCAGAAACGAAAAAATTAGCGTCCCCCCCCCCCCCCCCGTGAGATTATCACCGGTTAAGAGGGAAGATCGATTAGGCTCCCCCAAGCGACCCTGTCTCCACCGGAGGAAGAAAGAATGTATCGAGAACAGCCCACACTGTTACACTCCTCCCCACATGACATACTTCTGGGTAGCAGAAGTATAAGAGGGAAAAGGAGGAATGAAAAGAAGTCTGAAGTTCTGGTTCAGGAAAAGACATCTGAACAGCTTCAAGGTGACTAACCTCCATTGTAATGGTACTACCTCAATAATATTTTACTGGTGGAGAACAAAGCTCCTACATATGAGTATTGGCGGATAATGTTGTCAGAGGTTGTTGTCCAGTGAATTGTGCTCATCTGGGCAACCTCTAGGTGATCAACCTCCATCGTTCGGATGGAACAACTATTGGCACTTGTCAATTAGGACATGGCATCAATCGCCTTCAAATGAGCTCAGTATATTTTAATTATACTGACACTCTAAAGGGGGGAAAGGGGTTGGGGAAGCCAATAGATGTATGTATTATCAAAGGGACAGGTTGTTAATAAAGGAATCCTTCTGGGAAACCTTTGGGCTTATCCTTCTGGTAAGCCCACAAAAAGTGGATGGAGTATGGTGAAGTGCTCAGTGCATACTACCGAACCACGCTCTGCTACCATGTGACAGTGTAACAGTGGGGGTGGACCAGAGATGAGATTATCATCGGTTAAGAAGGGATATCGATTAGGCTTCCCCGAGCGACCCCGTCTCCACCGGAAGAAAAAATGTATCGAGAACAGCCCACACTGTTACAAGGACGAGTTACCAGATAGATTCGAAAATTCAAGTACCATTACATAGAAAAACGTTAATGTCTTTCATTGTACAGGGAATAAGGGTACCTATATCACGAAAATGTAAATAAGTGTGATCTGAGTATAATGGCCAAAGAGTTTAAAAACGGCTTCAAGAAATAATTATTGCACTTGTATTACAAAGAACAGTATTTGTTGTGGCTTTAATCTGTTAATTTGTAGGTTAGTACTGGTAGAGTGAATTGTGCGGCAAGTGAACATTAAGAAAGAAATAAAGAAAGTATTAACGAATATTAACGAAAGTAAATAACGAATTAAGTGAAGTGAATGTTTTTTGTTTTTGAGGATTTATGAATAATGTAAAAGATATGTGATTGTATCCAAGAATATAAAATTTATGTTTTGCCAGGAGAGATGGAAGAGAGGGCCACTAGGCCCTAATCTCACCCTGGTTGTTCAAATAAAACAATCAATCTCTCCTTCCCTCCCTCCCACCCCGCTCCCACCCTTCCCCACACCTCCCTCCACCGACCCCTCCTCCCTCGCTCCCACCCTCCTCCTCCTACCCCTACTCCTCCCTTCCACCCCCCCTCGCTCGCTCTATCTCTCCCCCTCCCTTCCACACGCCTCTTACACTCTCTTTCCCTCCCTTCCACCCATCTCTCTCGCTCACTCTCCCTCCCTTCTTCCTCCAGATTATTTCAGATTTTCCATATTTTAACTTCGGTTTCTCGCTATATCATCTTTTTACACAATAGCACGAACATTTCTTTGAAAATTCGCTCTTATAGCTATGAAGGATGACTGGAACTTTGATTAAATGGAGTAACATGGATTCAGCCGTTTTTCTATGCCTGCTCCTACCAGTTTGGCCAGGGTGTCCCTCAAATCAATTATCTGTTGGTCTAATATTGATCTTACTAAGTAGGTATTAAAATAATGAAATCGATCTACTGAATAACTGACCTTCTGAATTAATCTCAAGTTAGGTAGTTGGAAATGAGAATAGTTCAAGTGAGCTGTTGAATATGCACAATCCCTAGTATGCGCTTTATTGAACTCTTTTTTAAGTGCCAAACAATTCACTCCAAAAGATTCCCTGTTGTCTTAACATCGGCTGTATCACTCGACCAACGAATTCGAGCAGTTAGCTTAACAGCTAGGTGAACTGTGAGGGCCATCCAGAAAGCAACAATAGCTTTGTGACAACAGAGTTACGAGAGATTTATGCACCATAAAGAATGAGAGGTGCAACAGGTCATTTGAACAAACTTTTCTGTCTCCAAATTTGGTGCTTGTTGTGTGTAGAGGGGATCCTCACGAATAGATCGAAAGGTGCTGGAGGTCACTTGGCCATAGAATGGCGTCACAGTTGTAATTTTTGTGGAACTGTTCCTCAGCTGTTTGCTCCACCTCTAGCCAATATAAGGTCCCCAGATTTATCCGTTATTTCAATTTGAAAAACTCTTAGAAACTTGTGGACCTACTGTAATGACATGTATACATGTTTCAAAGTGGGTAAGATTGTTCAGAATACAGGCACTCACAATAAAGAAAGGAATGGGAGTTTGAAGACCATCAGTCATTTCGGAAAACCTTGTGAAGCAAGTCGAAGAACAAATTAGCTAATCATAAAATTGATGTATGATTATTCATTCTAAAGTAATGAAATTTTGTGTTATAGGTCGTAATAATTCAATTTGGTGGTGCTGCGTTTTCAACACATGCACTTACTCTTGAACAATGGCTGTGGTGCCTATTCTTCGGATTCGGCACATTACTCTGGGGCCAGTTAGTGACAACCATACCCACGAGGAAGATCCCTAAAATTCTTTCGTAAGTACTTTTGATATTATTGTATATGTATACCATGTATTATGCATTGTAGTGAGGGCTGATATATATTACCAAAAGTCTGCAAAGCAGACTGGAGACGTTATTGTTGTCAGAACTGGTAACTACTTGCAAAAACAAATAGGCGGTATTGGTGGGCGGGATGCTCCCGCATCCCTAGGTATTTGATGTAGTTGATAACCTAATCAACAATACTGGAATACGACTTGTTGTAAAAGGGAATTTCCCCAATTTACAGTCACAGGTAAATGATTATGCACAATAACTAGACCATGATGCCTGTCACAGTTGCAAATCTTGGGAAATCTTAATTATATTTTTGCAAAATACTTACATTAAATCGAGATTGGGTAGATACTAATGGACAAAATAATTGGGAAATGACTAAATAAAAATCTGTTGCTATTACTAAGAACTCTTGAGGAAGGGAAATGGCTTCCGAAGCCATCAGTATGCATGGATAGCAACGTATTTTTATTTAGTCGTTTTCCAGTTATTTTGTCCGTTCGCGTCTACCCAATCTCGGTGTATTGTTTTTTGCAAAAATATAATTATGATTTCACAAGATATGCAATTAATATTATGACAGGCATCGTGGTGCATAATCATTTATCTGTGACTGTAAATTGGGAAACTTTGACTATAAATTTGGGAACTTCCGTCCCACTACAAGTCATATTCCAGTATTATGATTAGGTTATCAAATACATCAAATATCTAGGGATGTGGGAGCATCCCCCCCCCCCCCCCCGCCGCCAAGAAACCGAAAACCTCCATACTTACCTACAGCGACCAAGACTGTTAACAAAACAAGTAGAGTTTTTACCCCCCTCCCTGTAAGTCCGCCCCCAGGGGGTCTTCCGTGTATTGATTTTTCATAAACTCATTGTCGAGGGGACCCTCAGAATGGGTACCAAATTTCAACCCTCGGGACCTTCAGGTGCCAGAATTATGGAAGTTTTAAAACCGCTTTTTTTCAAGTTTTTCTAGTTGTTTTCGTTCTTTGACAGGGACATACGGATCGAGCTGAAATTTTGCACACACATTCATTATGATCCAAGGAGGTGCTTTTTGTCGCCCCCCTTCCCCCACATTTGGAAATTTTTAGGTAGTAGGTAGGTACTGAGAAAAAACATTTATAGGTATGTAGCCTCACAGACATAACGGATCGAGCAGAATTTTTGCTAATGCTCCAAGGAAGTGCCTTTTGTGCATTTTGTAGTAGGTGCTTTGCACCTCGCTCTTGGATGTGCATAAAGAAACCTGTTCCTTCCCCTTCTGTTGGATGTGTGTATAAAAACCTGTTCCTTCCCCCCGAACCGTGAAATTTCTTTCAATACTGTTTCACCTGTTTTTCACCTGCCAGGGCAACAAGCAGCCCACCAAACAGCTTTGAAAGAAATTTCACGGTTTGGAGGAAAGAAACAGTTTCTATATAAATGTCCAACAGAGGGGGAAGAAACAGGTTTCTACATGCACATCCAAGAGCGAGGTGTGAATGGATGTCAGTCATTTTTGCAGGTGAGGAGGATATGTTGGCGGGTAAATTTTTAAAAAAGGGTTGTTTTTGTGTGGGGTATATTCATACTAAAGCAACAAATAAATTGGTGTGGCGTTCAGTTGTGCCTGAATTTGTTTCTTGATTGTCCCCGTTTTGAATAACAGAGAGGTACCTATTGGAAAAACATCATCTTTGTTCTATTATATTTTGCTTGTCTTTCTTTATTAACTAGGTGTAAACATACAACCTTGAATGTCAGATTAAAAATAACAGCTTTTGAATTTAGGTAAGCGTATAAAGTTCAGTTCAGGTTCACATCGATAATTTACTTCAAGGACCAAGGACCAATTTAGTTCAAGAGAGTGAGAAAAAAAATAAGACTTGTAACTTTGGTTGTTCCTCTAGGGTTGAGAAGGTCAAGGAATTGTAGTCTTGCCATTTATCTTTCAATTATTGTCCTCATATTTTGTATAAATTCTGACAGACCCTTATGTTGACGAGATTAGCTATTATAGTTTTCATTCAGTCTTGCCCTTTGGCGTGACAACACCTTCCGTTTTTGGTGTGAAAACGAACGAACTTGTGAAGTTCATCCATAATTCTATCCTAAAGGACACTTGAAGAGGTTTTAGATAAGTAGTTCTCAACCTCTACTCAACAGCTCATTTCAAAGACTTTGAGGTTTAGAGAAAATCCGTAGACCAGTAAGCCCAGACAGTGCGCAACAATTGGACATCGTTTTCACTTGTTGACAAGTTACCCAAGGGAAATGGGATTGGGTCTGGGTGGGCCAAAACATCCTTCAGTGTCCCTTCAGATATAATTATAAATAAACCTCTCAAGTTCGCTTATTTTGAAACAATATATCTTGGGACACTTGAGGACGTTTTACATAAATATCCTTCGTTCCTTCCTTGGCTCTACAGTACTTCAAAGAACATAGTTACGCCCCCTCAGTAATCCTTCGCCACTAATAAATACTTACATAAATATACATACTAAAAAAAAGAACCAACATGGGTTAGCTGAAACCAGTGAAGGATGTGCATGGCAACAGCACAAGCCCAGTTTACAGGCGGGGAGCACCCACAGAGAGCACGCCAGGTGCGTCTATAAAGTACGAGTCAAGCCAAACGAGGCTCAAAAACCCCTCCGCATTATAATAATTCTCATAGAACAGATTCCTTTTTAGACTTGTATGGGGGTGTCTGGGGATTATTTTACCAAAAGTCCTGTTGTATAGGAGGTGAGGTAACGTCAGAACCGTTGAAAATCTGGGGAAAAATCAGACTTTTTTTGGTTTTTCGACAATATCTCGAAAAGTTGATGATGAATCGAAACAAGTTTCCGTATAAAAGTTGTAGAGCGGTAAATTCTGCGTCGGTTGAGTTCCTATAACATATTTTAATCGAGCCGTAACCCTACAGCTGCACGTCAAAGTTTTTTTCGTCCCAACTGAAAAATTTCGTTTTTACGTTAGTTTTTCGGTAATATCTCTAAAAATACCCCAAAAATCACCAGAGTGGTATATAGAAAGTTGAAGAGCATGAAATTATGTGTATACTGAGGACCAGAAATATATATTTCTGTCCAGTCGTAACGGTAAAGGATCTAGTCAAAATTGTACCATTTTTTGAACTCCCTTGGAAAATCTGTTTTCTCTTGTCAAAACACTTTGCTGAAACGGGATAAGAATGAAATACTCATTGACCTATATTAGTTCGTTTGAAAAGAAGCAAGTCTTGAATATTATGGGTGGAAGGGTGGGCCTCTCGACCTTCTTTTGCATGGTGCTGGGTTCTTTTACACACCTTAGAAGGAGCAGTGTGGAGTACGTTGAAGCTCAGGGTGATGAAGATCTCCCAGTAGTTCGAACTGCCATCGACAAATGTTTAAATAGGAAAAAGGCAGCACCTCTGACTGAGAAAGTTGCCAGCTAGCATGCATACAGAGTCTACCATCAAGTGCAAAGCAGGCTGGGCAATGCCGTACCTCCTGAACAATGGGGTTGGGAGCTGAGGTAGTCCCTGCTACAACCAATTCACACAAAAGACCCTGTGGCACCTGAGGATGTCCTCAGACTCATATTTTGCAGGTGCACCACTGGCTGCACCACATCCAGGTGTGGGTGCCCCAAGGCCTATGCCCTGCAGCTCAGCCTGCCAGAATTGTCAAGGGGAATGCACGAACGGCATTCCTTTTCCTATTGACGTAGATGACGAGGACGACGATGACGACGACAAAGTGGGGAATTATTGATTGAGACCTACTAATTAAGTCCACAAATAATATGTTCGAATTATCATTACCAAAATTGTAATTTTCTTTTTTTATCTTGAATATAATAATTTATACCTAGATTAAAAAAAACACAAATGCACACAATTGTACAAAAAAATTGTACAATTTTGACTAGATCCTTTACCGTTACGACTGGACGGAAATATATATTTTTGGTCCTCAGTATACACATAATTTCATGCTGTACAACTTTTCTATATACCACTCTGGTGATTTTTGGGGTATTTTTAGAGATATTATCGAAAAACTAACGTAAAAACGAAATTTTTCAGTTGGGACGGAAAAAACTTTGACGTGCAGCTGTAGGGTTACGGCTCGATTAAAATATGTTATAGGTACTCAATCGACGCAGAATTTACCGCTCTACAACTTTTATACAGAAACTTGTTTCGATTCATCATCAACTTTTCGAGATATTGTTGAAAAACCAAAAAAGTCCGATTTTTTCCCAGATTTTCGACGGTTCTGGCGTTACCTCACCTCCTATACATCAGGACTTCTGGTAAAATACTCCCCAGACACCCCCAAACAAGTCTAAAAAGGATTCTCTTCTATGGGAATTATTTTAATGTGGAGCCCTCATTTGACCGGGCTATTCGCCAGGTAGAGTCCCTTTCCACCCTGGGTTGGGAGAGAAGCAGCTCTGAAGAAACACGCAGATATACTTACTTTATTTTCCACCAAACAACCCATATAACCCATCAATCATCATCCTCCATGAGTAGGCGAGGTGTATTCTTCTGATCAAGGTCGAAAGGGGAAATTACCAGGCCACGCCAAGTTTGGTTAGCATGAAAAATGAATTAACGCACTTTGTGCAGGATTCATTAAACAAATAATACTTCTTGAATGAATGGTGTTTACCATAAGGATTCAGAACAAGCGTCTTGAATACAACGAAATGAGCCAATAGGTACGTAACAAAACGTTTTCAATTTTCACGAAAAAAAGGCCGCAGTTTAGATCAAAATAAGTCAAAGAAGGCAAAAATGGAGTTATTGAAAAGTTGTATTTCCACTAAAATTTGAAAAATACACTGTTATAATACCGGTTTCGCTGATCGCATTGTCGGTAACAATAACTGAATGCACACTGGAGAGAGAGGTGAACTTACATAGTCCCAACAAGTGAGAGGTGGTCGATTGGGATTGGTTTTGAACAAGAGCGCAAAGTGAAAGGAGGTCGATTCTGATTGGCTGTGGAAGTGAAGGGAAAAAAGTGAAAGGAAGTTAGTGCTGAGGGAGGTACGGGGGGGGGGGGGGGGGGGGGACCAACCTTTTACAGGAATGAACGCAATAGTGGAGAAAAACTTAAAGGAATTACATCATTCAAAGATTTATCTAACATAAAGCTTATAATAATTTCATATTTTTCAAGTACATCCAACATGCTCCATTTCGGGCAGAAATGAAACTCAACAAATTGTCTCTGTAAGATCAGAATTGAAGCTATGAATAGATTCATTCAAATGACGTGGAAAGGCCAAATCGCCCTTATTATCCCTAAAATCTTTTTCATATTCATTTATCATTTCTCTAATCATCCTGCCAATTCGACCACAGTAGTCAATCCACAAGATCACTTTAATTTATACATACCGCTTTTATCTTGAACATTAATTTTATCTTCATCTGAACCTATAGAAGACCTGAGAATATTTTTAGTTTTATATCCTATTTTGAACTCATTTGGAAGTTAAAATTTAGCTAGTTTTGTCCGAAATTTTCCCACAATACGGTATTTAATACTGATTCAAATCTTCTCATCAGTCGTAGCTTCCCTAAAGATTTGAAACTCGATCCCTACTCTTTTTCCTGAGAACCCTATTCCATATTGTATCAGTGAGACCCCCCCACCCCCCATATCCATTACGAGCCGCTGTACTTATTTTAATAGTTTTCATATATTACTGGAAATAGACAACTTTTTAATAATTCGGTTTTTATTTGGAATGAGTTTCCTCGATTTCATCGCGAGTGATTTAGTTCGCCTCAAAGAAGGTTCGACTGAGACCTGTTGTTTGCATCTGCAAATGACGAAAAAGTTGCATTGGTGAGATAACGAACTAAATCACTCGCGAAGAAATCGTGGAAACCCATTTCAAAGAAAAACGGAGTCATTGAAAAGTGGTATATTTCCACTATACACGAAAAACGCTGCTAAGTCCTTGTCACATGGGTTTATTATTCTATTGGACATACCTACAGAAATTTTGGCTGTTCATTTATTGTTTCTTTCATGTAAAATAATTGAAATAGCTATTTCTGATGTTTCCACCAATTCTGGCCCCCAAAACACGAATTAGGTAGGAATCTACGCACGCTCCTTTTGGTTTATTATTCTGTGAATAATACACCTAGGTATGTAGTATTCGCTCAGCAAACAATTTTTATAACACCCCCTCAACCAAATTTTTGGTTCTACCAAAAATGCAATGTCCGTCCGCCGTCCACCGTCCGCCGTATCACGTGTACAGGCTTCATTTTCGGTCTAAAAAAATCGTTCTTTCGCACACATGCTCCATTTGGGCCCTAGTTGTGTCCCGAAACTTTTCAGCCCGATCGGAATATACCCAGGGATTGTATGAGTGAAAATGTGCTCAAAAATAGGTACTTTTTGAGTTTTAGTAACATGTTAGTAACATGAGCTTTTGAGGAATCGTTTTCCATGTTTCTGGGGACGAGAAGACCGAATATGAAGTCGATTTTGACCAAAGACTGGAAAATCGAGGTTCTACCAAATGTTCAGCACCCAAAATTGATTTTTTATGAGTCAAAAACCTGGGAAATCGTCTGAAATCACCATCAATTTGTATAATAACACTGGAAGTAGTATCAACACTTGGATCAAGACGATTAAATGGCACAACTAATGATCAAAGATAATTTGGAAAAAAAAAGGAGCGTAGGTACCTAATTCGTGTTTTGGGGCCAGAATTGGTGGAAAATATCATAAATAGCTATTTAAATTATTTTATGAGTCAAAAACGTGGGAAATCGTCTGAAATCACCACCATCAATTCGTATAATACCACTAGAAAAAGTGTTAACACGTGGATCAAGAGGATTAATTGGCACTATCAATGATCAAAGATATTTTGAAGGAAAAAAAAAGGAGCGTAGGTACCTACCTAATTGTGTTTTGGGGGCCAGAATTGGTGGAAAACATCAGAAATAGCTATTTCAATTATTTTACATGAAAGAAACAATAAATGAACAGCCAAAATGTCTGTAGGTATGTCCAATAGAATAATAAACCCATGTGACAAGGACTTAGCAGCGTTTTTCGTGTATAGTGGAAATATACCACTTTCAATGACTCCGTTTTTCTTTGAAATGGGTTTCCGCGATTTCTTCGCGAGTGATTTAGTTCGTTATCTCACCAATGCAACTTTTTCGTCATTTGCAGATGCAAACAACAGGTCTCAGTCGAACCTTCTTTGAGGCGAACTAAATCACTCGCGATGAAATCGAGGAAACCCATTCCAAATAAAAACCGAATTATTAAAAAGTTGTCTATTTCCAGTAATATATGAAAACTATTAAAATAAGTACAGCGGCTCGTAATGGATATGGGGGGGGGGGGGGGGGGGGTCTCACTGATACAATATGGAATAGGGTTCTCAGGAAAAAGAGTAGGGATCGAGTTTCAAATCTTTAGGGAAGCTACGACTGATGAGAAGATTTGAATCAGTATTATACCGTATTGTGGGAAAATTTCGGACAAAACTAGCTAAATTTTAACTTCCAAATGGGTTCAACATAGGATATAAAACTAAAAATATTCTCAGATCTTCTCTAGGTTCAGATGAAGATAAAATTAATGTTCAAGATAAAAGCGGTATGTATAAATTAAAGTGATCTTGTGGATTGACTACTTTGGTCGAATTGGCAGGATGTTTAGAGAAAGGATAAATGAATATGAAAAAGATTTTAGGGATAATAAGGGCGATTCGGCCTTTCCACGTCATTTGAATGAATCTATTCATAGCTTCAATTCTGGTCTTACAGAGACAATTTGTTGAGTTTCATTTCTGCCCGAAATGGAGCATGTTGGATTTACTTGAAAAATATGAAATTATTATAAGTTATATGTTAGATAAATCTTTGAATGATGTAATTCCTTTAAGTTTTTCTCCACTATTGCGTTCATTCCTGTAAAAGGTTGGTCCCCCCCCCCCCCACCGTACCACCCATAGCCCTAACTTCCTTTCACTTTTTTCCCTTCACTTCCACAGCCAATCAGAATCGACCTCCTTTCACTTTGCGCTCTTTGTTCAAAACCAATCCCAATCGACCACCTCTCACTTGTTGGGACTATGTAAGTTCACCTCTCTCTCCAGTGTGCATTCAGTTATTGTTACCGACAATGCGATTTTTTGCTGAGCGAATACACGAAAAAATACACTGTTATACCGGTTTCGGTGATCAAACCATCGTCAGTAACAAAAAATAACTGAAGTTATTGTTCAGTTATTGTTCAACTTTTCAATAACTCCGTTTTTCTTTGACGAGATAACGTAGTGTGGCAATATACTTGAGAATTGTTTGTGACTCCTCCTTGCACGTTCGAAAAAAAGGTTGAGGGACACAACTTTTGTATTATTATCCTGTGAATAATTATACACCTATGTATTCGCTCAGCGAACAATTTTTATAACACCCCCTCACATTTTCTTCTTTTACGTTTCAAGCTTTCAAGGTCCGTAGATTCCAAAAATGACGCAAGCCGTATCATCCATATCTACTTTATTTTCGGTCTAAAAAATTCGTTCTTTCGCACACAGGCTCCATATGGGCCCTAGTTGTGTCCCGAAACTTAGCAGCCTGATCGGAATATACCCAAGGGTGTTATGGGGGGAAAAATGGGTGTAAAAATTGTGTTTTTGGTGTTCGAGTAACATGAGCTTGAGGTATCGTTCTCTATGTTTTTTAGGACGAGGAGACTGAATGTGAAGTCAGTTCGGACAAACGAACGAAAAATTGAGGTTCTAACAAAGTTTCAGCCTTAAATTTACGTTAAATTTTGGTCTAAAATCGTTTTTCTTCCGCACACAGTTTGGGTCCCCATTGGGGAACACATTCGGATCCTAGCTGTGTTCCAAAGCTTTGCAGCCCGATCGGAATACACCCAGGGATGTTATGAGTGAAAAATGGGTGTAAAAGTACGGGTTTTCTATGTTTTTGAGGGTTTAGTGAGCATTAGCTTGTGAGGTATAGTTTTCCATGGTTTTTATTGCGATAAGACCGAATATGAAGTTGATTTTTGACCAACAAAAATCAACCCCGTCCCCTCCTCCAAATTATTTTTTTATGAGTCAACCTTGGAAATTGTCTGAAATCACCATAATTTGTATAATAACACTAGAAGTAGTGTCAACAGGTGAACCAAGACAATTAATAGGAACTATCAATGATTAAATATAATTTATTTTATAAAACAGGAGCCTAATTCGTGTTTTTTGGGGCCAAAATTCATGGAAACCATCAAAAATAGCTGTTTCAATTATTGCGCATGAAAGAAACAATAAATGAACAGCCATTATTTTTGTCGGTATGTCCAACAGAATAATAAACCCATGTGACAAGTACTTTGCAGCGTTTTTCAGGGGTGAAAGCATCTGAGAGAAAGCTTTCACAAGATCGTCGTATGCAAGGTCTGCATACGACTGGACAGAACCTACTGATGACATAGTACCTCACTGAGCTTGTCTTGTGGTGTTTGTGACATATCAACGCTCAAGCAGTACACCACCCCAACCGAATCGCTCCAAATAACTGCTAAACTTATCATTTTTGGCATCAGAGTTTTCAAAAGATTCATTGTTTGCCGATGCAGCGGGAGTGTGTGCTAGAAGTTCCTTGACGAAATGAGCTTGGCTAGCAGAGAGAGCCAACAGATTCTAGGAGCTTTCGGAATTGTTCGTAAACCGTGGTAAACAAATGTGAAACGAAGGGCGAAATAAAAGTCGGAGAAACGAGTGTGACGACTATATCGTGGGTAACTGCTGTTTGGCTTGGTTAGGTGCGGTTGGCTTGACATTGGTATGTTCCAGCCGAAATAACTGTAACGAATAAGTTTAGTTAAACAACACATTTGGTGAGGGTGTGCGAGAATATATCTGGTACAAGAACTCATCAGTTGGAACATCTTGAACTATTCCACCAAACTGCACATACCTATGCGTCCTATTGGTTTGAAATGCTGAAAATGGCCGATTTGGTGGAATAAATATGTGGTGATGAGAAGGTTGAGGTAGGTGAGGTTTGGGTTGGTGAGGTCGAGAAAGAGGGGGTAGGTTAGGTAGCTAGTATCCAGAAAGGTTACACCACATTGGAGAGGCCAGAAAGGTTACCACCACATTGGGATCTTTCATGAGAGAGAGAAGTCATCGAGTTCGAGGGAAATCGGTAGAATGACGAGCTGGGCAAGGAGGTCGCTTTATGAAGGCGCCTCTACCCTCCCCCGGTCCTCCGACGGTGGTTGAAAGCCGTTGGGGGATCGATGGAGGGAGAGCTACCTGGTCGCGTACCTCTTGTCACGTAGCTCGCCTTCTCCTTGGCTTTATTGGAAACAATCTTAAATGTACATTGAGTGTTACTATAAAGGGGTACCAAGACATAGGTCCCCCCACATCGGACCAGTACAGCGAAAAGTTAAAAAATTACAAAATAGAGAGTACTGAAGGCGAGAAAAGACATTTGATGGTGAAGGCGGTGAACTTGAAACTAGGCGAAAGTTATGTATGTACAATAGCGAAAAAACATGAGATGGCGAATGTAGTGAACTTATAGCTAGGTGGGACATATTTAAAGTAGAGGGAATGTATATACAGGAGGAGGATTGTCGAAGTTGGTGGTGCGAGGCAAAGTCAGTGGAAGTGCAGCGATAAATGTCGCAGTGGGGCATCCGGACGTTTCCAACCGAGTACCGCTGGAGAGTAAGTGGGAGGAAACGTACCTGAGGCCCTCGTACGTACCTGCCACCAGGAAGGTGGCAGTTGTCAGTCGCTCACGTTGTCCGGGCCTGTGCTTCCTGGTGGGATTGACTGGGGATATCCAAGGCAGTGGCGCAGTCGTGGCTGGGGGTGCAGTCGTGGTGGGTGGAGAAGGCATAGCTCGATCTTCTGGTATGTAGGGGACGTGTGTCCCACCGGCCTTCGCAATGTAATAATCACGAATGACGGCCGACCGGGACACTTGCTACCGCTGAGGCCGGGGAGGTGGTCCGGTGAGCCGTGGCGGGGGGTACCAGGTTGGTGGTGATGGAGGCCCGGGCGAGTGACCGAGCGGCGACAGTGTTGCCGGGACCCAGACGTCACACATGACGGCGGTGACGTCGGGGTTGGGAGACGGGACTGAGGGTCTGTCATGTTCGAGTGCAAGGAGAGACTGTGTAGCTCGAGAGTAGTTGTTGCTGGAGGTTGATGTGGTGGGGGATCTGTGAGCACGTAGGCGGGTTTCCCGTCAATTAGCAGAGTAGTGGTAGTTTGTGAGGTGCGGATAACATGAAAGGGGCCAGCATAAAGTGGTTGGAGGGTCTTATGGACCTGGTTCTTTCAGGTACATTTGGGTAGCGGAGTAGAATCGGTGAAGTATGTTGATTCGAACTGCCTGGCCTGATTGACCGTGACGATCCGCGGGCAACCGTACTGAGCTATCCAGTTGTGAAGGAAAGCTGCGGTAACTGTGTCCGCAGTGATGTTGGCAAGTGGTATACACTCGACCCAGTTCGTGGCACGGTAGATCATGGTCAGGCAGTAGCGCTTCCCTTCGGAGGGGGGAAGCGGTCCAACAGTATCGAGGTGGAGGTGTTCAAAGGGAAGCGCGTCGTAGAAGTGTTGTGGTGGGACGTGGGGGTGGGCCGATACCTGGGGTCATCTGCGTGTGGAGGTTGGCAGTCGAGACGCAGCATCGAGCTGGAGGAACCAGAGAGTGGGGTCTTGGGTATAGAAGGGCGGCAGTGTGAGCGGGATGGCGGTGGATTTCGTCATGTGTCAGTGGTGGGGGTTGCGGTTCTCCTTGCATTTTTGGGTGGAACGTAGGGGGTCACCACTGTGGTGATGAGAACATTGAGGGAGGTGAGGTTTGGGTAGCTGAGGTCGAGAAGGAGAGTGTAGGTTATGAGGTAGCTAGTATCCAGAAATGGTTATACCACATTGGCGAGGCCAGAAAGGTTACCACCACGTTGGATGATAGAGGTTGTGCCCAGTAAGGTTACACCATACTGGCTAGGCTAGAAAGGTTACCACCACATTGGGATCTTTTATGAGAGAGGTTGAGGAGGAAGGTAAGGTGAGAGAGAGAAGTCATCGAGTTCGAGTGAGATCGGTAGAATGACGAGCTGGGCAAGGAGGTCGCTTTATGAAGGCGCCTCTACCCTCCCCCGGTCCTCCGACGGTGGTTGAAAGCCGTTGGGGGATCGATGGAGGGAGAGCTACCTGGTCGCGTACCTCTTGTCACGTAGCTCGCCTTCTCCTTGGCTTTATGGAAACAGTATTAAATGTACATTGAGTGATATATTATAAAGGGGTACCACGAAAAATACATTCAAAAAAGCGTAAAATAAAAGTACTGAGTAACTAAATAAATTTCAACCATGAAACGAAGCAGAACAAAAATGTTTAGCATGAATGAAGGTTTTCGAGAAATTATGTTTTGGGAAGGTTATTTGAGGTTTTCTTCGGTTCCAGTTCTCTCACTCATCCTGATCGGGTTAAAAAAAACTTGATGAAATATATGCCAACTCAGTTCACAAACCCAACGCCCCTGGAAAAGCGTTTAGAAAACGAGTTGTCACACGACACAGCTGGAGCACAGTAATTTGCGTAGCAGGTTTTGTGCCAAACTTATTCAAAAAGAAATATTTCTAGGTTGGAAGAAGAAGAACATACCTACTGAGACATGTGAAGAGAATGATACAATGGCCATTTATTGTGTAATAAAGGGATAAATGAGACAGAAAGAGTTTTAATTATAAAGAGTCGGCTGGGCTATAATACGGACCAAGGCAAAGTTTCAAAATTAAGCAGAAATTCCATTTTATCGGAACTTTAGATCAATTGAAACTAGAATTTTGGAGAATTTAAAAATAAGAGAATTCAAACACACTGGGACCGTGAGGTTGCCAGCACAAGGCGAAACTGGAAGTCTTTGAAACGAGCTGTTGATTAGAGTTTGGGAACAAGTACAGTAAAAAGTCTTCAAGTGCGCCGAGAGATATAATTTGGAGCTCGTTAGACAAACTTAATGGTTTCAGTATTGGGGTTACTTGTTGACTGGAAATATTTGGGAAGATTGGTAAGATATGGAATTCATCAAAATACTAGGTAATGCAATGTTTGTGTACACATCTGCAAACGTGTGCTTGTTTGAGCAGCCATGGAAAGTAAATGGTCTTACCCATATAGAATTTACTGAAGTTTAAGTTTTCGAGCGGGTTATTCAGATTTCCCTTTGTCAATTCTGTCTACACACACATGAATTTGGTTTCCTTGATATGTGCAAATGTAGAGGGTAGTTGGTAACTGGCACCGATATAGTCTTAATGAAATTTTCAACTAAAATGTAGGCCAAGCCAATGCATGGATTACATTAGACCATTAGACCGTTTACTCTAGCAATGAGTATACATTTATTTCAACTGATAAACTTCACTTTTCAACGATATGAGATATATCAGTTTTTTTTTCTAAAAATGTTGAAATGACTGGTTACCAATAATCCTGTACTGTTGTTATTGGATGCAGTCCACTGTTATAACTAATAATTATGCACTAAGTAATTCCTAATGAACATTATTACCTATTTATTCCTCTTTGTTAAATCCACATGATATTTGGTTATGTGTCCAGACATGATTCAGAGTCAATCAAGGGGACACATGCGAAGGTAACCGAAATGGGATCATGTTATAGAATAGAGGCACTTAGAACGATGATTATGACACTGCAAATACTTGTCATATCACTACAAATAGAGGAGAGTATGTGTGAATACTCGGCGTGTGTGCTTCAACTGCCTACACATTGCCGTACTAATTGGGCTACTGATTGGGATAATATATGCTGAAATCCGTACATATGGGGATATTGATATTTTAGCACTTTACCTCCCTCACTGTTTTTCTGATTTCCGCACCCCATATACCTAATTCATGCCTTGTTCTAGATAATTGCATTCCCCTTATCTTCCACCCAGCAGTCTTGGCATTGTTTTGTACTGGCACCAGCAGTTAGGTTTTTCATGCAGGGTCCAGTTATTTGAAACTGCATGGATCAGGATGGTTTTGCCCTTGTGTTGGAAAATAGAAGGATAAACGCAGGCAGGTACTTCAAGCATTCTACCCCTGTAATTTTGGACCAGTCTTTCGAATAATTTTCATCACATAGTCTGAAATTCAAGCCACACCCTTCTCAAATCATCTCTTTGTTGAAATTGACAAGTTTTCCTAATCCTTGATTATAGAGGCCCTCATTATAACTGAAAAATATACTGATCAAACACCCATTTTATCACTGCTATAGAGAATGAAGTAAATAACACATCTAAATGTATGCTACTTCATATATGGCTACTAGGTGCAAAGAGGAAGTTATGTCAATTTTTAGTCAACATGGAGTCAAGTCTATTCTTCTAAATATTTCAATGGGATGTGCTCATGGGTCACAAAAGCGGTTTATATATATATTTTTTTTTTCTTTATGAAATTAGATTCCATTGTGAGAACTTTGACACCAACCGCACTGTCCTACGATTAGTAGTTCTTTTTCTATGATTTTTCAAAGTTTCGAGAGGTTTCTACGTCACAGTGTCACGGGAGGGGGGGGGGGGGGTTCCGCCATGGCGAGAGGGGTACAATGACGTAGGAACCTCTGGAATATTTGAAATCTCATAGAAAAAGAACTATTTATCGTAGGACAGTGCGGTTGGTGTCAAAATTCTCAGGGTGGAATCTAATCTCATTTAAAAAAATAAAATAAATACGAGCGCAGACCCCATTCCTGCTCTTTCAGTAATTAATGAAAAACGACATATTTTGCATCTTGCTTAGTTTTTGATGTGGCGCCACCATCACTCAAGGTGCTGTGTCAAATGTTTGTGTGCAGCAATAGTGAGCAATACCAGTCTATCTTGTTATGTATGAAGTCCATTAGTAGTACTTTTTACAAGTGAGTGATATATGGGACCAGTCAATCGAACCGCTGTTGCATAAACGGATTTTTAGCAATTTCCCAGTATCCTCAATAATGAAACAGGTTAAGTTAACTCCTTTTTGTAGACTCATTTCAAACGCTGAATGTTTGAAATGGTGAAAAATGACATCTTCTCTTTTTCCATGATGTAGAAATATACCGAGGAAACCTCATCTTTAGTTTTATATGTTGAAATGTGGATAAGAGACTAGGACTGAGTACTCACACATCTCTCACAGTTCTTCCAGACTAAGTTATTGGCTAGGCTAAGTTGGATAAGTTATTGAAAACAGTGCTACTCGATTTTTATATAGTTTTACACAATACAGCATGGCAAGGAAGTGCAGTGAGCATCAAAAACTTCACCAGATAGGTTCTCATTTGTCTGTCAAATCTTATTTGCCATCAGGCTTGATTACAGCGTGACACTCCAAAATTCTATTGGTAGTAGGTAGTTATTCAATATCCTGCAATCGATGAATTTTTATCCATTGCGGTTTTTGTTGCAGAATTTTAATGGAATTTCTGTAGCTGAATTTTGAATGTTATTATTGCCCTTGAAGAAGGCGTTTAGATCACAGTTGTATCATCAGTATAAATCATAAAATATAGCTATAGAGAATTGAAGTTTCTCTCAATCTAAATCAATATACACCTAACTGAAAATTCTGTGATTTCTAAATCGATGCATCATAAAATATAGCTACAGAGGAATTGAAAGTTTTAATAGATTAAGCATATTACTTGATTGATTCATAAATTTCATATTGCTCAAACTTGAGACTACCACAGTTAAAAAGCCCATCTCTTCATTCTCAGTCACTGCCATCATAGTCTTGTACCTAAGGTAAGATGTTTTTAATGCATTTTCATCTTTACAAGGTGGGGCCGGGGACATCCTGAGGAATACACTGAAGCAATACATTTAGGGGAAGAGGGCAAGTATGACTCTGACCCTGACAAGAAACCTCGAGCTGGACAAATCCTGTGGATTCGTGGCTTGACGAGGTTACAAACTCAGGTAATGTTTTTTCTCCTTATAATAAATTATTATTTCATTCAACTTTATCATTTCCTAGTGATCAAATCATTATTCCCTCCCTCACCAGCAGTTTCTCATTTTATGAACGGTAGAAAGATTCTTCCTACATCTGGATATTGACACTTTCGGGTTTGTTTATTAGAGTTTTCTCCCCCATAATATATCCCAGTTGTATTATCATTGCCCAATGTATGTCAGGTTCATTAGGAGAAGAAGTAAAGACCTTGTTTACGAATTCCTATGTGTTTGTATTCAGTTCATGTACCTACCTGAATTACATCTTTAGATTGCTCTAGATGACATTATGTATGCATGTTCTGTCATAGTTCAAAGACTGATTAATTAATTCTCATCTATGTAACTATTCTTATTTTTTTTTTTTAAGTGTTCCCTCTCTTCTGTCTCTCTTCTCTGTACAATACTATTGTAGGTATACATGAACATTAACAAAGAAGCATTTCTTCTGAGTCCTTATGACCATGTCCTTATTACTTCCTATGAGCGTATCCACGGCAGGATTGTATTACTAGGTAACCTAATGTTTTAAGACTGGTGGTGGTAGGCATGGTTCTGAGGTGTTCATATTTCTTCATAATTCAGGCGCATAATTATTTTCAAAGCTCTTTTTTTTCTTCTTTTTTTTTTAAATTTCTTTCATTAGCTGTGAATGCTGGATGAAATTTATCCATTAAGGTGTGCATTTTGTATGGTTAGTTTGATTCAACATAAAGCTTCCTGGGGTTGCAACTGTGGAGTGGTACAGGAATGTTTTTCGAAAGGAAAATCATAGCTTCAATTAACTGAACTTCATGCCGAATTAATCAAGTGCATCTACCCTATCAACTATGAGGTATAATGATTGGTACATTCCAATATTAAATGTGTAATCATAATCACTATAACAAGGCTACTCATTCAACTTGATGGA
Source organism: Leptopterna dolabrata (assembly GCA_954871275.1). Lineage (NCBI taxonomy): Eukaryota > Metazoa > Arthropoda > Insecta > Hemiptera > Miridae > Leptopterna > Leptopterna dolabrata. The sequence goes on along the minus strand of OX940974.1, from coordinate 67,814,275 downwards.
ACAAGTTGGTGCTTGTACCTTCAGTATTTTAATCAACGGATTTAGTCTTTTAAAGGTGTAGAACGGTGTAGAACGGAATATAAAAAATGCTTTTGCTGACTCAGTTATGACTAAGGATGTTATTTGGCCTTGTAACTCAACGTTTTTATTACAGCTATCTCATTAAACATTATTATATTTTGTTATTATTTCTATAACTACTTGACTAGGCAAAAAAATTCATTCACCAAAAGTATCCGAAATTGGTTTCTTGTCCCATATGTTTTTGTTTATTGAATTTTGACATCATGTTCAACTGAGATTGCTGTATGATTAATATTTTACATACTCCTTTTTATCAAAATAGTTCCATGAATAAACTTTTTGTTCCAATAGGGTGTGGGTTTGTATTAAGATGATGACCTCTTCTAATGTATGTATTTAGGAAGGTCGGTTTGGGTTAAATAACCATCTAGATGATCAGTTCCCTTTTTTGTTGGTACAACAGAGGTTTTTAAAGAGGTCTTCCCAAATATAACTCTGTTTTGTTTGAGTTTTATAAATCGCAAATTTATTGTTGACTTTGCTCTATCTGCCAAGATGGTAGTGCCCATAAAATTAATAAATGAAAGAGAAAAAAGCAGAAGAGCTTGTCATTTCTATACAAACCTATTGAAACATAAAGTTTATTTATTACATTTTTTTAAATTAAAACCTTCTGCGTCATCAAGCTTATCACCAATCTGATTTTCATTCCACTGTTATTTCTAATAGGTAATGTACTAGTTAATAAATTAGTCTTTTAATGTCCCAGTTATAAACGAAACAAGTTTGCTCTTAATGCCTTTACCTTTTGAAACAATCCTCTTTTATTTTTGTTTTGAAATTATGCCTGTGTTTGCTAAAATTGCCGAGTGAGATTTAATAATGGTTAATACTGTTAATACCAGTTTTTGGGAGGCCAGGGTGTCCCAGATGGCTAGAGCCTCCGATCTTTATATCGCCGTTTGTTTAGGATGAAATTTCGCGGCTTCTCGTCTCGGGCAGGCACTAGCACAAGCTTTGAAAAATCTTGCATGTGCTTACCCTACCAGCGATTAGCACTTCACCTCTGATAGAATCATGTGGAGCCTACAGGGACTAACGGTTCAAACAACAATAAATAGTGTCGTGTAGCTTTGGAGTAACAGGTCCCTCCCAGGATATGCCCAGTGTGGAAAAATCCAGGGCTTAAAAAAATAACAGTTTTTATCTTTGATAATCATTCTTGAAAAGCCTCCCATTAAATAGCAATTAATAATCTTCTGTGAGATCGAACTGTTTATGAGTATTTTGAAGGTTTAGGATTAGTTTTCCATTGTGGTTGATACAAGCATGGAACATGATCAGTGTCCACTGGTTCGCGTTTTCTGTTATTTGGGTAGTTTCAATCCATGGATAAAATTTTAGTTGAATTTTTTGTTTACAAGCAGCAACTCCTTGTTAGCTAGGTAGATACACCTACCTACCAATGTAAAACGCTGCAAATTATTACACAACGGTTTATTATTTACCTGTATAGATGCCCCTTCTGCGTATATCACTGTTTTCTGTTGTCAATACCCACACTCGTCCCGTCCCCCCCCCCCCCCCCCCCGCCAGGAAAGCCCTAAATCGCGACCGGGAACCGGCCCGGGAATTACAGTTTCATTCAAATGCGAGGGATTCAATAATTCAATAATTAATTATTTTTTGTTATTCATGAAGCAAGGTAAGATCATAAACCGTTGTGTAAGAAACCGTTGTGCAATAATTTACCTGTATAGATGCCCCTTCTGCGTAGATCAATTTTCTGTGGTCAACACCTACCCTCCTGCTCCCCCAAGGAAAGCCCTAAATCGAATATTGGAGCCGGCCTGGGAATTACAGTTTGATAAATATGCGCGGAATTCAATAATTCAATCATGTATTATTAGTTGTTATTCAAGAAGCATAAGGTAACAGTTGTGTAATAAACAGTTGTATGAGAAACAGTTTTGCAATAAACCGTTATGTAACAATTTACCCTTATAGATGCCCCTTCTGCGTAGATCAGTTTTCTTCAATACCTTCCCTCGAGCTCCCCCCCCCCCCCCCCATGAAAGCCCTAAATCGAGAACTGGAGCCAGCCCGGGAATTAAATTTCATAAAAATGCGCGGGATTCAATAATTCAATCATTAATTATTTGTAGTTCATGAAGCATAACGTTTGTCCAAGTTGCAAAAGCACCTTTCAACAAAATCCAAAAGAGCCATCATTTTTCAAATGGAATAATATCACAAGACAACCAGCTCGACATCACACAGCCATCCGTGATTATAATCAGGTGCTCCCTAGCGATGATATCTTGGCCGGATTTATACTGTTTGATTCACGATCATGCTGACGAAGCTTTTCGGTGCAAGCGAACGGCTGGTCGTACAATGCTCCGGGTGTTCTCAAAAAATTCTTTTGTTCAAGATCAATTTAAAAACGTTAAAAAAAAAACCATACCCTTCTATTGAAAGTTCTCGAGCTACGGCGTTCTGATAATTTTTCACCCCTCAGAGATGACTTACAGTAACGCCGAGCTTCGCGAACCAACTAGACCCCAAACGGGGCATACAAACCAAATTTCATTAATTTTGGTTCATGATAACTAAGAAAAGTACTAAGTACGGCGGACGGAAAGAAGTTTTTTTTATTGCATTTTCGAATTCTACATACCTTGAAACGTAAACCATCAAATTTTGAGGGGGGATTAATTTTTTTTTTCCATGCTCGATTCCAAAGGTTCATTATCGAAGATTATGAACAAAAAAGGTGATAAAACAATAATCATAATAATAATCACTGAGCCACCCACATGCGCTTCCGGGCAGGAATAGTCCCTCCAGCCCCCCACTCACGTCACCCCATGGCACTTTTTACCCCCATGGGTGATTAACACTGAAATAATAATAAATAGGTAAGTAAGAAAGCTGAGGAAAAAAATCTAGAATTGTGATGTGATGAGCAATGGCCCAGCTTCAAGATTCCAGATGAAGATCAAACAACATACAGAATCTTGATGAGACCAGCAACAGCTCCAAATTTCTTAGTTTTGGCTCAGTCTACAGTTACTAAATTTTGTATTTGCCAGCCTACTGCGAACTACCTACAGAGCTGTTCATTATTATAATAGTTTACCCATATTCAGTTAATAGCAAGATGAATATTTTGATTAGGATATTTTGATTAGGATTAGGAGTAAGTTGGCAGCTAGTACACATACGAATACGTAACTTATATAACGTCAACTTCAGTTACTACTGTCACTTGAAATTACACTGCATAACTGTGCGTATCTACTGTAAAACTCGCGTCGAAACGTTGGAATAAACATCGCATTATCAACCTCAATAACCATAGAACTTCTATATATATATCAACGGTTCTATATGTATTTATGGCTGTCCTATTTGCTCTATGTCTGATTACATCTAATATATATATATATATATATATATATATATATCTGCCGACGACGCTGAATGCGAAACGTTCAGACGTAGTGTAAGTTTCTTTCTCTGTGTCCTCTTTTTGTGTCCGAAGTTATAAACATACTAGCCTGACCGCTCGCTTCGCTCGCTATCCGAGATTCGCTGTACGCAGTATCGTGGAACCAACAAACGACGGAAAAATCCCATAGCCTACCGGGTATTTGTGCCCAATTTTATCAAAATCCGTCAAGCCATTCAGGAGTTGACCATGGTCGACCATATTTCCGCTATGGTCAGGGAATTAAAAATGTGCCTACGTTCAACTTGGGAGGCTACCGGATATTGGTGCCAAATTTGGTCGATATCCGTTAAGCAATTCGGGATTCGACCATGGAGGGGCCCATGGATGCGCTATGGTCGACCGCGGGGGTAGTCCGAAGGGTCGATCGTAGATAGAATTTCACGTAGATTACGAATACGCGATACAAAATAGGGGTTACTATTTCAATTAACGAAGTTGACCATGGTTGACCATAGTTCCGCTATGGTCAGGGAATTAAAAATGCGACGTTGCACAACTTGGGAGCCTACTGGATATTCGTGCCAAATTTGGTCGATATCCGTCAAGCCATTCAGGAGTTGACCATGGTCGACCATAGTTCCGCTATGGTTAGGGAATTAAAAATGCGACGTTGCACAACTTGGGAGCCTACTGGATATTCGTGCCAAATTTGGTCAATATCCGTCAAGCCATTCAGGAGTTGACCATGGTCGACCATATTTCCGCTATGGTCAGGGAATTAAAAATGCGCCTACGTTCAACTTGGGAGGCTACCGGATATTGGTGCCAAATTTGGTCGATATCCGTTAAGCAATTCGGGATTCGACCATGGAGGGGCCCATGGATGCGCTATGGTCGACCGCGGGGGTAGTCCGAAGGGTCGATCGTAGATAGAATTTCACGTAGATTACGAATACGCGATAAAAAATAGGGGTTACTATTTCAATTAACGAAGTTGACCATGGTTGACCATAGTTCCGCTATGGTCAGGGAATTAAAAATGCGACGTTGCACAACTTGGGAGCCTACTGGATATTCGTGCCAAATTTGGTCGATATCCGTCAAGCCATTCAGGAGTTGACCATGGTCGACCATAGTTCCGCTATGGTTAGGGAATTAAAAATGCGACGTTGCACAACTTGGGAGCCTACTGGATATTCGTGCCAAATTTGGTCGATATCCGTCAAGCCATTCAGGAGTTGACCATGGTCGACCATATTTCCGCTATGGTCAGGGAATTAAAAATGCGCCTACGTTCAACTTGGGAGGCTACCGGATATTGGTGCCAAATTTGGTCGATATCCGTTGAGCAATTCGGGATTCGACCATGGAGGGGCCCATGGATGCGCTATGGTCGACCGCGGGGGTAGTCCGAAGGGTCGATCGTAGATAGAATTTCAAGTAGATTACGAATACGCGATAAAAAATAGGGGTTACCATTTCAATTAACGAAGTTGACCATGGTCGACCATAGTTCCGCTATGGTGAGGGAATTAAAAATGCGACGTTGCACAACTTGGGAGCCTACTGGATATTCGTGCCAAATTTGGTCGATATCCGTCAAGCCATTCAGGAGTTGACCATGGTCGACCATAGTTCCGCTATGGTCAGGGAATTAAAAATGCAACGTTGCACAACTTGGGAGCCTACTGGATATTCGTGCCAAATTTGGTCGATATCCGTTGAGCAATTCGGGATTCGACCATGGAGGGGCCCATGGATGCGCTATGGTCGACCGCGGGGGTAGTCCGAAGGGTCGATCGTAGATAGAATTTCACGTAGATTACGAATACGCGATAAAAAATAGGGGTTACCATTTCAATTAACGAAGTTGACCATGGTCGACCATAGTTCCGCTATGGTCAGGGAATTAAAAATGCGACGTTGCAGAACTTGGGAGCCTACTGGATATTCGTGCCAAATTTGGTCGATATCCGTCGAGCCGTTTGGCCGTGCATAGAAGGACAGACAGACAGACAGACAGACAGACAGAGATTCGTTTTTATAATATTATATATATATATATATATATATATATATATATATATATATATATATATATGAAATGCGCAATTGCGTCAAGAATTTGCATTGTTATTCAGCTGTTATTTATCTTAGGTCGGTACCTAGGAATCCAATTCAGCCATAATAGTCAGGAATCATTTTAGAGCAATCTTACCTGCAAATGTGAGGGTGGGGTCCTCCGCTTCAATTTGCTGGTGTCTAATTATACTCATTAATTAACCCAATTTTTCACAGAATAATCTTTGCCCTGTATATTTTAGAAGGCAAATTTCTGGTAGGGAAAACCGGATTTCCTGACTTTCTTGCAGTTTGTTGGTCCTCTATTAGTAATTAGGTACCTTGTTTAGTATTGCTTTCCGGTGGATTTGTCTTTCTCACCCTTTCTCTAGTCAGTCGTCGTGAGCGTTGAACAACTCATCATTTTTTCAACATTGATAACGATAAATGGAGACATATTTACTTATATGAATGTATAATAATGAAACATAACAATCTGAATCATAAATGCTTTTTGGCGTTAGTAACATAGGTAACTGTAAAAACTCGAGAGTTTGAGTTTTAAAAGATTTATTTTACGAAATTCAATACATTCATTTTATCTATGCGTTTGATACCCAACATCAATTTTGAAAAGAAAAAGAAAGTTGAGTGTTTGTGAATCGTTCCGATTTGAAATTTCAACTACTTACTAGTCTGTTATTGCAGTGATCCCCATTTAGTCATAACATTCATAAAAACGGTCTGAGGAACTTGGTAATACCCCATGTACCTAGCAAAAATCCTTGGAATGTCTTTTATTTTTCTTGTGACGATGTTACTCTTGTTAGGTAACTATCCATGAGTTAGTTCACATTAGGTACCTACCTACTCATGGGGAAACTTCTCAGACCATTTTGTACGCCTTACAGTGACAACACCTCGAAATTATTGTGGGTTCTCTTCTTTTCTAAAATTGATGTTGCCTCGTCAGATTAATGCTCAGGTAGGTATCATTTGTTTTGGTCAATAAATCTTTTTATACTTCAAGCAGTCACACTGGGGAGTTTTATTCCAAAAATTGATACCTAACCCTTAATTGGATTTATCCCATTTAAGTGAACATTATACAAGTGTAAAATGTAATTTTGTCAAAAGCAATTCAAACGTTTTTCTGTTAGTTTTCAAATGTTTCTTACCAATAAATGAACTCGCATTGTGTGATTTTGGAATAAAATTTCCAACCTGACTACTCGTGTTGCAAATTCTCTAGGGTGAAACTCACTCAATTTGACTCTCAGTCAGCTGCCGACTTCAGAAAACCATCATGCTTGACAGGAACACCAAGTATGGGTATTTACTCAGATGTTCAGTTACCTGGAATTGTTTAGATACCTACTTACATTTAACATCTTAATTACTAACATCTTCATGCTTCGACTCGTTAAATTTTCTTGAATCCTAATGTAATATTTTGTATTTGAGTCGCTGTGTTGTATTAATTAAACGTAAACAGTACCTATGAATATCTAGGTCGTACGTTAAGTATAGAAACAGAGTGGTTAGTATTCAGCTTTGCAACAGTGCCTTGATTTTGTATCTTGTGTGCATTTTTTTAAATGTTTTGTGAACAAATATTTAGCATATATTCGGGCATTCATCAGAATAGATCCCAGAAACCAAAGAAAATTGCATAATGTGAATGTTAAACATTGTAATAGAAATTAAAAAACCAACCTAAGTAGGTACTAAGTAATTTTTCTGTATCTAATAAATAATTGTTTACACAAATTTGGGGCCTTATTAGGAATATTAGAACAGGTGTATAAAAGTTAGCCTATATTGAGCCACAATTATGCAGAAAACACAAACACTGAGTAGTAGGTACTTGAATATTGGAATATTGAATATGTACTCATTTTATGTTTATGAAATAAAATTGAGTTAGGTCGAATGCCCCCATTAAATTAATCAAGTATTTTCTATCAATTGGACGTAGGGAACGGACATCTGCTAAAAAATCCGAGTAATTCATAAGGTTATGATAAAGAATACGCGAGAGGAGATGTATGTAATATGGTTTTATATCATCTCCCTCAATTCTCATGTGTGGGTGTGAGAGAGGGATGTAAGTAAGATCTCTCCATTCTTTTCTGACCCATCATATATCATCTTTTTGGTAAGCTGTTCTTGACATTCAGCATTCTAAATCTGTTGTATGCTAGAATGACTTTTTAAAAATAGGCAGTTACTTCACCTCGATGTGTGAGTTCTTTGTTTTTCATAGCAAGGAGTTTGTCTGTAAATACAAAAATAATTTTACAATACTGTACGAATTACCAATTTAGGTTTTAAGAAAAGAAAAATTAACATTCCTCGGTTATCAAAATCTTGAGGTTAATCTCAACTGATCTTCACACTGAGAGGATTAGCTCTTGTATTTCAAAAATAACGTTTCTCTAATTTCGAAGAAAAATAACATTCCCCGGATATCAAAATCTTGAAGTTAATCTTAACTGATCTTCACACTGAGAGGATTAGCTCTCATATTTCTGCCGCTTCACATAAGAAGAAGTAGATTCTGTTGATGCTGGGTGTTGCAGTTTACCTCAAGACATGCAGGTACTGCTCTCCAACTGTCAGAGGGGCTGTGCAGGAATTTGAGTCTGGGGTTAGCGAGCATTGGGCAGCTCACAATTAAATTATCAGCGCTATCTATGTCCTCCCAGTTGCACATAGGGCATGTACAGTCAGCCCAAAAGTTGAGGAGCTGGCCAGATATTAGAATACGACCACGGTATTCACCCATCGTTTGGAGCTGCGAGAAGGGACGTAATATTAAGAGTGAAGTACATTGAGTGAGGTAGGGCTGTGGTTGTAGAGGCGTGTTTGTGACAGTAGAAGGATAGTACTGGCTGTACCTTGAGGTGAGTATCCAGCTCCGGTCTACCGCTGCCAGTCGCTTGTCCAGGCCCTTCAGTTCGGCAGCTATGAGAGCTCTAAGGTCCTTAGTAGAAGAGAGTAGAGTTGGTGGGACGTTCAGGAGTTGCTCAAGCAACTGGGTGACCCAATTATATTTGGGCATATTTGATGGGCTCTAGGAGCGAGATCAGCCGGTCCAGACAAATCCTAGGAAAGCCGTGCGACGGCATACTCAGCATCTTGAGGAACCAGTTAAAAGCATACTTGGTGACAAAGGATGCAAGTGCAGCCCCATCTCATCACAGACGTAGGCATTAGGGGTAGACTTTGGAAGAATTATACGCTTGTAAAAATTCGTCTCTATTTGCTCTGAGTACCCATGGCCCAAACTTCTGAGCAGTACAGCAGTGTGGCTTTTACTGTAGCATCAAAGATGCGTGCCCTTGCTGACCATGAGCTAATCTTATATTAGCTTTGGCCATTAGGGTGACAGCTGAACCAGTGGCAGCATTAGCCTTACTGCTGAATTGTTCGTCGCTTGCCTTAGTAAATACGCCTGAACTCGAGAAAGCCACCCCAAGGTATTTTTAGACCAAGACTTGATCCAACTCTACAGCGCTGTACTTGGTAGGGATTCCTAATTTCTTCAAACCAATCCACACCTAACACACATGAGCTTGGTCTTCTCACAGTTGGCAGTGAGTCCATTTTATGAGCAGTACCTCTCCTAAACCCTGAGCTTGGATTCAGAAAAGCTGAGCTTATAAACCCTAAAAGATGGAAGCTAGAATATTTTTGGTGTTTGCAGTCATCTACTGGAACACCCACAATTAATACCTACACCAAACAGAGCTTCTGTCAATATGGCTCAAATGCTAACAGTTTCTACATCCCCAGTCCTTCATCCATTCACTATTACTTCCAATATTACAGAAATATTGTACATTCATGTTTTTGGTAATTTCTATTTGCTTAGTTCTTTATCCTACAATATGAGTGGTTTGTTATTGGAAATAATCCTCAACTTCACCAAGTCATTACCTTTGACCCCTATATCTGTTTCTGTTCTAGATTCTATATATATATATTTATTCTGTAGGTACCTATCTGAGATTTCAATATTGATTCTAGACCGTGGAAAAATTAATATTATCCATCAGTTATTAAGGTTTGAAATTGAAACAACAAACAATCCGTCAGCAATTCTTTATTAACTACCTAATATTTAGTTTTTTGTCAGATGGGCAGAAGGCTTCATTCCGAATTCCACTCGCTTTCAGTCCCATACCACATACCTAATTCTAATTGGAATTTATAAAGAGAATTTTGATCACTGGAATTTATAAAGAAAAGTGAGAGAAACCTGTGTAAAGCAAGTTTTCAAGATTAAATTAGTGTGAAAGTTAGCAAGAAATGATTATTTCGGGAATGTTGGACTATATTACCATCAGCTCAGGTTCTTTTCCCTGAAATCTCCAAAACTTGGTGCGGGTGGAAGTAAAAGACCCAAAGGACGCTGGCAGAAGTTAAGTGAACCCACTGATACATACCACTAATCATGAGGACTTCTAATCCATTCAACCTCGACTCTGCTGGCCGAAGAAAGCTCCGACATCTACTGTCTTATATATATGATTTTTTAATACGAGCAAATATTTCATTTTGATATCTCACTTGGAATAATTTATAATATTCAATTCTTCAATAATGTTCAAGGCTGTTAATGATGCTAATTCAAAGCCAATAAATTAAATTTAAAAAAAGTTCCAGTCGGGCAGCATGGCTATAAGAGCGAGTTTTAAGAGAAATATTCGTGCTATTATGTAAAAAGATGATATAGCGAGAAACCATGCCACTTTACTTAAGATCTTTTTTTTGTGGTTTTAGCGATTTTTACCAATTTTTGACCCTTGAAAAGTCAATTTTTGTTTGAAAAATATTTTTATCATCGATATAGTCCCTCTTTCTGTCGTGAATCACCATCCCACACAACGTCAGGTAATATTGGTTTTAGCTCTTAATACAAATTTTTGACCCCCAAAAATTCAAATTTGACAGCTATCCTGTATTGAAAAAACTGAAATGGTGTTTTTCTGTTTTAAGCCACCCTTCCTTACCACTTTCAGTGATTTTATAGCAATTGTTCGCGATTTCAGCCGTTTTGAGCCCTAAAAATGGCCGTTCATTCAGCCATTTTCAAGGTTACAACAAAATATGGACATACATCATAGTTTGCTAGTTGGTGGAATCAGTGAGCTACTGTTATATATTATGGTGCTAGGTTATGGTAACGTCGTGATAGAGACATGTACTGTAGTGAAAAGCATTGAGCTTATAAGCTACAAGTATATGAGTCAAGGACTTCACTGAACATGGAAACTTGGTATGGATACTGGTTCGTGTTCAAGGCCACGTGTTGGGGTTCGTTTATTTACTGTCTGTTGTCGATTTTGTTCAGTGGCTAGTGATTCCTTCAGTTCTCTCTTAAATTCGTAGGGTATTATCCAGTGATTTTGGTTTGGTAAAATATGAAGTTATGTCCTAGGCGGGAGTGGGTCACAAGGGCTGTTGGCTCTGTAATTTTGGGATTATTCATTTTTTCTGGTTTTGTACTGTTTTTATGGGCATTAAGTTAGACTTTTAGGAGGGAGTGTGTTTGGCCTATGTAGAATTTGCCACAGTTACATGGAATTTTGTAAGTAATATCTGATTGCATTTCTGAGGGAATGGGGTCTTTTGTTTTAGTGAATAGTTTATTGAGCGTTTGGTGATTTCTGTAGGCTATTTTTGTGGTTTTACAGTTGGAGGTTAGTACATTTTTCATTTTTTCAGTGAGGTTTTTGACGTGTGATAGACAATGATATCTAAGTTGGTGGCTTCATTATTTGTTGGTTTTTTATATTTGAGTAGCTTGCAAATGAGTTTATGAGGGTACCCGCTTTTTTTGAGAATATCAACTATTATATTTTCACATTCTTTGTGAAAACGGGGCGAACTTAGTGATTTGGCTCTATGTATAAGGTTTATAACAAAGTTGGTTTTCTGGTGGTATGGACGTTGGCTGTTATAATTAATTTATCGACACTTGTTTTGTGGTTTTTGCCACCATTTGTTTTCGATAGTACCTCGAGCATTTCTCATGAATCTAGATATGAAATAGATTGTTGACTATCTTCGGATTCTGATGTGAATTGGAGTGTTGAATGGAATCAATTAAATTTTGAAGAAACTATAAGGGTATTTTTGGGTATGCTAAGCAAAAAAGTTGTGTATAAATGGGCTTTTAAATGGTCGTCCTGGTATAATTGAATCTAATAGGAAGTTTAAGCAGATGTCAGCGAGGCAATTCGATATTGGGATCCCATATTTTTTATTATAAATTACATTATTGTATTGGAAGCTCCCTTCTTTGGTGCATAGATCGAATAATTTGAAAAAATGATTTTTGGGTATTTTAGTGTGGGTTTTTAGCTCGTCTCATCTTTTGTTTACTATTTGGCTTATTAAGGGAATTGGTAAAGTGGTGAAGAGAGCTGACGTATCAAGACTTATTATTTCATAGTTATGTGGAATTCTGATTTGGGTGATTTTCTTTTGGTATTCAAAGGAGTCTTGAACATTGTATTTATTGCAGCTAAGGTTTTTTAGAATATTGGCAAGGTATCTAGATAGTTGGTAGGTGGGTGCAGTTACATAGGATACGATGGGCTGGATTGAATTGCCCTCTGTGGTTTTTAACTACTCCATACATTTTGGCTATTGTACTATTATTCTTGGGGAGTGTCATGTATGTCCTAATGTCTATGTATTTGTTGTCTATATAAACATACCTAAACTCCAACATGACGACCACAAAATTTACTCACTCTTCAAGAAAACCAAATCCTTTCTGAAGTTACATCCCGACATAGTAATAACTGGAACTGATAAAGCCAACCAGTCGATTGCAATTAATAAAGCTGAAGAAATCTGCTTAAACTTCCTATTAGATTCAATTATACCAGGACTACCATTTAAAATCCCATTTATATACAAATTTATTGGTGACCTATTACTTAGCATACCCAAAAATACCCTACATATATTTCCTTCAAAATTTAATCGATTCCATCCAAAACTCCAATTCACATCAGAATCCGAAGATAGTCAACAACCCATTTCATATCTAGACTCATGAGAAATGCTCGATACCACCAGAAAACCAACTTTGTTATAAACTTTATACATCAAATCACTAAGTTCCCCCCGTTTTCACAAAAAATGTGAAAAATGAATAATCCCAAAATTACACATCCAACAGCCCTTATGACCCACTCCCGCCTAGGAGATAAATTCATATTTGACCAAACCAAAATCACTGGATATGAACCCTATGAATTTAAGAGAGAACTGAAGGAATCACTCGCCATTGAACTAAATCGACAACAGACAGTAAATAAACGCACTGATATTCAGAATCTTAGTAAATGCTACTCAGATGTCCTACACTCCTCTATCCACCACATCCTCCTTTTGAAATAGCCAACAAGCCGCCTCCACTCACCCTTCCTTTGAGATAGCCGGCTCGATTCACCCCCTTAACGGGACCCGCTGCACAGGTACCCTCAACCGATCATGATACCGTTATGTACTTTCTCGTATCTCACCAAAAAATCCCCAACACCTGGCCTTGAACACGAACCAGTATCCATACCCAGTTTCCATGTTCAGTGAACTCCTTGACTCATATACTTGTAGCTTATAAGCTCAATGCCAACGACTCAACCCTGTAAATCGTTTTATTATCATAAAACATAATAGTTTTATTATTATAATACCTTCTCACTATAGTACATATCTCTATCACCATGTTACCTTACCATAAACTAGCATCATAATATATAACAGCAGCTCACGGATTCCACCAACTAGCATACTATCATGTACCTATGTCCATATTTTGTTGTAACCTTGAAAATGGCTGAATAAACGGCCGAAATACCGGGAACTTGACTCTTTATTGACCGATCCTCAACAAAACCTGAATATATGTGTGTGTGTGTGTGTGTGTGTGTGTGTGTGTGTGTGTGTGTGTGTGTGTGTGTGTGTGTGTGTGAGAATTTTTGTTAAAATCTAGGGATAAATTCATATTGCTCTAAAACGGGATTTGCCAATAAACAAATTTCAAAATTCATGTTCTGAAATTATGGACCCACTACAATAGCTTAATTTTCTTGGAAATTCGCTAAAAAGAAGGGAGTAACAAGGTACCTTCCTACAGCATATGCATTTAAAATAACGGGACTTTCGAACTCTCACTCTCCATTTTTGTCGATGTAGCATCTTAATGCTTTATTCTTATATCTACCCAGCAACCTCATAGGAATCAGGTTATATGATGAATTTGACATAACATCCCAAGTTGAACCCAAATTCATAATAGCAGCATTGGTGTCACCTGAGCCTTCATCTTTAATTGGGTAACTCAATTAGCTATATGTTAGCATCAAAAACTGTTTCAACCAGAGTTTTTTCCTGCTCGATTTTTCAGATGAAGGACACAGGTGTGAGACTGCTGTACACATTTCATTTTATTTTTAATGTTATTGTAGTTTTTTGTTTGATGTTCCATTTATATAGGACAAAACAATTTTAGCCCACCAATCAATTTTTTTCTTTTTAAGGGGGAGTCGGGGTCAGCAACTTTTAAATGGAAACTCTCCATAATTTTTAGCGTGGACCTCAAGAATTACATTTATGTGCGTGCGTGTCATGCTTGAAATGAGTGTGTAACACATTGGTGGTAACTGTTTTTTTATTTTCAAAGGGACCCTTTTTTATTACAGATCCCACGCCAAATTTCATAAAGAAATTATTCATAACTTGATATTTTCAAGTGCCTGCATATTATAACAGCAAATAATATGGTGGTCGCCCAACAAATTTCACCTGTAGACCCATATATATTGCACACTGAATCACATGGTGAAGTTGGTTTTTCACATTGAAACTTAACAAATCGAAACAATAAATGGTTAAGATTTGATAATAATTAAGGGGGAAGCTTGGTTTAGTCCCAGAAGGGGATATGTAGGTTCTAAGCTTATATTTGTTGGGTGACCATCAACAGGTAGGTACGCTCATAAAAAAATCTAGGGATCGGTAATTTCTCCATGAAATTATGTGTAGAAACCAAATATGTATAAAAAAAATACTGATCATTGAATTCTACGCAAATAACCCTTACGGAGGAAGAGTTTTTTTTGCTGAATACCTTCGACAGTTCTAATTTTTTAGGTCAAACGAATTTAAAAGAATATACTTTTTTGAACCAGTAATTTCGATAGTTATTTGATATTAATTCAATTATCCAATCATATGAAAATGTATACAAGTTTGGCATGAAAGGATCATTTTTGTATTCGTTCAAATGGTTTTAATACATTTACCACGAATAAGAGCTTTATGTTGAATCACTGAATAACATTTCTTCTATTTTTAGCTTATTGCTAGATTTCATTATATATTATTCAATAACTACTTGTTAAGATGCACTAATATTCTGTGTTATATAGGATCTTTTTACATAAATACCTATCATTTTAGAGTTATAGTTTATATCCAAAAAATCGTGCAACCGACTGCTCTGACCTTCATGTGCATGTGCCAACTGCACAATGGATTTCTTTCATTCGTGCAGCAATCCACACTTTGTTATGTTCCAACTGTTTCTGGATTCTAAAAATTGCATTCAGTTAAACAGGTAGGAACAATAATTACAGCTATACCTACCATTATCGTCATATTTATTATTCTAGTTGAAAACTGGTGAAACAGTGGAGAATGTGTGGGGTATGGTTTTTGTGCGCTCGTCTATAAGATATTCTTACAAGAATGAGAAACCTCTTCATCATGAAACGCCTCAGTTTATTTTACCGACGCCCTTGACAATTTTCATTCAATTCACCAGTCCCAATATATGAAATACCTAGGTCTCAACATTAGCATTTTTGTATATTGCGGGGGGGGGGGGGGGGTACGTGTGCATGAGTGTGTTGAATGTCATCATGTTTAACCACTTTAGTTGCAATGAATCCAGCAATATGTCCACGTCAGTTCAATTTTATTGTCATATTCAATTTCTTCGCATTAACTCAATTCAAGTTATGCATATTTTTTATATGAGCTGATATATATACTTACAAGCTTCAGCTCTTAATATATTCAATTTTGGGATTATATTATTGTAATTTCAACTTGGATTTGTAATATTTACAATAAGGCATTTGAATAAAGCTCCATTTTATTTGAGCTTACACTATTATTATGACTGAATGGTTGATGTAATGTACTTTATTTTTTCTTGATTTGTTTCACTATAATAGTCTTCTTGAAGGATTGTTCATGAAGAATAAGGATGTGTTCATATTAACCTTGCAGTATTCATACTTACGTCTTACAATCCAAGAACGCTATCTAATCTTCCTCACTACTGTGTACTCTAATGCATTCTTTAACTCCTGTTTCAAAATCTTCGCTATGAGGTCGCTTGAAACTGTCTTAAATGAGCTCTTCTTGCATGATCAATATGTTCAAAATATTTCATGATATGACTATACCATTCCTTAAATCTGTAGTATCTTTGCAGTTAGAAATTCTTGTTATGACTTTCTGCTTATTATGAAATCAAGATTCTACACTATGTATTTTCACAAAATTTCGCTGATTTCAGATTTTCTACAGATTCAAGGATATTTTAATGTTTTGTGATTAACCGCCACTAGTATGAACAAAACACGTATATATGATGTTGAATGTTTTCTGTCTTGCATTATAATTATGTAAGATGTGTAATGTTAAATATTTTATGTACGTGGTTCGTTTTTTCAAGTCTCTTGCTACAGTGATGAGCTCAAACATAGGATGATCTGCCAGTTTTTTTAAATTTAATTAAAACTTTTCAAATGCATACATTTGTAATTGAGAATGAATGGTAGAGCTTGTGTTCATAAAAATATGCAACAAAAAAAACATTCAAATGGAGAAATTGCACACTCATTACAATTGAGGTCAAACCATAACTAGAAGCAACTTTTCTAATGGGAGTCACCTTAGTTACACTTTCTCGGATTCATCCAATTACCTGTTGAAAAAAAATGACGTCACAGATATCCTCCTGAAGAACAGATTAGTGTTGATGTACCCAGAAGACTCGCCATATCAGAAGTGCAAAATATAAGGTAGTATCAAGGGCTATTCAAATTTAACCAAGATTTATTTTTATATAATCTTCATCTTTGTTAAACATATCGGACTGCAGTTGAATGCTGAAGTTTGACTTGTGGGATACACACTGTACAGTTTGGAGTTAGCTGAGGTCCTGGACAGTGGGTTTCATGCTTTACTCCATGGTTGGTTTTTTTCTGAATTAATTTCAATCTCAACTCTTATTCAAACCATTATAGCTCTTCGCTTCCCTGTGCTTGTGCTGGGAGTGGGAATCAACTTCGGTAGCCTCTTCTTTCATTTTGCTATTGCTATTCCTGGGGGGGCAGTAATCGTTACTGTTTACATGGTATGAGTGCAATGGAAAACCTTCAGCTCCTCTCAGCCTGAACGTTTTGGGCATATTTATTATTCCACATTGGAAAGCCCTAAAGATTTATCATTCCATATTGGAAATATCCAGGGCTGCCATTTGCTCAGTCACCCATTCTGATACCAGTTTTTTAAACATTATGTTTGACTTGGAACTTATCAGCTATAGAACTGGCGAGTATTTCCAAATTGAGTTGAACCTTTTCAAAAATCAGTTTATATGTATTCCAAATTAATCCAAACTAATTTAATATAGGTACCTACCTACCTTGTTTGTTTTTGAAAGAATGGGATAGCGCTTATCCGTAATGGGGATTTCAGTGCAAAGCATACTTATCGGAGATCAAGCCCCACTACAAATTAGGGGAAAGAAGTAGGTCTTGTTAAAACAAGACCTACTTCTTGTATTGGTTACAAAACAGTGCAATATCATGGCTATGGGAGGATGACTACGGGACTCTGCCAGAATAAATCATGTTGATTATTTATATTATTCTGAGTTTCGAAATTATTTTTGATGAGAAAAAATAAAATTGCAAGTTTCTAGGAACCTACTTATCAACTTTAAGGGATAGGAATGTTTCTCAATCTATGCCCGAAAAAACCTCCATAACTACCTACTTAACAGAACAAGTACCTAGGGTCCCCCCCCCCCACCCGTAACTCGGCCCCCTGTGGTCTGCGGTGTTGATTTGTCGTATACCCATTCGCGAGGGACCTCTTACGACATATACCAAATTTCAACCTTCGGGACCATCAGGTGCTGGAGTTATGGAAGTGTGACAATCGCTGTTTTTTAAAGTTCTTTTCTGGTTCTTGTTCTTCTTTGACAGGGCTACAGCATCACAGACATAACGGATCGATCTGAAATTTTGCACACACATTAGTTATGCATTTTGTCCCCCCCCTCCCCCCATTTTGAAAATTTTCGGTAAGTAGGTAAGTAGCTACCTACTGAAAAATTTTTTAGGTAGGTACCTACTTATTGGGAAAAAATGTTTACCTACTCAATCAATGCAAAAAGATGTAATATCCCCCCCCCCCCCCAAAAAAAGACCCCCCCAAGGCGAACAACTCCGCCGAACAGCGCTGAAAGAAATTTCAAGGTTTCTATACAAACATCCAATAGAGGAGGAAAAAACAGGATTCTATATGCACATCCAAGAGCGAGGTTCGAAGCACCAAGCATACTCCTTCAGCGGGCAAAATGGATATCAATCCTTTTTGCGGCTGAGGAGGTTTTGTTGGCGGTAGAAATTACAGAATGAAATGAACACAAAGATGTACTTCAAAATCTTAACAAAATGGTATTCCTTTTGGCTGAAAATGAGTAAGTAGTTTCTGTTAATTCTAGTTGGGATTTTCCGTTTGCGAATTTTAAACTTGACATTCGGTGTCCAGTTTGACCTTGAAACTCAAAAAATATTTCGAAATAGGCTGGAAGTTAACCCAATTTGGAAATGCTATAAACTGCAATTTGCTCACTATAAACTGCAATAAACTGCAACTCAAAGTGCAAATGAACATTACTAACACACAATGGACTATTATCGTGGTTTGTGTTCATATTCTTTCTAAAGTATCTTGAAATGTGGAGGACGAATGTAGAGTTGAACTTTTCTCTTTATTTTTTGACAGGGTTTTGAAAATCAAGGTTTTAATTAATTAATTAAGTAATAATCACTGGGGGGGGGGGGGGGGGACATGTGGTGACGTTGTTTTGCTGACTGGGTGGCATCTATAGCGGGCTTGGCACAGCCATTTGCATTTGCCGAGTCGTTATAGCTCATTGATTATCAAAACGACTTGTTTTACCCGAGTCTCACAAAATCATGGACTTTCTCATTGCGTTTTATCAGCCCTAGAAGCAATTTTTCGTCAAACCTTTCTAATTTTTTTGTTGTTGTTCTAGTGTGAGGAGGAATGTTAATAGAAATTCAGTAGGTACCGAAAGTGCTTACTCTGCATTAGCAATAATTGCCCATTGGATACCTAACTGAGTTATTATTCACTGACCTGCCCTTAACAACCCCTAGTACATAACCCCCCCCCCCCCCCCCCACCACTATCTATTATTCCACAACACTACAGATTGGGAGGTCCCCCCCCCCCCCCCCCCCCCCGTCTTTAATTAACCTTAATATTCAGTACTGAATAATGGGTGGTAAGCAAAAGGTTTATTTTTTGTTTATTCCACATTGCAAGATGGATTACCGCATAAGGTGCATAAAGAAATTTGATGAATTGATGAACCTAATATTAAACCGTTTTCATTCTGATGGGGTACCAACACAGTGAAGTCATACTTTTTTTCCCCCATTTGAAAATTCAAATGTTTGGCGTATTATTGCATGCATTCACGATTTGCGTGAACTTTCTCCTTAGATGTAGGCATCCCAAATTCATATTCAAAGAGGTCTGATCTGGAACATCAAATGGTGTAAAGTAAAGTAAAGTAACAGCCATTTCAGGCTGGGGCTTTTCGTTCGACTGCCCTGCCAGCGTCGCGGACTCAAATGGTGGAGATACATTAGGATTCTACATTGAAAACCAGAAAGCCAAGGTGACTACCTGACTTGGTATCACTTTCTGGCTGAGCAATATCAGGTTTAATTCAAGTTCTACTTCTCCATACTTGATGTATGGGGCTTTCATTTCAAAATCCTAGGGCCCTAAAATTATCATACCCACACACACACAAAAAAAAAAGAAAAGGAAAGTTGAGAGTGAACCAGAAAAATTCTGTTCGACTTTGATTCTAGATCTTCAACCATTTTTATGGACGCAAGCTGATTGGAAGGGAAATCAAGGTGAATGTGTGCTGTTTATACATTCCAGTCATATCACCAGTGATAATATTCAATTTCAAGTCGTGACATGGGAAACATACTCAAAGGGAAGCTCGTAACAGGGATAATACCATCGACCTCCCTGTGTTTTCCAGCTTCGAGTAATAAGAGCATTCAAGTCAACACTGGAAGACCTGGAAGAAAGGAGATCTGTGCATAGCTTACACAGTTTACTCAGTTTGCGCAGTTCTAGAAGTCATACTGGCCCAAGACCTCTCTCAGACATCACGTACATTGATGAGGACCCAGTGAAAACCCCTTCGCCTCACAACTCTTTTAATCTGCAGAAGCACAACCACACAAAACTGTCCCCCCCTGTTGACCCCCATCGTTTGAGTATCATTACCCCCAATAGTTTCTTGCCTGATATACCTAAAGTACCTCATGAAACCAGTATTTAAAACATTGGCTTCGTATTTGAGATTATTAAAAGTAAAATACGAGTATAGCAAATGAATGAGAAAATCCCACCTGATTACAAAACATCTGTTCACATTTCATTTTACGTACCTACCTACCTGATTTGATTGCATGTTAGTTTTTCAGCTTTAATTTGAGAGTCTCTAAAAAAGCGACATAATTAGGTAGGAGGTACCTACCTAAGTCATTTCAGTGTACCCTACATATTTGAGAACTACTGTGTGGGATTGTGTGAGTATGATTGAGTAGTGTGCCAGTAGCTTGTTGATTGTTATAAGTGGGGAATGAATATATTTAATAATTAGATCTAGCATGTATAGACTCATATTATCCTTTTCTATATTGTACAAAAACAAATTTAAACGTGAACGCGTTCTGTAAAACTGCCTTAATCCAAAGTTTTTCTTTAAGTACTATGATAGGTAGGTTTAAATTAATAGACCTCTGATTCTTAGATGAGAAGGTACAAGTACCATCTACCCACTCAATGACTTCTACTGTCTTCTTTTTTTTCAATTGTTGGGAACATTTTCCAGTTCCGACAGACACAGTTTATTGCTCCACCATACTCCTGATATTCTCAAGATGTGATGAAAATATACCTATACATTATTATGAATTTGCATCATTATTCTTAATGGGGCGGTGCCAGACATTGGGAACAGAGTGCCTCCAGGAAAAGGGAGCTGACAAGTTTTCATCAGACATAATGTCGAGAGTTTTAGTGAGCAAAGTTATCAACAAGTTCCCAAGAATGGTTTTTTTTTATTTCACTTCACCCGCCATATTCCAGATGTACTGTTTTTCCATATGCGGGGTCGTACATTTTATAATATCAGATTTTAGCCCCATCAGAACAACAGTCGCTGAAAGCAAAGGTATTAAATGCGTACCTACCTATAGCATATGAATCTATCAAAATACAAATGCACCGTGTGAAGAAATGTATTGTAAACGTTATTATAAAAACCTATTGGACGTACTGATTATAGCTGGTTGTCTGACAACATAAGTTGACTCAGAAAACAGCTCACTGTCTGCTATAATATATAATATTTACTCGTTTAATGATCTAGACAGATTTTTATTGCCTCAATTAATTTTCTCTTCGTAATATTCCAAGTTGACTGTGAAATTCAACATAGGTATACATTACCCCAACTTATGATCGGTACCTATGCCAACCACTGAAAATTTTGGAGGAGTGTGTTCAACAAAATGTTGCTGCATATAATCATAATATACGAGCATTTTCGAAGCATCCTATAATTTTATTTTGGCGAGTAAAAAGCAATTTTAGACCTACAAAATCTAAAATTTAACCCTATCTTCTTGAAACATATTTTTCATTATTGAAATAGTCTTTTTTTATCTCGAGTCACCATTCTGTACCAAATGTTATGATGATTTTTGGAGGTATTTTAACCAATTTTTGGCTATTTTTACCCACTTTTCATTTCTGAAAACTGCCATCTACGAACTCATCTTTTAGTTCGCCCATATTAACATTTTGACGGAATTCCGAATTTTTTTCATCTCGTAGTCGAGGTGAGATGTCATCTGGAATGACTTATAAACTTACAGCACACGTATAACGCATTTTAACATACGTATGTTAATATCTAAGGATGGATTCAAGTTAATCTGGGACGAAAAAAAGTTAAAAATCTTTTTAAACAATTTATGTGGGTACCAAAAATGTTGGGCATTGCATTAGCGTACCTATTTAAAATTACAATTCGCTAAAATTATGAATAAGTATTGATCATGTTGAAAATAAACTGGTTGGAAACCCAATATGCCTTACTCTTTTTAGGCATATGTACTCAAAAGTACTTGGATAGTTGATTTTTGCACAGTCCGTCTTTCTTTTGCCCCTTGCCCCTAGTTTAATCTAAGAACATGTTCTGTCGGTTGAACATAAAGATCAGAAAGACTTGATCAGTCAGTCGAGGGATCATCACTGGAAAATCTTTAAATTCTCAGAAAAAAATTGAGAGGCATTGGTCGTTCATGAAGACCCCTTGCTTGCTGTATGCTCACTAAGATTGTCAGTGGGAGACATTCTGAAGGAAGAACAATGATTAGATATCAAAAGAAATTAACCAAATTTATGGGACCACTTGCATCATGGGAATGTTTCCTATTTTTTCACAACTGCTCTTAGTTGTCCAATACCTAATAAATTCACTATTAATAATCAATCATCAATTCATAAATTCATTTGTTGATTATAATCAGTAATAATAATAATTCCTAAGAGAGGTATGATTTCTAAAATGTTGAATAAATGTGAAAATGCTTTGGAGAACCTACAGCAGATTTCAACTTGGCTTGAGTTATAACATTTTTGAATTGTTGCCATACATTCTTTTGTTCATGAACGGCATAATTTTTGATCATTTAGAATTATTCTAACAGTCAGGTCAGGTTCATAAATTTCTCTAGCCTAAGAAATATGAACCAACCCATTTCCCAAAATTAAAATAGGTTTATAATTAGCCAGAGCACCAGCGTTTTAAATTTCAAGGTTACCCTCCAGCAAACTACAAATACTAAAGAGAAACTTTGGGTAGGTAGAGATAGTTCTTAATGACTAGTTACTTGTGTTTTTTATGAGCTTAAGATTGAAGCCTAGAAGTGGTTAGAAAGGGAAATGCCATTCTACTACATTAGACCTACGTAAACTAAACTCATTGTTCATTATTCCAACATTCCTGAATTAATTAAGTTGTTTGTGTTCTTCTTCAGTTACTCATGTATTTCCTTCAAAATTGTCTACATCTCTGTTTACCACAGTTGACCATCTCCAAGGGACTCATGGGCTTCTTTCAATGAGTTCGTTTTTAAAAATAACTGAATTCCATCTTTCGTTGTAGGGACTCATCCTCTCAAATGTATACTCTGAGAACTTTATCTCAAGCAAAAACTATCCAATTTGATGTGTTAGATTATGATTGTTATAAGAATAATACCGTAACACTACGAATTTATAACACACAATAGTAGCTAGGTATCTTGTTTTTGGCTTTGTATACGTTTTATACATTTACACACACATTGACTCGATTTTTATTTTATTGTATGGGGCACGACCTGTTGTTGTTGACATTTGGATAGTGATGAATAATGCAATCAAACTAACATTGATTGAACAACATCATGTATTTTCAGAGTCTATCGAGTTCCGTTCAACTGAAAGTAGCAATGACTTCCTAATTCATATTAGTTGGTTGAAAACAATATAAATACCATTATTTTTAAGGGGTATTGGGAATTATCAAGCATATTGATGGGCCTAATTATAAGGTTCAAATCTCTGGTCTTTCCTAGGATTAAGTGACAACGTTAAATTAAATAAATTATTGAACCTGTGAACGAAGAAACAAAATAAAGTATTTTTTTTAAAGTTCCTTTTTTTGTAATCATCAGATCTGTAAATATAGTTAGAGTATTTTTTAGGAAAACAAAAGAAATAAAATCATCTTTCCTTGTCATGCTTTATTTGTTCATTATTTTTTTACATAGGTACCTATCATAATTATTGTTCCTAGAAAGTGAATCGTAGTTTGTGTTTCCTTGTTCAACCGTTGAAATTTAGATATTTATATTATATTTACATCAATTTATTTTAATAATCTAGTAGTATCGTCAGTTTTTGAGTTACGAAAACTTCTGATAACCTCCAACTAGCAACCTTACCATATTGGGAATGATATTTTTATATTATGAACCAAGTTTGAAGAATGGGTTCAAGTAATAGGCAGTGAAAAATTTCATTCCAAATGATTATTTGTTTAACCCTGACTGCTTTTTTGTTTTCTGAATGCAGTCCATTTATTTTTGAGAGGCGAGGTTTTTTTGTTATTTTTATCTCGATAGTGTGTTCTCTGAATGCAATGCTTTAGTTGTGTCCTTTATAATATATTCATAATGTGTTCTTATTATGGAAATTTGTGAGGTTGTGTACAAAGTTGGTGCTGCTAACCATGTTAGTGCTGTTGAAGTTGTTGGTTGGTTTAGTAGGACCACGATTATTCTTCCAAATGTATTCTAATTTTTAGCTTTAATTTAATAATTGTGTCAGTGTTTGGCACGAGTCAATATGCTCACTTGATTGCGAGCAAACCGATTGAAGCCTTTACTATAAGATACTGTTGGTTTGATTAATAAACTATCAACTAGTTTACTTGGTTTTTGAATTGGCCTTTATCAATTACTCAAGGTTTCAGATTACAAGGGCATTCCTTTTCACTGTATTGAAATGAATACATTTCAAGTAAGGAGTGAAAGAGGGTCTGCAACATTTCTCCATACCTCGTACGAGTTACTCCTTTATTAGTGAATGTTGTCATGTTTGAATGGTTTACCCCATGTGCTAGCTTGATTTTTTTCCTTCCTTACCTGTAGTACATACCTTTCATTCTTCTGCCTCTTTACTATTCTATATTTCTCTGTTGTCAAATTTCCACCTTTATTGCCAAACGTACAACTGTACATGCGTCTCAGTAGGAATTACCACCACATTTGTACCACTTGTCTCGATCACATTTCAGTTCGGCCGTGTTTCACAAGTTGTTGTACCTACTTGATTCTGGTCTCATCTTGAGCTCTTTCTACTGTTTTTCTTCATTTAAATTTATCACATCACCTTTACGCATTCAATAACGCTTTTGATATTTTATTGAATAGAATAATTACCTATTACAATGTTGTACGTTTTTGAAACTTTATAGAAAGAGATCTTCTTGAGAGTGCAACAATGTAATTTTATGGGTTTATAACAATAGGTGATCCAATTTTTAGTAGTGAAGCACCCTTATTTTCCTTTTATGTTATTTCTACCATCTTCTCACTGCTGTATTGGCCTTTACTCTTGAAGGTGATAGGTGGTGAATTGCAAGAGCGTTTGATACCAGTCCCCTACAGCAAGAGCTCCACTGACCAAGCTGTAAGACACTTTCCTACATTCTCAGACTGTCCGCTCGTTCGCAGTTTGTGATTGCTAATGCTATTGCTGTTGCTGTGTCTCTTATAGTGTGTTTATTTCCTTAAATTTGCATGCTATCTTCCATATAATTCTATTCGCAGGAGTAGATACATTTTCATCCCAGGATTGGAAGACTGACTTTGTCTTGATAGAAACTGATCTGTTTGCAGGCTTTGTTATTGTGATAATGACTTTATTTTCTTTCAATACCTACTGTGGAGTTTTCCGGAGGAACCTATTTAGTGCTTCAATACATCACTTTTACTTTTGATGTACTTGCCGTGAAAAGCAATCTCAAAGATTTAGTGCATTTGCTATTTTTTGTTAAACTTATTTTCCTTTCTTTTAAATTTATGATTTCCTATTGCAATGATTAATTTTGCATATTTTTTCAGCGATGCTCTACTTCTACTAATTAGATACGAGCTCTTTTAGGATAGTTGCATTTCTTATAAATGCACAATTGGTACCTAGTTGCCAAAGACTAGTCTTCTCCTAATTACCTTTTGTGTGTGGGTTTTCTATGTCTGAATTTTGCCTTGGATAACGTTGAACAACATGTTGCTGGTTTGCATTCACAGGCCAAAGATTAAGTGTTATGGTATGTGGTTTGACTATGATGTGCCTTGAAACCAAAGTTTCTTGGACTTTGTGTATTCTTTGCACTTTTGAGTAGAGATGGGAGGGGGTCACCCTAAGGATCGAGGCAAACAAGAGATCATTATACAAGCATACTAGATGGATCTTCTGTGAGACTCTTGTGTAGGTATCTTGCAATTGTACAAACATTCCAGGAAAATATCACCTGATAACACTAATCTTTAATGAATGTGAACCGTTGTTGGGCATCGTTCTAATTTATTCGAATGGTCCATCAAGGGACTATGAATGCCCATTGCCCAATAGTAACATGGTGAAGATAATAGTAAACACTGAATGTTACCTACCACAAAGATGGATATTAAAGAAATTTTCATGTTACTTCATTAGAAGTACTAAGCGTATCACACATCGATAGGCATGTATATCGATTTTTAGTACAATATGGATCCATCAGTCTGAGTAAATAGTACAAGCTTGACGCACTTCACTTTCAATGTTCCATTAGATAATCATAGTGTTTCAAAAACCTATCTGTAAGATATCTAGCCTATTCACCTACACAAGTAGGTACCTACACTGGTTGTAAACACCTACTTGTGACTTGACACATTAAAATTTTGTTTGATCATTCGTAAGGACAAGGATAAATTTTGTACTTGAGGTTTTGACAAACCTAGAGGAACAGATCATTTTGGCCGAGTGTTACACATGGGATTTTCATCGAACATTCCCAGCAGAAATGTCAGTCAGGAGGAACAGGTTTTTCTATAATAAAACAGAGTAGTTGTATGGATTGTTGAAAAGAGTGGATGAAAAAGAACTCATGAATGATGTGTTCGTGAAGTGGATATTTTGCCAACATCAAGAATGAGTCATTATGAGAGAGTGATTTCGTTATTGAGGAATGGGGTTGAAATTTGTGAGATGTCGCTTGTATTTTCCTACGAATCAATTGATCCAGTTTTATTCCAATTCAGAGAAACAACGCCATTATTTTCATCCTGAAGATCATTGTTCAATAACTGCATAACCACTCTAAATAAAGCATGAGGAGGTTTTGATTGAGCTATACATTTTGAGATTCAAATGTTGAGAGACCAAATTTACAAGTAAATATAATATATTTCCTCAGCTGTGAATATTCCCTATAATTCAATAAACAATTACAAAAAATCCATATCATCGCATTAACTTTTATTCATACCATCAATCGTGGAAAAATAATGTCACCCCCATTGACGTTCCACCAGGTGAGCGGTCTGAAGTTTTCTTATTTTTTACTGAGTGCATGTCTGTTGCTTAAAATGTATGCTGTGACTAAATTTTAAACATTCTCATTGACAGCTCTTCTACGTTCCTAGTTAGCTGGCCCAAATTTATTATTTTCCAAGAAGACTTTTTATGATTTCTGCTGATTAGATTGATATGCCTTGAAGCCCCACGAAAGCTTTTGATCCATGTGTTCCAGTTCTTGGGGGATTCACGTTGTAATCAAAACTTTCTTGGGGATTCACACTGTAATCGAAACTTTGCTTTTGGCTACTTTTTAGGTTTGTTGTTCTGACTTTTCAAAATCATTTGCTCATACTTATTAATTACAGCAGAGTGTATACTGAGTTTCATTTTCAACTAATGCAAGCCTCTTAATGATGCAAAAGTTCCTTGCTTTTGTTAAGGTGTGTTACTTTGGCATCGCCAGTATTACTGATAATTTTAATACAATCTATATTAACTGCTCGCGCTTTGCCATGATTGGAGATGGTATCAATACTATGGAGCAGGGAGAAATACCTTGAAGTTATTTTGTTACTTACGAGTACTTACTAAAGATATGATGGAAACACGCTGTAGGTAGGTAGGTACCTATTGAAAAATTTCACTATCCCACCGTATTGTTGATATCATCCTCAGTATATAATTTTTAACCGCCTAAATCAACGAGTACCTAATTCTTATATATTTCTCAGCTAGTGAACAAACGTAGCGAATAAAAAAATGAGATTTCCTGAAATTGCCACAGATTTTTACCTACCCACTATGCTAACCTAAAAAACCCAAATTATTGAGCACTACCAATAGAATCATCACAACATTGAAAGGGAGCTGGGTGTCCGTCTTCAAACCTTTCCATTCTCCAACTAGTTCAATAAGTACCTACCTAGTTGGACGGAAAATGGTAGACCGTTGGTTCTGAATTGCTTACCCAAACAGACGTATAGATGGAGACAACGAAGTTTGGTCCTCTCTGTCTGAAGATCAAAGTGTGAGTGAAGGTTTCATTTCTGAGCATATAATATATGAAACGAATGTTATTTGTTTCAGCTCCTGAATGTAAAAGCTACTTTTTCCCTACAAAAGGATAACTGGTTCATGAATAGAAAGTATGGTTGTCCTGTATGGTCAAATTACACCGGATAATATTCATTTTAGTTTTAATAAGGGATGAAGAGGGTTTCTCCTAGACATCAAACTTCCTATTTCCAGGTTTTCTAATACTACTAAGAGAATTTACCTACCTAGTTTAATTATCTAATGAGTAGGTACCCGTAAAAGTACATGAACCGTGTTCAAGTGTTCATGTATTGCAAGATAGGCAGGTACAGGTGGTATCCGTGAGGTGGATACTTTTAATTTACTCATCATTTATACTATGATTCAATAGGAAACAAGCTTTAGCTACCTAAATTAATCACACAATCCTCTAATGCGAACTAAATCACTCGCGATGAAATCGTGGAAACCCATTTCAAAGAAAAACGGAGTTACTGAAAGGTTGTCTATTTCCACTTATACACGAAAAAACGCGAAAAATACTGTTATGCCGGTTTCGGTGATCAAACCTCACCGCTACAGTAACTATTTATTGTTACTGACGATGTTTTGATCACCGAAACCGGCATAACAGTGTATTTTTCGCGTTTTTTCGTGTATTAGTGGAAATAGACAACCTTTCAATAACTCCGTTTTTCTTCTTCTTTTTCCTCTAATGCGTATGAACTAGTATGTTTATTCATGCAGGTAGGTATTTTGGTCACGTCGGTTTAATAATATATAATTTATATAGCACTAAATCGATTGAGATTGTTTTTCAGCGAAACCATCTCGTTTCGTCATAATAATATAGATATGCCCATAATGTTGGGATTTTGAATATTGCCAGACAGTCTGGATGCTGTGAGAAATGAAAAATCTTCATTGCATGAATAGTTGGCTTCATTTGATCACTGTCCTCATACCTGAGGTTATGTGAGGCTTGGGTTTTTATCAAACTCGAATGATAAATGGTCAATATTTGTAGACAAAACCACTCATTTTCATGGTAAGGTAGGTAGTTGGATTCATTCCAACAAACACAAAGTAGTTAGAATTTGTTTTAGAAATAGTTTTATGGAAACAACAAAAACTAAAAAACTTCCGGTAGTGTATAACTGGGTTGTGGAGGTAAATTCAAGTAGGTAATCCATAAAGGACTTAGAATATTCTCATGTGCAGAACGGTTGCTGCTAATCTCAAAGCGTCTATCCTGAGAACTCAGCCAGTCCACTTGTAGACTCACCCTTGTAGACTCCTCATTCAAATAAATGTATGGGTTTATTGAGAATTTCTTGCTAGCCGCCCGACATATAATACAGTGCTGGTTTACACAGAAGAGAATTGTACTCTTGAGTGTACAGTAATCCGAATTTACCATTGAACACAAAAAATTACATTTTATTTCTGGGATCAACGTAATAGAGATTGGTTCTACCACTAATGCTTGTGGAATTGTTGAAGAATTTTCCTACCTTTAAAAACTCTTGTGACTAACCCTTTCGATTTAATGTTTCGTCGACTTTTCTAAAATAACAATTTTATTTGTTTCACAAATCAGCTCTCATGCATCAATCTGTTTGTGTGGTTTATGAAGACTAAATGGAACTGATGTGTTCACTATTGCTATTATATTTGCAATGATACTTGATCAGATTGGTTGATGTAGGATGGTTCAAACCAGACTCCCCTAGTTTCAAATAGGCATGAAAATATAAAAGGGTGTTTCAAAAAACACAAATGTCCTCAGGTTGAGCTTTTCCTTGGATTGTATTCAGAATGCCATTTGAAGCTCAGAATTTCCAGCCTTTTCTTTCTTAAGTAAGTAGTTAGAGCTGGTGCTCATAATTTTCGGGTTAAAAACGTCTTTCCAGAAAATTTTTGATTTTACTAAAACGACCATAACTCTTTAATTAACGCTGTAAAATTAGAAATAAATCCTCCTTTGGAAAGAGTGTCGAATTTCCTATCGCCCTGACACCGAGTCAAATTTTTTTATGCAGATTAACTTAATGGGTCAAAAGTTTGTCTAAAAAGGGAATTAGCTCAAATTCATGGCATTTCTAGTTTTTCAGACGGCTCTAGGTCCAGAAAATCATGGATGAAAAACGGCATTCTTAACTGGAAAATCTCTTCAGAATTTCAGCTTTCCAACGGTATAGTATTGTTTAATTTTGGTGCACTGATTAAGGGAATAAATTGTAGATTAGTGCAAAAACGAGGAAATTAAGTGTTTTGTGTTATACAGCTTGACTCGACCTGACCTGTCATAAAAAGTTAGGTATCATTTTCTACGTTAATTTTCACGCTGAATCAAATGATGACAATCCTGATTCATTTTGACCGATGAAAAAGTGATTTTCTGAGAAAAATAGTAGATTTTTCGGGCATATTAGCACCTCTGACCCACAAAGGACGTAGGCACAAGGTACCCAATTGTAGAAGTACCTAATGTTGAAGAGTTCTGTACTCCGTGTAAAGGAAAAGGAATGGTAAGGAATTCTAAACAACATCCATTCATTTCATCTCATTGTAAACACAAAATTCATTTCACTGTAAACACAAAATTCATTTCTAAATAAATAAATAAAAAACGAAATAAAACGATTTCAGAACCGGAAAAAATATGGAGGAAATCACTATTTTCTACTGCCAGCTCAGTGATGATCCACCAGGTGGAAAAGATTTTGTTTTGTTTTTGGTGCTTCAGTTAAATTCAGTCGTTATAATCCTGACATATAGCCATGCATCTTTCGGCGACGTCGTTGATAGCAATTGCCAACAGATAACCTCGTACACCCGTTTTACCCACGCGTCATTGGTGGTCTACTGCAAAAAGTTGAATTTTACTTTTTTGTTATTCAAATAACAATTTGCCATTGTATTTTGGGTCTAGCAGAGCACCACCGTATTCTTGGGGGAGAAGTAGAGAGAACCCTTGTGCCTACTTCCTTACTACCCTAGCAAAAAACATGAATCGGAGGTGCTAATATGCCCGAAAAATGCACTGTTTTTCTCGGAAAATCAATTTTTCATCAGTCTAAATGAGTAAGGAGTGTCACCATTCGATTGAGCGTGAAAATTTATGTACAAAACGATACCTAACTTCTTATGACATGGTCAGGTCAAGTCGCACAACACCCTAAAACACTCGTTTTCCACGTTTTTGCAATAAATCCCATTTTTTACCTTAATCAGGCACTAAAATTAAAAAATGCTACACCGTTGGAAAGCTGAGGTTCTGAGTTAGATTTTCCAGTCAAGAACGCGGTTTTTCCTTCATGATTTCCTGAACGTAAAGCCGACTGAAAAACTATCAATGCTGGAAATTTGAAAAAAATTCACGTTTTAGACCGATTTTTTCACCCAGAGTCTGCTTTAAAAAAAAGATTCGGTATCAGAGAGAAAGGAAATTTAACGCTATTTTCAAGAACGTCCTTATTTTTAATTTTACTGTTTTAGTTAAGGGATTATGGTCGTTTTAGTGAAATTAAAAAATTGTTTTCTGAAAAGTCGTTTTTTAACCCAAAAATGACGAGCACCAGTTCTAACCACTAGAAAGAAAATTGGTGTGTGGGGGGGGGGGGGGGGTGGCAATTCTGGGCTTCAAATAGCATTCTGAAGACAATCCTAGAAGAAGAGCAAACGTATTTTTTTTTTAATTCTAAATACAGTACGTGTCCCACTTCTTTGTCTTTTTTTGTCATGTTTTAAAAATAATATCTTGTGTATGACCATCGTTGCCAAATCCATCAATACTCATTTTTGAGTTTGATTTCGCAAGTTACTGACTGCTCTCGACTGCTGATAGGAATAACTTTTACCTCCCTTTCTCATTTCTTCCCTCGAGTCTGGGGGACAGTGTTTAAATAAGTACCTGATACTTCAGTTGGGCAACCCGAAAGAAAACAGTCACATCAGAGGGGTCTGCTGGCGACCCCACATCCCCTTTGAGTGAGCCTCAAAGCCAATGCCAAGGCAGAGCTCAAGAGGGGGGCCTGGGAAAATCTGCCAGTCAGGATCAGTATGGGGTAAGGTATCGTCCTGTTGAAGTCAGACGTTTAGTATGTTAGATTCTTCACTGATTCCTTCCAAACTACGCTGTACTGACAGTAACAGTCTCACCTCCGTACTCGATAAATCTCGATCACCCCGAATTCGAAAGTGTGGAGTGTAGTTTTTGGAGAGTTCTTATTGGCTTTTGATGGAGCTGCCTATAGTCTGGCAGATTTTTCTTTGTGCATGGGTGAAAGTGGGATTCAGCCCTCAACCGTCCCTCCCCTTACCTGTGGGGACCCACGGCCGCCAAGTGTAGGGAAAGTTCCCTACCCTAAAAATCGACCAAATCTAATGTGTTCAAAAGTTTATGAAATGTTGGTCAAACTTCGAATTCAAAAAAGTAGGGTCTAACTTAATTGAAAGTTAATAAGTAACATTATTTTAAACATTTTTATTATAAACTGTTTTCTCTTATAAAACAGCATTTAACGAATTTTATAGGTACACTAACATTACTACAATATAAATAATAGAAACCATCAATCACTCTGGGGCAATCTGTATACTCCTTCAAGTGTGGGGTCGTTTTCTTGGTCAGAACAACTCATCTCTTCTTCATCTTCGGATCCAGAGTCGAAGTCATTTTCTTTTAAGCAGATTATCAGCTGTTGCACATTCTGCTCTAGGCCAATCTCTGCCTCCCAAGCTTCTTCAATTATTTTTGTCGTGTGATGTACAGCGTTGAACCAATTTGCAGGCGTCACTTCCTCTACAGCTTCTCTTGTCAGACGTTCTACCGAGAAATGAAAGGCACACGTAGACGGCAGAGACGGTCACTATAACCTGATGGGGTTCAGAGCAAAAGTGAGAAAGGTGGCCCTAGGGTAGTTTGGCACCATTAGGTTGGGGTAACTGACCTCCCTCCAACGACTCAAATGGTGGTGTGGAGAGGGTGATCCCATGCACACAGAGAAATCTGCCAGACTATAGGTGCTATTGGTTGTTACCATCTAAGAGTGAGAGTATTGTCTAAATAGCAATTTCCTTCTTACTAAAAATGTTTCCGTGGATCTATTCAATTTAAATAAAGGAAAAGGATAGGTAGTTGTTTTAAACAATCCACAGTTTGGGATAACTGAATTCATTTATTAGTTATTAAATTGAATATTGGCTCCAAAAAGTAGGTACTGAGAGAGTTTGGGGGGATATGATAGGTTAACATTGATCGAGGGGTGACCGTATAAGTAGGTACCTACAGGGGAAATGCAATACCTATCTATTACAATGAATCAATAGATATGAGATTGACTCACGGTAGTAGAGGTGTCGATGCTCTGTAATCCAATAGCAACAATTTTGTTTATTGGCAGCTGTGTCGGAGAGCAGACAGTAAAAATTGATTTTCACCCAAAAATGATCACAAAGCTTCGACTCACTGTCTTTGTAGCTTGGAAGCACAATGGGTTTCGAAATAATCTTAAAGATATAAAATTATTTCTTTCTGCTACCCAGGAACACTGGATTTTTTTTACTAAAAATTAAAGCATGTGGCGTTCGGAGAATTGAAAGTACTTATTTATCTCTTGAAAATATGAAATATATTATGAGAGCCCCACGCTTTTATTTTTAGTCATAAAAAATTCCATTGTTCCCGGGTTACAGAAAGAAATTGTTTCATTCCTTTTTAGATTATTACGAAATAAAAGCGTGTTTTTGCTCTTATTTTAATTTTATTCTGTTCAGTTTTTAGAAAATCTTCTAATCAATGTTCATACTACCTGGGAACATAGGAATTTTTTATGACTAAAAATAAAAGTGTAGGGCAGTAATTAATCAGTGTATGTTTTTTATTATTGATTGTCATCGAAGATAGATGACTATGCAACATTTCAGCTTCTTTTTAATTAAGGTTTTTATTATTGTTTCGTTCGTATATTGTCAGCTTGATTGGACATACGGAAGTGGGCGAAAAATCTATTACATATTTTATTCACAGAGCAAGTTGAATAAAAAGCCTGTAAAAAGGCACTAACATCACACAGACAAAAATTAGAACACAATAACTTTATGGAGGAAATAAAATAATGCAACTGGGAATCACTCTCTTTCATTTCTTATACTTTTCTGAAATCGGAGAGTCCATTTGAACTACCATTGATTGCTATTTCTAGGCTATCAGTGCTGCTATTTTCTTCCAGGTTTAATTCTATGAAACATTTTGAGAGATAGAATAAAAAATAACGTTCCCATTGACTTTCAATATAATCAGACCAAATTAGTACATATAGATATAGACACAGAGTATTAGTACATATTTGTACTTAGTACATACAGGCTCCTTGCAACAAAAAAAAACTAATGGGGGGGGGGGGGGGGTGGTGAATTCTTGTGTACCTATTCCTAATACTAGTAGATGTGCAAAAATTATATCCATTGGCACATCCCTTGAAAGGACGAATTGTCGATCAGAACTCGTAGATACCTTATCAATATTATTTTATAAAACCATTGTAAGAGTAGGTACAGAGCACGTCACAATAAACTAGATAGACCAATTCAAAATGTTTTAAGACGATAAGCTCTTGTCAAAAATTGATTCCCCAGTACAAACAATTGTTACAACCTAACTAGTGCTGTTACAAACGTGTACTGAGTCACCATCCACTGTTCAATTGAAGTAGAAATACCGTTAATGGGAAATAAGTATCATTAGTCGGTGGGGGGGGGGGGGGTAAATACAGTTTAAAAAATAAAAACAAATGTAGGCATTTTTATAAAGTATATTTTCATCGAAAATCCCTTTAAAGAAAACCTTCCAACGACTTAATGGAAACAAATTGGCCATCCTCCGAAAAGGGAAATCATTGAGCCAACGTTGGTGACAAAAAATTTTAATGCAGTGTTCAATAATTCAAAATAATTATGATTAAACAGGAAAAACCAAGATTTATTTAAAAAACGGCGTTAGCTCACGATGTCCAGACTTAACTAGCCCAATGGGATCTCGAAATAATGTCAGGACTTTTTGTGTCATTCAAGTTCAAAGGTCAAAGTAAATAGCTTTCTATTAATTTAAAAATATCGAGAATAAAACCTGAAGCAATCCAGCGTAACTATATTATGCCATCAGCCACTTTCTATTTTGTTTCATAGAAAATGGTTGAGTCTGGTGGCATTACATTATTTTTATTCCCGTCAGTGTATCTCAGCTAAGCTGGTGAACATTCATATGTTATCGATTGCTCCATGTAGAGCTTGAAGTGCTCTTCTTTGATATGATGAATGTTGAAAAAATGCTTTTGAATGTGAAGGAAAGTAGATGAACTTGAGGTTCGTCATTTTTTCACCCAACATTCATTAACCATTCACTTGATAATACCAGTGGTGAACTAGGTACCTTTTGGCTTAAAAGAGTGACCTAACTAAATGACATGGATATCCCCATTCCAATCCATTACATAGGTAGTCCTTCAATACTGGAAATGAAATATTTAACTGGATTAGTTAAAATTAACATCGATTAGATACGGATTAGATACCCCAATCCAATGCAGTGTAATACATAAAGTGGGTTAAAAAAGTCTGGGTTGAAACAACTAACTCGTAGCCATTTTCAGCGATTTTTTACCCACAAACAATAAAAGTCGGTAACTAAAATGGCTGCAAGTTACTTGCAGATTTTTGTTTCCGAAAATTGCTCATTTTTGAACTCACCTTTCTGTTTGTCATTTAAACGTTTTGTTGAAATTCGGGATTTTTATCCCCCATCCAAGATCAGATATCCTGTGGAGTCACATATACATAAATAAGTAGGCACAGGCACACTTAAAAAAAATGGCACATTAAAAATTCTGAACTCTGGGGATGTATTCAGAACGCTGTGAAATGGATTGCATCTAAACAAAATTGCAAAAATTCATGCACTGAATGACAATTTTGAGAGTACATTGCAATTGTTTTCCCTCCAGAATTCACTAAACATATGTTTTCCGTGCAATTTTATTTAGCAACCTGAACCTCACCAAACACCCTGGTGTCATTCAACCAGCCTCACGTTTCATTAATAATTATCATCTCTCATTACCGCAATTTAATGTGCCTTTGTACGACTTTACTTTACCTTGCTGGGAGAATGACCCCAGATGATTGGAGGTAAAAGAGAAATATTGGAATGGGGACAAGTGAATTGAAGGTTAGAAGACCCCCCTTCAATTTTTAGAAAATCACATGCATTTTGAAAAGCGCGTCATGTGAGCTACAAGTTAACGCTCCAGTAACAAGATTGCTCAACTTCCTAATTTGTCCCTGGGAACTGGAAAAGTGTTGGGGAAACCATTGCTTCATTTGAGATAGGTAGGTACCTTGAGTATGTGGTCGTATTTTTTGATGATCAGCATCAAAACTTGTTCAAGATGGAATTATAAATCTCCTGCAGCTGCCAACTCGTTGGTGCAGTAAAATGATTAGCACTCAACTCAGTCAACTTAGTCATTCATTACAATAATGTAATATGCATGATGCTGGTATGATGTTTGAGTATGGTAGTTTGCTCCTATCATTCATGTCCCTACTTGGTTATCTTTAGATTTGCGTATAATTAGCATTTTTGAAAGTGATTCCTCTGACCTGGTCGTTTCCTGTGCTTGATTAGGCAAACTTCGTATCCCTAAACGTGTTGCAGTGCCTCCTCTTTCCCTGTCTTACCCTTAATCTCTGCCACTGAATTCATGTGTAAACACGGACGATTCGGGTGACAGATTTATGAATTACCAGAAGTTCACGGTCAATGTTGATGATGATCCTATCGTCGACTTGATCCTGGGTATCCCAATCCCAATGTTGAGCAACAACTCATAGATTGAATACCTTGGTGTACATGTATGTGTCATGACCAGTATGGGGTTTTGGAGTAATAAATAAATGCACATAAACAGAGGCAACTGTGGTGAAATACAACGTTCAACTACTGGGAAATAGAGCATCGATTGTGAATTAATTGTCACGTAGGTACCTACATTCAGGTATTCCATTGAAAACACAGTCTTGGTTCATAAAGCTGTTTCAGCCCAAAATATGAGTACCTGCATTTCATTATTGCCCTAGCAGTTTTGAACAATTTTGCTAACTGATCGATCCACTTGAGTAGAAATTGAATTTCTACAATAAAAACGATAGGTACTGCATTTTTGTATTCCAAACCTTCTGGATGCTCAGTTTTGGGCTTGTTGCTTTGGATGCCCATAATCCATTTGATCAGTGTCTTCCTAAATTCCTTCAGGTGGTTGCAGCATTTTTCGTCAACTTACCAAATAGGTACCTCTTCCTCACTTCTTGTAGGCATTCCAACATCGATATCTAGATTATGATGAGAAAATTTAACCTGTTTCAAGGTTTTGCGGGTGGTCTTTACTTTTAATAGTGTTGTTGTGTTGAATACACATTACATAAGTGTGGAAGTATAAAAGCAAATACCTACAGCCTCGCAGCACGCAAGTTCTAAGACCACCAATTGACAGTTGTGAGGTTTCTTATGATGAACATGATAAACTAAAACAAGAAAAAGGCATACTTATTTTTAAAATGAAATAAGTCATCCCATGTTTTTATTCATAATAAATCATTCACCAGACCAAATTTTTGTGTGGCGTGTTTCCAGTAATTTACTTTTTTTAATCGTCCTAGATTTCTGAACATCAAAATCTGAGCGTGAATGGTTTCGGCATCACAAACTAATTTGAAACCTCTTTTAGTGATTTGTATTTTTCATCTACTGTGCCAGTATCACGAAAACCTGTGCCTACCTATACCTAACATCTTTAACTCTTTTTTTCAGAAAATAAACATCATTTCTTGTGATTCAGTTTGAATAATCCGACTCAGGAAAAGCTGATTCATTATTACATTGATCTTTACTTTTAAATCATTTTTGTAATAGGCAGAATGAAATTATTCCAACGAGTTGGGTTGGATTTCCCTGAAATCTGCTAGTATTTTAGTGTAGGTACCTAGTTCAGAATGGTTTTTTACTACAGTGTTCTTCATTTTATTTAGCCACTTTGTGAATTGTCTCATAACGATGTGCTAAAAGTTATTTTACACTAGTAGGTATAGCTGTGATGTTATTGGAAAAGCTATAGTTTATAGACCTATAGGTTAACATTGCCTTTCTGTGCGTACCTGAATACAACATTTCAGTGTCATTCGTATTTTTTCTCATTTAGTCGAGGGCTCTTTTCTTACCTTCCTGAGAGGGGCGAGGAGGTGAGTAGGGGACTTTTAGGTGGATTTCATGGCTGAGGAATTTTTGTCTTACGAAGACCTTGACGTACGTGGTCTTTATATATATTCCGTTTGTCAAGTAACCTGCACTGAAATTTGAACTAACCACTGTGTTCCCATCCTTTGTCAGATCTGCTGCAGTCACAATAGGTTTACCCCACATACCTCTACCTGATTCTACGATCTGCTTGATTGATTAGGGAGATCATAATGAAGCCATGATTACAAAATAATGTAGGTAAACATTGCAATCGTCTGCTTTGTTATTTAGATCAGATACACACTCCCCTTGATCTGATCTAGTACATTTCACCTCTGGGAATCCCCTTGGAGGGAATTGCAGCATATTGTAAAGTTGAACAACATACCTAAATCATAAATGCTTAAATCAGTAATTTCAATTCTTCCCTACCTTGAAGCTTGAGAAGCCTACACAAAATTAATTATTTGACGCTCTACGTCTGCATGAACACGTGAACAAAGCTTTGAAGAGTTTATTTGAACAACACTTAAAAGTTATGTAGGTCCATATAAAACATGACAGAATTTATGTAACTTTTCATTTTAATTTCATTATATTTTATGCCAATGGATTTTGCTGAATTGCATCATACTGAGTGTTTGTTTTGATGTATGAATGGCTGAACAGCTCTTGTGTATTAATTTCAATGTATACACTTCTTAATTTTATTTTTTGTGACTGTGCGTCTTTTACTGAAACTGCGTGATTCACATGAGCTATTTATTTTGTTACATATACCTACTCTTTAATTGGCTTGATAATGCATCTTTTATTGAGAAGTTATTAATTGGTTATATGAGCAAAGTTTTGGTAGCTATAACGGCAGTCTCTGCATTGTTTACCTTAGTAAAAAATATACCTACTATTTTTCAACGGTTCTGTACTTACAAAATTAATTTATTATAGTAATCTAGAATTGCGCTTTGCATTTTTCATTTCTGCATTATAAATGACTCAGTTGATGAGATCGCTTTAATTAGGTACCTACTGGTCACTAATACGGAGTTTGTAATATGCACTTCTCTCTTGATTTCATATTGCACTGATACCTAATTATTTAATAATGTAGTTTGTGATTGGTTAGGCTTGTAATTTTTTCCAATTTGAAATACCTATACATTTTTCACTCTTATTTCATTTGCCATTTTTATGAAGATTTAAAAATAGCTTTTCCTAAACTACAAACCAAGGGAGGCAATGTTATTGTATATACTGTTGATTTCAGATGCAGTGCACATTCAGGGGAGCTGGCCTCTCAGAGCACAAATTCCTATAGTACCTTTAATTTGCATCAGATGTGTAATATTCTGGGAAAGCGTGGGCTGAATGTGTGAGAATGGCTTCTCATAGCAAATGACTCCAGTTGTTGATCAGTTTTTCAAAAGACTATTCATGTTCAAGTTAATACGTTCATCTAAAAATTCTGTACATAAATCCTTGTTAATATTAATTATTTAAGATTATATATTTATAGGGCTCTGTTCATAGATATGGTATGTTGTTTCTTATTTCTACTTATTATTTCTTCATTTTTTGAGGTACATAATAATAATCTGGTAAAACTTGCCTCGTAAAATTTTATCTCATAACTTTCGAAAACCTTCTATCAGAATTGACATTTCCGTCATTAACCTTTCTACAGAAATCGTCCCCAAAGAACTTGCTTTTAAAACAAATTTGGAATCTCAAAATCCCACTTCCTCAGTAAGTATTTGGTTTGAGGGAAATTTTCATTGACTGTTCCTAGAGTGGATGGTTTTGATTATCTTGTCACAATTCAATTATAGGCAGTTGCTACTGTTCGGAAAATGTTTTGTTATGGAGGGTAATTAAGGTTGTGATAAGTTTTATTTATTTAAATATTGCTATCATGGGGATGTGAAATCTCAAATCTTAGGTAGGTAACCATTGACGTTGATAAAAATATATTACAAGGGTTCTTTGTTAGAGTCTTAACAAGATAATTTTCATTACTCACATGGAGATTAATATCCAGATTAATTCGGATATCATTTGTTGTTGCTCAAATACAGATAATTCAAGATTTTTCGTCATACCTAAGTGGGTACTCCCAATTCCTATTGTGAATCATGAGCATCCTTTGGAGTTCAAATAACGTTATATTTCAGATATAATCCAAGTCGGGGAATTTGTGTTAATATAGTGTAATTTTGTATGCTTCTTGTCAACTGCAGGTTTTACT
The DNA here is from genome assembly GCA_954871275.1 of Leptopterna dolabrata. Classification (NCBI taxonomy): domain Eukaryota; kingdom Metazoa; phylum Arthropoda; class Insecta; order Hemiptera; family Miridae; genus Leptopterna; species Leptopterna dolabrata. Next base: position 67,773,580 of record OX940974.1, on the reverse strand, counting down.
TTTGAGCTCGCACCCCAATCTATGTACAACCACAAATATTAATACTGTATGGATGAACCAAATCTCTGTTAATTTAAAAAATATCATTCGTACCTATGCCATTTGAAACTAGCTTTTGAGCAAGAATGGCTGATTTACAGTTATTTCTATTAGCCCTCACCTTCATTTTTCTCTATACTTACCACCTCTGCAATCACCTACCTGCAGCAATACCTGCTACTCAATTGTTTTGTATTATTTCAGTAAACTCGAATGAAATTTCAGCATGCAATTTGAGTACATAATTGTTCATTTTAATGTAACACCATGAGTTTTTATGAAGGCACATTGCATCATAGCCAAAATACCGATAGTTGATAGTTTTTCAATTTATTCAGATTTCCAACATCTCTCTTTTTCTCACCTGGCTTTGAAATTGAAACTTGGTTCTCTTTGAAGTAGGTACTGTTCTGATGTCCCATCCCTTCCCAATAATAGAATAGAAATCTAACAGCTTCGGAAATTCATGATTAATAATCTGATTGGCTACAAAATTATTCAACTTGCTTGTCATACTGAGGAGAATATATAATTTGTAACTGGTTGTCCTCTTTGTCCTGGTTGTCCTCAGTATGACAAAGCAAGTTGAATAATTTTGTAGCCAATGATTAATAATCTGATTGGCTACAAAATTATTGAACTTGCTTTGTCACACTGAGGAGAATATATAATTTGTAACTGGTTGTCCTCTTTGTCCTAGAGCTTCTATCCTAAACTTAATAATTCCAGTCATACAACTCGTGGATAACAGCTGCAGACAATGATACACATAAAGCATAAAATATTCCATTTTCAACATGGAATAATTAGTTAGGGATTATTTTCTGTTCAGCATTACTTACCAGGTTCATGAGAAGAAGGAACATTTTCAACTACAAAGGAAAGAGTTCGGATAGCTCTATATTCAATAAATAATAAATTCAATAATTAATAAATTAGATTAATTTTGTTCGAAAATTAAATTTTTTCAAACATCCCATCGTTATCCCATTGTTAAGTGGAACCTATTTCTGTTCATCTAGTCATTCTTGCTCAGAATGAAGATTCTTCAAAATTTGGCCTTGTCAATGTTCTTTTTGGTTCTCCTTTTGTTTCTAAAAATTTCAGTTTATTGGGAAGAGAATATATTTGTTATAGACTTTCTTTCGTCCCCTTTCGTCTTTGTTCATTTCAATAAAACGAATTACACCAATGTACCTTGCACTGTGTACTCATGTACCTACGATTCTTTTTGTCAAGTTTTCAGATTACCTCCTCCTGCTTTGCGTTATAGAAGGGCAACTATATAGTTCATATCATAAACTGAATTCCCCTTTTCCTCTTCCACTTGCAATGATACTTTGTGTTTTATTGCAATTTTCGAATTCCTTACAAAGAATGATGCAAAGACAAGGCCAAAAGCTCTTTTAGATATAGGCGTTTATATATTTTTTAATTGAATTGTCCAAGTTGTAGTAAATTGCCTACCATCTTGTTTATCCAGTGTATGTTGATAATTTAATTTTAATCATTCATTCCTGCTTCAAATTATTGCCTCTATTCAAATAAATAAGTACTTACCACATTTCGTGACATGAAATTGGAAGTCCATGATTGAAACATGTTATGCTATGATCGTGTACTTCCAATGTTCATTATTTAATTCAACTTTCTGTTTCTGAAATATGAATACATTTCAGATACAACCGAGGGACGTTTTAAAGATTTTTTTCTTTTTTGGAAACCAAACCACTCCATGGATTCATATTTCATTCCAAGTGGCTTCGCCAACTCCATGTCATTCAGTGATAACTATTTGACCAAGTTTAGTTTATAATTTCTCATTAGCGTTCCACTGTGTGTATGCTTGGGGGTTTAATTTCATGAGATATGATGTTATGGAACCAAACACCTTTAAATTTCACTTTGACTTTCACTCTTTCTTCCTTCCATCTTCCTCGTGTAGCTCAAAATTAGATAGGTATAAGTTTTCCTAGTTGAGAAAACCCTAAATTTCAGCACCTACCTACTTCTACTACTTTATATTTTTGTGATATGAAATACGTGTGTTTTATAGTATTATAGGAGGGGAATCATCCCCTGTTGTTTCCCCATGTCTTTCTCCTCCTAATGCGAACTCAGTTCACTACTATTCAAAAAGGTCCCAACATGAAAGTGAAGAACTAACTGACTTGCAAGGGCAATTGGAAAGGCAGAAACGAATTTTGGAGTATGATTTCTGCCATGATCTACCATTAAAAATCTTGACAGTTATGTTTGTCGGAACAATCTCAAAATGAATGGGAAATTTTTAACTGGGATTTTCTCTCACCCTCAAAAGGACACCCAACGTAGTACGTGATCTAAAAATGTTGAATCTGGGAGGTTTATCATCTTAGAGCCCAAAAGATTACCAAAATAAATGAAATGTTCCATTCTTAGATAATCATTTCAGCAACTAGGGATGTTATCTGGAAACCGGAATGTGCCCTCACTGTTATTACTTTCTTAGTACCACCTAATTCATGTTTATACTTCATACATTTGAGGAAAACCTGTTTTTCATTTAGATACTATCATAATAGCCGATCTCCTATCGGTTTAGTTTTGTTTGAGTGTAATAAAGGGATATTGAATGACTTATTGGAAAATAATAATCCTAGCAATATGTAGGTAACTGCATGTCTAATATGCAACCTTGTATTTTACGGAAAACCTTGCTCCTATTTCGTTTTTGCTGACCATGTTCAGCAAAATTTATTTACCTACTTGCCAGTCCGTTTTCCTTTACTACGTGAAAGCTTTATCACCCTACCAGTTGCTGCTACTCACCACCAAATTTCAACAGCTGCTAGACCAAAATCTGATCTTTCCTTGCATTCAGCATAATAAAGCTTTGAGCCATAGCAGTCTATATTCATCTTGAAGACGATAATTGCCGAGTACAAAATGAAGTTTAAAACGCTATATTTCCGGTAAACGTCCCTGGATTTATTTACTTTCCTATAAAGTATATAATTTCACAATAACTAGATTTTCATTTATTTTAATGTTTTAATTTTTTCTTTGCTTTCATTCTTTTACTCAGTGGTTGAATTGTGACTTTCATTATTTCATTTTAGTACCTTTGGTAATCAACGGTAGTAGTGGTCTTTGGTTCAAATCATGATTGTCAAACTTCACCCAATTTTTCCATTTACATACCTTCGGTATTCTAACAGTACCTACCTACCCATGGAACAAGAGAGAACGGCCACTGATCATTATTAAAATACGTAACAACAAACAACAAACAAACTGTTGGAAACTGTTTACTAGCATATGTCCCTTCTATCTGCCTCAATCATTTCCTAATTTATGCACAGTTGATTTCATAACACTCTTTCCCACAAGCAGTTGTTCCGTTTTTCTGGTTCCATTGGCAGTTTATCTGTATGTCTTTACATACACCAGAGTTGCTTCAGTGATGTGGTCATCATTGTATTTGAAAAACGGGTAACTATCCAAAATTGGCAATTCTGATTGAGTTTTACATTGTCTCCCTTCTTCAATTTGCAGCAACAGAAAATGGGCAGACATTTAATTTAATCACTTGATAAAAGTAGTTGTGTTGCTCAACAAAGTTGTTCAGATGCCTTTGAATTTCATGTATCTACTTCATCTTTCTAGAATCACTGAAACTAAAAGCGTAGGTTCTATTAACTAGGTAATTCACCATTAATTTAATAAAGGAATAGGTACCCCGGGGTGGGGGGGGGGGGCACTATCTATTCTCAACCCGAAAGTATTGCTTAGAGATGTGGAGTGGAGACGACAGTCTTGACTCGAAGGATTTCCAGGCAGTAAGTCATTGTATAACAAGAAAATTGTAGTATGGAATCGGTTAGCTTGGTTGGTTGCTTATAAGCAAAGAGCTTTGCACAGGTACTCTTTTTCAACTCATTCAGCAGGGTTGATGCTTCCTTCTTACAGTAAAGGTGATCGCTTAAGGCAGCAAGACCGAGTTTCAGGTTTTAGGGTGCCTACACTCTCCCCTTGGAATGAGGGATTGAAGTAAGTTTGGATCGCTTTCCACCTTTCTTTGAAGGGAAAGAGCAGGAATCCTAATATCCCTGAACGATCACCCGCACCCTAGGAGGATGCCACATAAACTCATACATGCTGACTGTTGAAAATAATTTTCAATAGGTACCTATCTACTTTTCAACTGCAATATCTGGACGCTAAAATATAATTCGCTTTCTTGGAACACAATTCAGACAATCTCATCTATGTTAGCCATGTAGGAAGGAACTGGACAACTCATTCAAAGATGCAACTGATCAGTTGACTAAAATACGATTTTGTTGAAACATCTCAGTTAACATAAATAATTGGATTTACAGTTATTGAAAAATTATTCATAAAAAAATATGATCAACGTCATCATAACTAAAATTTCATTAGGTACATTGGTGAATCAATAAGAACACACTGAGGGATCGATTTTGTAAATATGCTCTCCACATTTACTGAGCCGGTCATTATTTGATCAAAACAAAAAATGACCAACAATGACAATGACAATGTGTGTTTGGGATCAAAGCATATGAAAACCTCAAACAAGTTACCTATGTGTATTGTGCCACATCAGGGGGGGAGCATAATCTTATCTTATTATATAACTAGTTACTTAGGTACCTAATTTTATGAGCCTGTAAAGGGGGGAAAACTGCGAGAGAAAAAACGTTGAATAATTGGGGTAAACAGTTCATTGTACTCCAGTGGGCAGGATAGTACGTGAGAACAGCTAAGAAAGGATCATTGCTGTAAGAATGAGATTTTTTCATCAGGTAAATTATGCACCCGGTTGTAAACTGCATATCAACATGGGCTTGACATTTTTGCGTTTGGTTTTATTGTTTAATAGATGTATAGATCAAGTATAGTTTCAAAGGCGTGATAATACTGTTGGATTGTGGTGACCCAGACTGTAATTTTTCCGCTCTATGAGTTAATTTTTTCCCCCTGCATCTTGACTTGATTGTTCTTTGAGTTCATCAACATACTATTTTCAGTTTTAGGTTCATTACATCCAATCACCTCCACTATCTTCATACTTGCAACTAAGGCTATGCAGCTCAGCTCCAATGCTTAACTTTAATGCAAACTTATATTGAAATGAACTCACAAAATCGTGCCATTTCATCTCATGTCACAAATCACTTTGTTCATTACTTTGGTAGGTGCATACACCTTAAAATTGCTTAGTATTTGACCTCGATATTTCATAACTTGATTGATAAAGACTCCTAACCTGTTAGATCAGATGTAACTTCTTATGTTATTCAAACAGTTGCAAGCAAGTCTGGAAACAAACAGGAAAGGCCTCAGCTCAACATAAGGTACCTAAATTGGGTAGGTGCTGGGCTTTAAATAGAAGTCCTTTGCATACTTGATCACAATCAATCATGTCCTGTGGATTCAATTCTTCTTCTTCAATTGTACCTCACTGATTTTGTAGTTTGTTGATGTATGGTTTGTAACTTTCGTGTTGAAGACATCCATAAAACGTGTGTCCTTTTTTCTTTACATGTTATGGTTTTTTCCCTGGCATCTTATAGTTTTGTTTTTGAATTTCTGGTTCCATAAATACATGCAACTGGTAACAATTTTGTTCTGTTTTGTGTGTATCATTTCTTTTCTTATTGCTCAAACAGATTATTATAAGCACTTTTTGCAAAGGTTTTATTCGTGTATTACAAATGTCTCAAGAAAGTTCAACCACAATTGCCATTTTTTATTGGTTTACTCGCTTTTGCTATGTTACCCACATGAAATATTCCTCAAATGCCATTATGTTCAGTGCTAACTCTTGAGTATTACAGAATTTCGTTGCGGATACATGGCCTTCTGCGCATCACTTTGTAACTTTAAATGAAAGCAAAGTGGCCCCATCGTAAGCACTGCATGAGACCACATTCACTAATCTCTAACGCCTGCTTGTATTTTGTGAGTATTATATCCACAGTACCTACTGGTTGGCCTTTACTATGTGCTTCTCAATGTGCTCTTTATACATTTCATTTTCTATGTTGACACATTCAGGCTATGCTAATGACGTAGGTACCTCACTTATAAAATTAATACATGAAAGACCATGTCATCGATGTTAGGTGTCTCAAAAGCTTAAGCATTCACTGATATTTTCATCGTATTTATTATTTTCCAGTTTTTTTTCTTTCGCAAAAGCCTCTGTTTCATTCAAGCCCCACAGATTCATACATTACTTCCTTTGTGAACCTTGCAATACAATTTTCGCCGTACATTTTCGGTCAGATGTACATGTAAAAGAACTACAACTTTCCTACTGTGGCTGTATTATCTATCTAGATGTGTATAACTGTTCAGCATGTCACTGAGAATTTTTGTCTGCTACTTTGCTTTTTTATTAATGATTAGTTATTTATCGTTATGTGTGCATGAATGTGCACACAATGAGTCATGCTTTTATGGTATACATATTTCATTATTTTTACACGTTTTTCTAATTCCATGAGGACACATGAAAGGGGTGTGTGTATGTGTAGAGAAGAGCCAACTTCAAGTTCACCATGCAGTTTGACCATGTGTATTTTATGACTCAGTAATTCAAATTCTTTAGAAATTTCTTGTAAGTTTGACAGATTTGATATTGGTGAAACAAAAGGTATTTTTATTTTTATGTATTATACATCAACACAGTTTTAGTGGTTGTTCATTCCTTTAAAAACTCTGAAGGATCCAATTTATTGTATGGTTACTAAATTAAGTACTTAGGCCTAACTAGCTATTATGCGGGTCACGCTTAAAAATTAGAACAATTTTTTTTTCTTTTAAACAAGATAGGTAGAAAGCAAGCTATTCACGTGATTATGAATTTTCAGTTATCAACAGTAGAGTAAAAAACGCATAACACAGTGCATTTATCAATGAGTTCACCATGAATGATGAATCTAAAATGCCTGAAAATTCATGAACCATTGTTCTTATTGTTTATGCTTTGATTATGTTTTTTGTCCCTTTACCAGTGTACAGTAGATAAATGTTTCAGATGCACTGAAGTTTAGTCGTGTTGCTATGACCTTGTATCAGCGTACTTTACATTGAAAACAAATTTAGTCATTGTCATATTTTATTTATATTCATAAGTCATCATGCTTTTTATGTTGTGTTGGGTGCATGTGCTATAATTGTACATCACCTGTGATCGAATATATCTATATTATTTATATCTTCATCACCTAATTTTCCACTGAACTAAAAATTTTCCACTTGAACAGAAAGTTGACTTAAACTGGGAAATCTACATAAAGTGTATACACACTTACTTACTTCACTGCTGCAGTAAAAATTCGTTGTTTTCTTATGAAATGAAATTTTTTAAATGTTCCCCTTCACTTCTTAGTCAATTTTTTTTATAAATGCTTTGCTAATCAATTAATTGATCGATTTTCATTTCAATTTTTTAACATGCTAAAATAACAATAGTATCTTTCCAGATGTTACGACCATCCTTCAAAAACTGGGTTATTTTCAAAATCATTCATTTTTGGTGATATTTGATAACAGATGAAATTCAAACACTAGCTGTTTGCATGATTTGAATTTTAAATAAAGGTTAAATGATAACTTGTTTATTGACATTTATTATGTAAATTTAACATTTAATGGATTTCTTTTCAGGAAAAATGTAAATAATAAAATTTAGCCAGCGAATGAAATCAAAGATGTCATAAAACAATATGCCATCTCAAGTTTAAAAGTGGAGTATGTGAGTACGGAACCCTTGTTTATTCAGACACATCCAACTTTTAAGACATCGTCATTTGAAGCAGATCTATCGTTAGATTGAACCCTAGGAATTTGAAACATGTTTATGACTCTTTCCACCTAGTTTTAAAAGTGTTTATTACTATTATTTTGCTTAGAAAAGGTATTTCTGTCTGCTGAATAATTAGATGAAATAACGTGCCTTTTTTGGAGATTGGATAGTTACTCATTGATCTCAGTTTTACTTTTTAGTTGATTTTTTTTTGTTCATGAATAAATCCAAGCTGATGTATGGGTATAAGCTCCATTGGAGTCTTTAAAATGATGATTGAATTCATTCAAATCCTTATAACATGTATTTAGACGACGACAGGATCATTTTCTTGTAAATACACGATCTAGATTTTTTAAAAAGTGGGAATGGATAGGTAGTGAATGACTTATGTATACACTGAGCTATATTTCTACAATGTTGAGAGAGTAATTAGGGATGTACAAGTAGTTTTCATTAGCCTTTAAACTATCAGTGGTGTGGGCAAATTGGTTGCTTGAGTATGGTTAACCTAGAACTTAGGGTTTTAGAAATGAATTCAGTTTGAATTAAGTGAGAAAATTATTATACCTATAGCTCTGAGTATAATTCTGGGGAAAGAGGTGCTGATAGCAAGTCCCTAGAGGGAAAAAAAATTATGTCAACATGGGGTATAGTAAATCTAGCAGCATAGTCTCAGTTGGCATTGTTATCTGAACAAGGTTGTCTAAAGTACTAGCTGTTTTATTGATTGACAAGAAGATCAAATTTTATATCAGTATACCCAGTGTATGGTATCTTGAATAGGAGCTTATGAATAGGACATGAACTCTGTATGCTCCCGAACTTGTATGCATCTTAACTTGTGATTGATACCCTTTGTAAAATAAGGTTCCATTGATTATCCTCACATAGTTTTCATGATACACCTACGATATCTCAATATAAAGTAAAGCACAAAGCAGTAAAGTGTGGCTTTTTGTCCGACTGCCCTGCCAGAGTCACGGACGTGATCAGCGGTCCTCCAGTGGGAGGATCAGAATTCGATCTGATCATTTCCTCTTGGCTACTCATTGCCTCACCCCCTTGAGTGGGGAGGGGTTCGCACAACAGCTACATACTTGGACATGTCACCACGTGCCACGGTGGCCACCCATCCACTAACCACACTCGAAGTTTCTTAACTTTGGTGATATCGTGGAACTGGTTTATTCCACCTGCTAAGGCCGTTGGGCTATTCTCAATATTAAACATAATTTTTTTTCTCCCTCCTTTAATTTAATGTTATTTCCTTTAGTAATTTTAGTTAGATTATTTCCATCAATTGTGGATTTCCTTTCACAGTGGAATGGATTGATTGATCCACCTAGTAGCACAAACTCCCACTTACATTTCATTTATATACTATATTTCCATATTATATCATTTTAATAATTTTGCCATGAAACCATGCACTTTGACCCAGACTAGAACCCGTTTCTCTCCCAGTTTTATTTTTGCCGAACCTCTGGGCACCTATTTCTGAAACTTCTTTCTCACTAAATACCAAAAGCTGGGTAGTCCATTGCCACTGGGAGTTACCACCCAAATTGGTAGTGCTGTGAGTGTGTTGAATGGCAGTTGTTTTACATTTTGAGATCAATTTATTGAAGTTTATTTTGTCAGTTTCCTGTGGCTGTAGCATGCTGACAGAAAAAAAACACTTTCAAGCAATGGATGGAATATTAAGGGCATTGAAGGTTCAAAGGTGGATGGTTTTTTTTTCCACCCGTTCTGTTGGCTAATTAACCTGACTCAAGTTCTGAAAATGTAGACATGTAGGTTCTCATGGTTGGTGGTTGGTTTTCATTTTGACTAAAAATGCAAATTCTGACCTACACATGCGCATCCCAAACGGACTGTTCAGTGTATGTAGGTCTACTTGCGGATCACTTTTTTCTAGATTAATCATTCAAGCAACTCATTTATACCAGTGATATGCTTTTAATTCAAGGTAATGTCCACATTGCACCTCACATATTCAGATTGTGTTCTGATTTACCATCTAAAGATCTGATTGTATGATATTTTTGTTTGGTGTATGCATTCATCTTAAAAGTAGGTATGACAGGAAGTTTACTTTTCAAATATGAACATATTTTTATAAACCTATGTCGTGGTTTAATTATTAAATCTAACGTCTGCATAGGTGATCTTATCATTCATAATGAAGACCTAATTGATAATCGGTTGTTAACCATGTTGGCATGTAGGAAAACGTTTGATACGCAAAAGTATCAAACGTCCTTTCTTTTCATCATTATGAAACATTTACATCCTTACTTTTCACAATCTAAAAAAAAGAAAAAAGAAAAAAATAAACAAATATTTTTCATGTTCAGTCCTAAAAATGATATCCTGACACTAATTCATAACATGATTTTCTGAATTAAAATTTTAACTATACTGGTAGATTCATCCAATACCTACTACGTTTATCAATTCCCTGAAATGTTTCCCACCTAGCATACAGTTGATTTTTTGCGTTATATTAGTTGCTGGCATAGAAGTTACATTGCTTATGAAAAATAGGTAGGTACCAAAGAGACTTTCTGCTGTCTCTTCCTGCAGAGATCCTGCCATGTACTTCCATGGGAGAATCAGACGCCATTGAATAGTACACAACTAATGATTTTCATTTAAGAACCTAATCATTGTGAAATACAGTCATTTGCAACAGTGGAGTAGCTCGTGTCTACCTTCGGGATGGTTACGTTAATATTAGATGGAAAATTGGTGACTTCGGAGAATAGTAGTTAAATTTCCCAATCATCCCCAACTTGGCTTTGTTTTCTAAAGTGTTATAGGAATACGCTTTCCCAAATGAATTGATTCCACCAATTCAAAGTAACAGTCTTTGAAAGCAATATTAGATTTGCTGCATCTTTATTGAATGACAAAACTGTACTGAAGGAATATTTTCATTATAAGAGTAGAATCATGCATCATTCAGTCTGATCAATTGTGCAAGTTTTATATCTGCATGAAATCAATTATTCTGTGACATTTTCTAGAATTGTCATTAAGTAGGATGATGTTAGATTCAAACACGAAATATATTTCTTGTAATTTCCTTTATTTTTATTTATTTATTTTTTTCAAGAAGTGGAAGTTTATCGTGAAAAGACACGTTCATTATTTGTTAACGCTTTATTTTTACCCGTTACCTAATACCTGGTCACCTATTTACATGAATATTTAATTAAATCAATAAAACAAATAAAAACTCAACATCTGTTAAATGACTAGTAGTTCATACAAACTAGCAGCTAGAACAGGTTTATCTCTAATTCATGTCATTCAGCTCACCTAGTTTCGGATTAATAGTTGGTCAGATACCTACAATAAACTTCAATGAGGAGGATTTCGAGGTTTAGTGAGGAAGAAAGATATTTTACTGTGATTTTTTGGTTCATTTTAACACTTTCTTCAGGGCTGCAAATAACTCGATGTTTGGAAACAGTAACATTTAAAAGCGGTATGAAGTTGGATCTGAGAAAAAGTGGACTTGAACCTGTACCGTACCTACGTTAGTAATGTCGGAAAATTGAGAACTACATTTAAAACCTGAAACTCAAATAGGTACCTCAAATATGAAACTCTCACTTTAACTACTTGTCAAATATTTAGTTTTCACTTTACCAGCATTACTAAAGCTGTATGTACATTTTCAAGGCTTCACTTTCTTTAGCTGCAAGTTTAGTTCAAATTCCGTCTACTTCTCATGTTTCCAAAGTTAACAACGAATCAGTGGCACAGTAAAATATGACCCTTTTCCTGACTTAACCTCGACATCGCCCATATTGCAATATACCAATCGTCATTCTACCTGTAATGATTGAAATCATGATGATAATATTTAAAATATTCATTGAGCTGGCTCATAAATAAATAATAATAAATTCAGCTATAGATGAATTTTCCAGTGAAGGGTTTCCGAATGACAAATTTTGTGAGAAAAACATTCGACTGGTATGATGTTTATATTGGTCTGATTAAAATTGTTTGCACAGAGGATGACGCCAGTCTGAATAAAATTTTGCTCGCAATATAATGGAAAATAGATCAATAGCTGAATGGTGATAGCTGGATCAGTAAATCCAGTATAACCATAAAGAGATACTCTGTACCTATACTATATACATTGGTGCTGAATTCACCAGTTGCATTCTCAAAATAACATCTATTGTGTATTTTGTTTCACTGGATCATAAATAGGGATTACTAATATAATGATAATTTAAAAAAGAGATAAGAAGAAATTTCCAGTTGAAGAAGTTTTTCTGAAAAGGTGTGATAAAACAAAGATCTGTAATGATACAAGCATCGAGTAAGATCTATCATGTATCTAATGAGTTAAATTAAGCTTGATCAGTGAGTCAAAACTTGGTATTCATAATACTTTATGGGAAACACATTAGTTGTTACTGCTTTTCTCACACTCGTGTCCGTATTTATCAATAACAATTGCCAGAAACTCCTCTGAATGTACATTACAATATAATTATGGATTTATAAAACCAGGTTTCATATATACATACTATTCATTTTACTCTTGGTATAGTAGTAACCATAATATCATTATGAACCAAAAATAAGCGACTCAAGTTTGCTGCGTGATTGCTTCAGCTTAGGGCATGCACCTGAGATGGGATCCTTCGACAATGGTATGTTTCAGCATGTGTCATCTGTCAAAATCCTTACTCTTAGTAGATTAGATTGTTCCATAATTGGCTTTCGTTTCAGATACGCGTCGTTAATGCTTTCCGCCAAGGCCTTGATGCTCGTTATGGGGAATCTTTGGCAGAAGTTCTCAGGAAACAAACTTCCTTAAGTAAGCGGCTGTCTCAAACCTCGTCTATTGAATATGCGGACAATGTCAATGACGAGCTTATGATCCCAGAAATTGATGTGGAACGCCTTTCGTCACACAGCCACACAGAGACAGCAGTTTAGTCATTCACAATATCTAATTAATTAAATTAACACTGTTGCCTAAAGACCAGGCCCGGAAACCCATTGTTGATTGTTTCGTGGGTATACGGCTCTGATGCATGTAATTATTGTACATTTTATATAAATTAATTAAGAGATGTGTTATCTACATGAAAGGGTTATTGTTTAACGATGTAGAGTGTTGATATGTTGTAGTAGTGACATCAACTTTAAATTGCCCTTACCTTGCCTACTGTAAAATGGGTTGCTTATGACCTCCACAAAAATGTCAGCTGTTGTTCCATGTCTCCCCAGTCACTGGAAAACTGTAATTATTAAACGAATAGTTCTTCTGTAATTTGCCACAATGTTTTTTAAAATTATTGAAGCATTTATAATTGACTAAAATATTTGTATAATATACCTTTTTATAAGATTATATAAATGCAGTTATCTGCATTGGCAAGTACAAAACGGATAGCAAGTCTAGGGGAGACTGTTATTATTGTGAAATAGTTATATTTTGACGCAATCATTCATTTTAGGAAATGCAATATGAAATGGCTGAAGACCAATGGGAAAAATAGTCTTCATCCTTTTCTTGCAAAATTTAACATGATACTTGATACTAAAAAGTTGCTCTGCATGTTAGTTTTCTCATGTGTCAAGCACACTGCATGCATGTTCAAACATGAAGAATTTATCTAACCATTCAAAAATTTCAACTCTCCATCGCACGTGTATGTATGAAAGAAAAACTACCTACCTACTTTGGGCCTATCAGATATTGGTCTGCTAGACCTAACTCTACTTTTTTGTATTTGAGCGGGATATGGCTAGGGACTGGTTCTGATCTGAAGAAAATTTGAGTGAGATGAACCCTCTTGAAATCCAGAACTGCGTGTTTGCATTGATCAGTGTACCCAACTGTTATTTAGAGAACGTCATTGAAGGAAAACTAATCGTTTTCTGGTCACTTTGCACATCATCTGATGGATCCGCCAATTGTTTGTAGAGAAGGGCTCCCCTTAAAATGTTGTTGACAAGCGTTCTATGTATGCGCTAATCGGTGCACTCGCGAATCTGATTGAGCCAGTTGACCCATTGCCCCCACTATTGCAATTGGCTCAGATTCTTCCAACTTAAAGTGAGTTTGTGTGTCATACTTGAGGCATTGCTGTCCTTGGGGTTTGAATGTAAAAACGGAAAAATTGCGCATGCTGGCTTGTCAGTAGTGCCCCACTGAGTCAAGAAAGCTGATTTGAAGGTGTTCCATGTAAGTTTTGGACCTTCAAAGCTTGTGCAAGAGTTACGACTAGTGAACCCATACTTTTTGCTTAATCATCCAAACAACATTCTACTGTTGCACAACATGACTTAGGGATCCACTCCTTCATGTTTAGGGTCAAGTTCTGTAAGTATGATTGACCATGACGTTTGATGGCTGTAACACTTGTTTTAGCAGGCTTTCCATCCTCTTCTCTTGTTCCATCATTTGTCGATTTTGGGTCTTCAAAAGTGTGATAATATAAAAATGGGCGGTACCACTTGAATTTTGCAAACCAGGCCAAGATCTTGTCGTTTCCTTTTGTGTTTTCTCATAAACATTCTTATCTGTTTGGACACCACAGTTATCCTAATATGAAATCAGTTTCAAATCGTGAGGGGGGACACCAGTGGATCATGATGCTATACAATTTGTGAGTAAGCTAAGAGTGCATATTGAACATCAAACCCCGATTTGACGGTTTCAAATTATTTCAAACCTTGTTTTGAATGAGGAGCGAACAAAGCCTATCGGTAAACTGTCCTCTGGAAAAATATCGGGCGTCCAGATACTGCCAACAAGAATTTAACTGCTTGAGCCAAATCCAGTCCCTCGCTCAAGTACAAAAAGGTAGGGCGATCCTCTAGGAGACCAATATCTGATAGGTAGGTAGTTGTTCTTTTATATATATATATATATATATATATATATATAAACTGTGTACGAGTCTTTAAGTGAGTACGTGTGTGTGAGAGTGATGCAGAGTGAATATCTTCACTTGAAAAGCATATTACTTACCGAATACATACAAAAATGGTTAAGCAGCAAAATTAAGTATAAATTAACTATGAAAAACCAAACAGAGTAGATACCTATTTTTTAATTGAAAGAGAATTCATTTAATATTGTGATATGTCAGGTAGACTCTAGGAAAACTCTTTTTAAGTTTTGGTAAGTACATGGATCAACTCCTTGATTAAGTACATCTCGAGTATGTATTGCACGCCGTGTATATGAAATGTAAAAAAGGTCAATGGTTACATGGATAATAATTCTTCTATTTCTACTAGTCATATTTATGAACAGACTAAAGGCTGTTAATAGTTCTCTCATTCACTCAATGTAATTTAGACTTGTGAATATGTAAGCGGCCTTCATTTGTCTTTATTATAGTTATTTTTATGGGCACAGATCTTTTTATAACGGTATATTTATGCTGATAATACTAACATACTATTCACATTTTAAAAACTTACTTTTAATGTATAGTAGGTCACTATTTACTTCTGATTTCCAATACCATTAATCTCTTTGACATACTTCTAATACATACCTAATGTTTCTTAATGAGAAAATTACCTTGGAAAAAAAAAATTAAAAACTTGAAATCTATAAAAACAAAAACATATGTTTATTTAAAAGGACCCCTTATAGAATGTTCCCAAGCTGAGCCCAATTAGCTGGAGGTTCAAAAAAGTTCCTAATTAACAAATATATCATTAAGAAAATAATAGGCCTCTGTTACATTCATTGCCTGCTTAGAACTTGTCTTTTATCCCAACTGAAAGGTCATAAGAGTATAACATTTTCAAGTAGGTGGTTAATCTTCATAATTTGGTAGAATCATTGGGCACTTCAAATCCACTGTTGATGTTTTTCATGCATGTAGTGTGTGCATTAATGAGTGTTTGCATGTCATGAGAATGTGAGTTGCGTGTGTACTACTATGTGCGTGATAGTAGTTGCAAAGTGAAAAGGGTGTGGTCAGTACACGTATTTTATTGGGCATTGGATGAAGGGGGGGGGGGGGAGATCTTTTTAAGTAGAATAAAAAGTACCTAAAATGTGCACACTCATGTGTATGTGTGCTTGCCTGCCAGTTTTATTGTTTGCCAGTTGTGATAACATTATTTCCATTATCTGGATTTAATTTTTGTCTCATAGCCACAACTAATGAGCAATAACTTGCAAGGGGTTAGGTGTGTCTCTTGTGATTAAGACATTTAAATAAGACATCGTAAACTGATACTTTAAGTGTTAACCAAACGTGATAGCATGGTTCCACAGGAATTTAACGTTAATGCTACGATTTATTTAAAAATTTGTAATGCTCTTCATACTGTACAATGTAACACTGCATTTCTCGCAATGAGTTGAAAGCAGCATGAACGTTTCAAGTAATTTGCATGTTTATATATATATATATATATATATATATATATATATATATATATATATATATACGTGTGTTTTTCAAACTAGCGTTCACATTATCGAATCACTTGAAGGTTATATGTTGTTTTATAACCTATGCTGCATCGTAAAATCTGTTTTTGAATTTTTTATACAAGCAAATGAAGATGAATCTTAATGTGGATACTTACTCTCTCTTCTTGTGGTTTGCTGTTACGTCAGTTCAAAGTGAAAAACACTGTTAACATTGCAGTTGACCTTGGTAACATCTTTTGGATTTGATCATTGCATTCAACTGATTGAAATCAGGTTCTCAATCATTTAATTTGGTGCTTCTATTTTGTGCCATGCATATTTAAATAGGTACTATAATTCTGCATTTTAGTGAAGAAGAAGAAATAAATCAAGATTTTAGTCGTATGAATAACAGTCTTTTTTTACAGTAAAGTGTTAAGGATCGTGTACACTATTTAGGCCCATTTTACTATGATGCAAATCATAAATGGATTTTTCTTTCCATAGTGTAATGTTATATCGCTTGTGCCCTTGATAAGAATGGGCTCCCTATCAAGGATTGTGTTGTTGAATTTACTCAGCATTATGTGCCTTATGTCCTTTGCTTTTATTGTTGAAATTGTATCATTTTATTAGAGAAAATGGAATAAATTTGTTCATCTCATAAACCTGTTATTAAGGACAATGACATGAGAAGATACGAATTTTCTTCAGGTCATTTTTGGTACCTGGAGATTGAATATACACCACATGTACATACACAATAGATAGTGTTTCTTGCATTAGTTACTATTTCACAAAAAATGTTGATACTATCTCTAGAAGTTCATAATTGTGTTCATCAGAATAATAAAACAAGATACGTTAAATAAACATGCGTACCTACAGTAAAATATAGATAATGCTTCTCCTCAGATTAGAAAATATCGGTGACCAACATACTTTGTGTGTTTACAAGAACTAATACCTACAATCTTATTCAATTTCCAATTTTAATTTTTTCCTCGTTATTATTTATGGTTTCATTGCAGTGTGCTGAATTCGTCCATTAAATTTGCTTATGGAATCCAAGATAATCGTAATAAGCGCATGAATTGGCACAGTGTCAAAGGTGAACATTTATTTGAAGTACCTTACCTTTCTAAATTATGGTCACCGAAGGGCTGTAATAAGTGTATGCAAACTCTCTCTGGTGGTGGTAAGCGCTTGAAAATTAATCATGAAGAAAATGACACATATATATGACTCTGACAAACACATCAGTGAGTGTATATGTGTATAATTTCCTCTGTTGAAAACTTCGTTAGTACGAACTGTTCTGTATTCACATCAGAATATTTACTCATAATTAGTGAATACCTGAATTAGAAATTAACTTGACCAAGTGCCATGAACATCGGTGAGAAAGTATTTATTTATTTTTAATAGAGCCTTTTTATAATAGTTATTAGCTACAATATGTTATATTTTTTCTTGATTAATTTTATTGTACTTATTTTGAACATTCAGTGTCATCATCATTCTACTATTTTTCATCTGTACAAATCCAGTAAGTATAGAACTATATAAATTATAAGTTGTATACAGTCAATGCCATGTTGTATTAAATATTAGGTAGGCTTTACAAAATGTATTGTACTTATATTTATGATCTTTTTACTAACATTGGTTTCATTATTTATGTTACAAATTTGCACAAGTTTATACAATTCAAAATTAGACTTTTAAGTATTATTGCCAATGGTACAAACCTGAAGTTTATCATTTTAGTGACCATTCTACCTGTCTTTCTTTAGATAATTTTGTGAATTTGGTTTGGCAATCAACAATACTCCACACATTTGTTACATTTTTGAAGTTCTACAAAAGTGAGTCCATATATTTAAATTGTCTGACACAAAGTGTTGCTTTGAAGTCTATCATAAATTTAATACGTTCAGAAATGCAAGAGTTGTGGAAAACGTTAAAAATTGTTAATAGTTAGTTACGGATTTAGATTTACAATCTGGTTATTCAAAAAGATATATATGAGATAGTTATGCATATGACTTGCATATGTATATGGTAGGATTCAGTCCATCATCGAGGATAAGTAACCTGCTAAGGCCCTGATGCACCTGCATAGAATTACGCTTGGAGTTAAGCGAAGTATTTATCTTCAAGTGCTTGTGCTTTTGTGGATCATTAGAGCATTGGAATTCAAGCATTGGGAAATGGACAGTGTGGACATCCACATCAGTTCAGCATTCTGCTCTGTGTGATATTTCATTTGCCACAACGTGACACCATGCAAAATTCGACTCTCATGTCTAATTGAATTTGCATTTGACATCCTTATATTCAGAAACCAATTCATAGATATAGGCTCACTGAATCGTAATAATAGTTTTATTGTTGTCAAATGTTCATATTTTAATGATTATTTTTATACATTATAATTTGAAACCTTTATTGTTGTCTGCAATGAATCGTATTGTAAATATTAATGTATTTTCTTTTTTATTCCCTTTATATTTTGGTGAGCCTAATTCTATAACACACCAGAAATCCTCTGAAAATTTGAGCTGTTGATATGGTTATCACCAATTTTTAAGTTAGGAAAAGAACTAGACTCTATATTGTTAATTTAATTATATATTGTAATATGTACAAACAAATAAATTAAAATATTGGTTAAAAACATTATTAAACTTCCTTTTACTACACAAGGCTTTCATTTGTTTCTTTTCATCACATAATAGAAATCACTGTCTTTACCTACCTTTAAAGTTATAAGAACCTGATCAACGATATGCCTTTTTGAAAATAAATATTTAATAGAAAACATTTACATTTTGTTGAGACACAGTACATGGACCCTCATCAATTATGGCACGTAAGTAATAAATCACAGAGTACTTACTTGTTGTTTGTTCATTTTAACAATGTTGAATATGAACAATGGAGTCTTGGTATTAATTTTCAATATCTAGGTAGGTGCCCAATCCCATTTGGGAACATGGTGTAACTGCTTTTTACAGTTATCACTGTCAATTAATTATAAGGAGAAAACAATGGAAATCAAGCTAGCTACTTATATTGGGTACCACTGTAATCATCAACTACCTAGCATTGGACAATCTACCTTTTTTCCTACCAACATGTCAGTATAAAACCATAACAAGTAGAAGGAGAAGTGAGAAAACTGCTGCAGTTACAGTGGAACAACCGCTAGTCTGCGCCATACTGTTGCTAAGCGCTGGTATTGCCCAGGTCTTTCCATGCACTAAAGGGGACTTTTTACACGATGAATCCGAATTGTTTTGTTCCTCCCACCGAAATGATAATTACACAGTTGCAGCTTAAACCTGCAAATAGAAAGGAGATACGAGGGAACTTTTCCATGTAATCACTCGTTTTATTTTCATGAAACCACTTTTTTTTCAAGAGTAAATAACTTATGTCTAGGTACTTACAATATCGTTTTTTAAAGAACTCTCTCTAACTCCAAATTGTAGTTGTAGGTATCTATTGATAGACATGGGCTGTATCATGTATTCTATATCAGGTAGGTATCATCACACAATTTCCTTAACTTAGTCTCAACTCTTTAAACATGAAAATTTCCTAGCTGATTTAGCTCCACTTTTATTTTTTAAATGTTGGCTGTTTTGTTTAACATGAAATGTAAAACGGCATCTTAGGTAGAAGAACAAGATTGCGGAGAGTCTTGTTTGACTGGCTTCCATCAGATGTGAATCCGATAATTTTCACGTTTTTGTTTTCAAGATGAATGATGATTTCAAGAAGAAATTTCGAAAGAGCTCTTCCTGGTGTAGCGTTATGAGAGCTGCATATACGACTGGTTGCACCCAGTTGTGAAGCAGGGGAACGTATATCAAAACCAAGTGGTTGGCCACTTTATTCTTTTGATTCTCTGGTGTGTGGTTTCCCAAGTCAACGAATCCATTTACAGTGAAGGTAGAGTGGTTCATCAGCACATCTTTGCTCAACTTAACTTCGTCGAATAGGAGAATTCCGAAACTGTTTGAATCGTTGACATCCCTGCTAATTGATTCAACTGCTTGTTCGTTGATTCCAAAAGAACATTTCAGGCCCTTTGTCAGGTTCCTCAAGTGTTGATCAGATGGAAGTGGCAGTAAATTATGATTTTTGCAATGGCGATAGCCTTTGGGAGACTTGACCCTCAGGAGGCCTGCTTCTAAGATGAAATTATCAGAGTACCCCATCCCGTGTGCGCTAGCAACTTTATGTTTTTGCTCAAACGTTTTTATTATCTCCTGTTCCACTTCTGAGGATCTGGATACGTTTGTTTTATTAATAGGGTTCAGCGTAATAAAGCCACAGATTCAGAATAATAAAGCTGTTTAATCGTCAAAACGGGTCACCCTCAATCCCTCGTCAATCCCAGTATTCCCAACTGGTCAACCTTAAACATCTTTCCTCTTTTGAAAGAGAACAGAAGAACACCCTATAAGAAGAACATATATAATAATTGTATCTATACAAATTGAGCTAAGAAAGAAAAAGTATAGGCCAAATTATGGTTAAATATAGCAACTGCAAATGGGTAGGTAGTTGGAAAAAATAAACATTTTCAATCCTGAAACCGAGTCCGTGCGTTCATTTCTGTAACAGTTTGGTTTCACCCCCCCCCCCCTCTCCAACTCCACGATCACCTCATGTTCCTTTCACTTTTTGGCATTCTCTTTCTGGGCCAATCAGAATCGACCCCCCTTCCTTTGTTCCCTTCACCATTCTTCTTCACAACCAATCCCAATCGACCACATTTCACTTTTTGACTATAATATATAAGGTCACCTCTCCAGTATGCCTTCAGTTATTGTGTGTTACTGACGATGGTTTGATCACCGAAACCGGTATAACAGTGTTTTTTGCGTTTTTCGTGTATTAGTGGAAATAGACTATTTTTTCAATAACTCCGTTTTTCTTTGAAATGGGTTTCCACGATTTCGTCGCGAGTGATTTAGGGGTGACCTACGTTGCGCTCCCAACCGGCCGCTCCGAAGTGAAAGTTCACTCGATGGCATTACGATGCGCTCCCGTTCGTTTAGAGTGGTCCTAATGAACTTGTTATCTTGCGCTCCCAATAGCATAATATGCGGATAATGCAGATCACCCGAGTTCGACATGTGCAGAAAAGGAGAGGAGGAAGTGTAAGGCTTATCTTTGGACAACAGGTGAAGACGTGACTTTTTCGAAAGAGGAGCATACTCATGAAGTCGCGAATGACAGGAAGTGCGAAAATAATAAAGTTGCGCTTCATGGCCGTGTGAAAACGATGGCTAAAGACGATTTATTTACACCAAGTAGGAAGGTACAGTTGTCATATTTGTAAGGTGCTGGTAGTATTTGTCGTAGTTCGTTTGTACATGGACATGTGCATGATGTTTCAGATCATGAGGAGTGCCTTGATGCAAAGTCAGCGGGAGCGTATGATATAACTTTCTCAGGAAGGCATCGTAACAGTTTGCCCGGCCTGGGAGCGTAACGTAGGACTCCCTGATTTAGTTCGTACCCATAAAATTCCAGAATATCCATGGCGAATTTGGACCATGGCCTTGAGGGAATAGCCATCGGTATCATTGGTTCTCTTGGGTTTATCGGGCGATTCTCAAGACAAATTAGGCATGAGTTGACGTAATCGTCAATATCAGAACTCATACCATGCCAGAATAAGCTTCGTTTAGCCTTAAGAACAGTTTTATTAATACCTACCCATATATGTCCCTCATGAAGGGTCTTTAGGGTCTGTTGAGGGATGTTGGGACTACCAGTCTATCACGATACAAAATTATACCCTCATTTAAGCTCAATTCATCCTTAATATGGAACCAACCTTTGAAATCGTCAGATGCTTTGGATGGCCATCCATTGGCAATGAATCTTCCAACTTTTGACAATATGGGGTCAGTTTTAGTTGCCTCAGCAAATTCCTCAAATTTCTTGGGAGACATCAAACTCTGAACTAGACCATGTATAACAAACTCAAGTTCCTCATCATCATCACCTTCTCCAACAACAGTGGCCCTGGAGAGTGTGTCAGCCAGAACCATTTGAATACCAGGAACATGCTAAACTTTGTAGTTGTATTTAATAACTTTTAGCACCATGCGTTGTAGTCGAATTGGAATTTTGTCTATATGTTTCTTGAGAATATTTATGAGTGGTTTATGGTCAGTGTTTACCACCACCTCTCGGCCATAAGTATGTGAAGTAATGGAAATGCTCTAAACCATGGCAGATAGCTAACATTTCGTTCTCTATAATAGCGTATTTCTGCTCAGTTGGAGTTAGTGTAGGTACTTGATGCGAAAGCTATTGGCCTACCCTCCTGCAAGATAGCACATCATATCCGGGATGATGCGCCACTTTGTAAGACTAAGGGCTTCGTCTCATCATAATGAGTTAGAATAGGTTCAGCTGCAATTATTGTTTTGAGGGTTGCTACACAATCGTCATGCTCACTCGTCCAAACCCATGGAACGTCATCTCGTGTAAGGTTCCTCAACGGGCTTGGCACTTCGGATAATTATGGGATGAATTTACCCACATATTTCATGATCCCCAAAAAACTCATGAGGGACCTCTTGTCACTAGGAGTGGGCATTTCGACAACGCTATCAGGGTCCATCTCCAACCCTTTCTGTGAAATGATATGCCCGAGAATCTTCAGACGCTGCTCTCTGAAACAGAACTTCGCAGAATTGAAGGTAATGCCACTCTGTTTTACAGTTTCCATAACTTCTTTGAGTACCTGATCATGTTCTTGCTCAGTTTTTGCAAAAATTACTATATCATCCATGTGAATCTTTACTCCAGAAATTTGTCCAAAGATTTCAAAACTTTTTCTCTGAAAGATCTCAGCAGCCGGCTTTACACCAAATGGGAGGCGTTTAAAAACATAATTTCCTACCGGAATTCCAAAACAGCACATTTTGGAGGACTTCCTATCAATTTCAGTTTGGTAAAAACTGCCTTTCAGGTCCAGGGTAGAGAAAAATGAATTCCCACTAATGCCTCCCAGAATCTCTTCCTGTGTAGGAATTTGGTATTTGTTGTCAACCAACTGACTGTTAAGATCCGTTGGGTCCAAACATAACTGCAGCATTTTATTTGGTTTCTCCACAACAACCAGCGGATGCATCCATTCATTCGCCACACTGACTTTTTCAATCACCTCTTCCTTTTCTAATTCATTCAACTTTTCAATGAGCCTGCCTAGGAGGTGTTTTGGCACCCGGCGTGGTGCATGGAGAGCTGGTATATGTAGTATCTTTTCTAAGTTTTAAACTGTAAGGTGCCCCTGGAAACTTTCCAAGGCCCTCAAATACCCCTTTATATGCCTTTATGACCTCTTCTTTATCATGGAACAGAGGCATCATTCCATAAAATGCATCAACTTTTCGAATAATATCGAATTTTTTACATACCTCAAGTCCAAGTATAGCCTTGTCATCAGTGTCGACCATAATGAAATCTACATCTTCGCAGTGATCTTTATACTTGGTACTAAACGTAGCAATTCCAAGGGTGGGTATATATGAATATTCCTGTAGGCAGACAGTCGAAATCCACAAGGTTCCAGTTTCACAGATTTAGTTGAATGACATCAAAAATCCTGGTGGGTAAAATATTGACTTGGCTTCCAGAGCTTGGCTTGGTTTGTCACTCCCAGAATTTTTTAGCTTTTTTGAACATCTCGAGACATAGTGATTATACTCATGACAGCAGGGGCGGATCCAGAATTTTTTTCCGGAGGGGGTCACAGGGTAGAACAATATACAAAATAACAAAAAATAACAAAATAACCAAACGAACAATACAAACCGAATTTTCAACCTTATGCCTAAACTCGTCCAATTTGTCTACTTACAAAATTAATTGTATTTATTTATAAAATTCAGTGTTTATGTAAAAAATATTTTTCAATATCTATTAATTATTTAACTGATAAATGTATTTAATATAAATGTATGTATTTATTTTCAATTTTCTTCTAAAAAAGTGTCCTAATGTGTTTTCAAACAAATTGGCGCATTTTATGGCAGCGTAGCTAACTTCAGAGTGTGCAAATCAAAACATTGAAACCACAACAATCTATTGTTGATCTCAGTGAATTCAGTATCGTTTTTACTGAATTTGGCAGGAAAGAAAACGAGAACGAAACAAAAACAAGATAATAATTTAAAAAAATAAGAAGAAATAAAAAAGGTGTAATTTGACGGATACACCAAGGTAAATTTATTGACATAATTGTATATAAAGTAGTAACATTGGTAGGACCAAGTGTACGATTATATTCGACTAATTTTGACATTTTTGATCGAATCTTTTTAGATTTTTTATAGTTCTTTTTTGTTTTCAGTTTCTTTTACACTGTCTACCGTTTGTATAATTAGAAATTACAGTAATTAGTGGCGAGGACATTGGAATTTCAATTTGACGGATGTTTTATGGTAAATATTTACACAGTTGTATATGAAGCAAAATTGAGAAGACCATGTGGCCAAATCAGTTTTTAATTTAAAATTCAAATTGCAATAATGTTTAGTTTATAGAATTTCTCGTAAATATTTATCACTTTTATTTGAGGGGTTCCCCACAAGAACCGAATAAGTCCAAAATTTGCAAACGCCAGAAACAAGCATTTTGTAAAACACTCTTCTTAGAAGGAAATGCTCCCCGGGCTCCAAAATGTGACTTGTTTTGTTCTTGCTGGAATTTTTTTTAAGTTCAAGTACCTGCATGAATTTTCCATTGAAGCGTAGCTCTGCCCGGTCGCCCTGAGTTTTTTGTTGACCGGCTCTCTTTTCTCGACCAGTTTCTTCCTTTTCGGCCAACTCACTTCAATCACACATTTCGGCACTTCCGATTCCGAACTTAAGTAGGTATTAATAATCCACCGAACACAAGAAGTCAGATGCACTTCCGAACAACAAGAAGTCAATTGGAACTTATACAAATGTAAACAAATCACAAGTGTTGCTACAAACCAAATACAGAAAAAAATCAGTACCTATTCTATAAAAAGTTTAATCGTAATTATTGTTATATTTTGTTTCCAATGTTTTAAGTTAACAATATGGTAAGTTGACTTTGGTCGTTTGGTTTGTTTTTGGTTTTTGATTTCACAAAAACTGGGTTCGTTTTCGTTTGGTTTTTTTTTTTGTTTTCGGGTTTGTGAACAATTCGTTCAGCTCTGCTTTTTGAAATGCAGGCTGATTCTGGGGGGGGGGGGGGGGTCATGACCCCTGTGACCCCCCCCCCCTCCCCCCCCCCCCCCTTGGATCCGCGCCTGCATGACAGTAGGCACACTTTTCATTATAAGCAGGACAACGTCCTTTCAAATGATTCAACCCACAAAACTTGCAGTCTCTAACTCTGCGGTCATCTGAGGTAGTATTACTAGATGACTCACCTGAATTAGATGTTGACTGACCTGCACGGGTAGACTGGCCTTTACCAAAGTGGCGATTTGGACTGGATATCCGAGGCTGATTCCTAGCAGAGTTCTGATTTACGCCACTGTACCTAACATCTTTCTTCTTGATGCGATCCACTTCCATCGTGCGTTCGATCTTCCTCCCAGAAAAATCACTGATTTTCAGTTTCCTAATTTCATGGAGTTTGCACATCACCAAAGCTCTGTCAAGAGTCAGACTGCCTCCATGATCAAGAAGTCGACCCAAAAGTGAACGGTCTGGTATTTGGGCGATCAGACGATCTCTAATCATGTTATTGCGTTCAGCAAATTCACACATAGATGCAGCCATTTTCAAATCAGTTACAAAGTCATTAAATGGTTGACCAGGTTTCGTAACCATGGTATTGAACCTGAAACGTTCATGTAAAACATTCTTCTGTGGTCAAAAATATGCATAGAAAGACACTACAACGTCTTTGTAAAGTGGCTCTGACGGTGTTGACTTGTCCAGGGTCTTTTTAGGCCTAGTGCCCAATTTTGCAACGTGCAGGGCACAAATTTCACAAAGCTCGGCAACTGGGGTCCCTTCCTCACATCTACATGGCCTCTCAGTTTTTAAATCACAGTCTATGGCAGCAGCATCCCATTTGAACGTGTTGTAAATGTCAATCCCCTTACCACCCAGTTGATCGAGGAGGACCGCAATCTATGTGTCGTCGTCCAACGTGGCTTTTCCTGCAGCTTTTAAATAAAACTCGAAGGTTTGAAACCAATCCAGCCATTCCTTTTCGAGATTGGAAGCATCAAAATCAAAAGACCGGGAGGACGGACTTCCATGGTAGACTTGAACTGAGAACCGAAACAAGGTTTTCAATCACACGTCGACACGATCGTTGCTATCAACAGGCATGTATACACACTGACACCTTGTTTTATTAATAGGATTCAGCGTAATAAGCCACAGATTCAGAATAATAAAGCTGGTTTTTTAATCGCCAAAACGGGTCACCCTCACTCCCTCGTCAATCCCAGTGTTCCCAACTGGTCAACCTCAAACAACGTCTACGAGTTGCTTCGATTTTTTCAAGCGTTCCTCAAGTTCAGAAATTTTTTTTGGTACTTGGACAGCTGCTGCTTGCTTTGAAACAACTTTTTATTCAGCTGTTTGACTTTCTTCTTGAGGATAATGTTCTCACAGTTCAAACGTTCGAAAATCTCTCCTTCTGGATGAGCCAGTGGTTTCGAACCCTCGACGTCGTTATGCCCCAAAGGCTCTGAACTCCCACGAATTCTCGCATTCGGTTGATAATCGATGGTCCAGAGTTGTTTTTCTAGCAGAGGACGGATTGACTAGTGCAAGATACCTTCGAGCTGGAGGTTTCCGAGACCTCGCCGTTTTTGATAAATGACTTGGCAAGTTAAGAAATATACTTAGAACAGCTTCATCCTTCAAGGACCAGCGCAAACGAGGAATGGAAACGGTCTCTCCTTTTATAAGGAATACGTCTTCCTTTATTATGGACTCGCCCAAAAAATGTCGGGAACATACAGGATGTTTCTCTGAAAGGACAAAATCCCTTGGAATTGCCCAATTCCACGCAGATAACAATTTTCCGGGTGGCTTGAAAAATGTATATTTTCTTCTGGCTTACCCTTCTCATAATCAGCCTAACAGCCAGGAACACAACAAGACGGCTTGGTTTTTATATTATATTTCGGTAGGTAGAGATTTGTTAATAACTGGCAGCAGCCTCTTTTCTGCGCTAAGAGCCAACCTAGTTTAAAGATGAAAAAGACGAAGTTTCTTCGTCTGTCATGTTGGCAGCCTGGTTTTCGCCAGCCCTCCGGCTGTATCGATCCGTGGCCGCCATTCTCTTTTGTTCGTTTGAGAGCTAACCTACGTCTTAATTTCAAATCTCTTTTGCAGTGATTTTTCATAGTTTCTTTTGTGTTTTTCAACCGTATTTTGCTTTTTTTAAGTCGGGGTAGTGTATCCCGGTACAGTGTGTGTTTTTTCGTGCGGAAAAAAGTTTTGTGCGCGACGATGGACGCGGATGAAAATCCGCTAGCGGCGGTCCTTCTACCGGCTACGCCAGTTGGCGGGCCTCGCGTGGTGTCGGGAGTCGAAATACCGCGGGCCGAGCAGCCGCGACGTTCGGATCGTAAAAAATGCCCGAAAAAATTTTTTATTCCCGATGAGGAGTCCGGAGGGACAAAGAGGCCGCGTGTGACGGTGGAGAATACCGCGGTACGGGAGGTTACGTCGGCCCCTCGGGGTGTCGGACAAGGCGCGGGATCGACGTCGCACCCGCAGGGGGTAGAAGGGACTACCCGGGACCCTCCGAGGTTAAATGGTAAGTGCGAGAAGGGAAAAACGTCGGCCCCAAGGGGTGTCGGACAAGGCACGACCACGTGCGGTAACCCTCATCGGCATGTCCGCTTAGTCGGAGATGTCGGCCCCCCGCCTCATACCATGCGCACCACAGGCGCTCACCACCTCCTATCGTCGGCCTGTTATGGCGTCAGACACCATACGTCGGCCTATTATGGCGTCGGACAAGATGAGGCGGGGGCGGGCCCCAGTTACTACTGGCCCCCACTTCATGCGTCGGCCGTCTGCGGTGGCGGACAGGAAGGACTACCGTCCCATGCGTCGGCCGTTTACGGTGTCGGACAGGAGGGACCACCGGCCCAGGGGCCGGCCGTTTGTGGTGACGGACAGGAGGGACCACCGTCCCATGCGTCGGCCGTTCTCGGCGTCGGACAGGAGGGACCCCCCCTACATGCGTCGGCCGATCTCGGCGTCGGACAGGACGCCGAATGTGCGTCGGATTCGGAGTATTTTTCGGAGGGGGCGTCGTCGGAGGACTCCCGCCAGCTTCCCGACGTACAGGGGCCATCGATAACGGGAGCGTTATCAGCCCCGGCGACCGCACAGGCGGACCCGGCCTGGCTCCAGCGTCACTTGGAAGAGAGTCGGGCACCGGTCGAGGCGGCACCCGACATCCATGACAGAATATTAACAATTTTGGGGGAATACGTTCGCTCAGGGGTGCCTCGGGAGTATTATAAGACCCTCATGGAGAAGTACACGCCCAGGGGCGGGTTGAGTTTTTTATCCCCGCCGGCGATGGATAAGTTGATAAACGACGCGATTGGGAAGTCAGCCCAACTCAGGGACACCACCGTAGTACGGGGCCAGGCGATCCAGGCGGCGGCACTGGTCGCCACGGGGGCGGCGCTTTCAAGTTTGGTCGTGGAGGGGGCGGACCTCAACGACCCGCCACTGAGAAATAGGCTGCTGGATGCTTTGTGGCACTCCTCGGCGCTTCAATGTGCCAATTTTCACAAAATATCAAGGGAGCGCAAAAGAGCGGCTCTTATTCCCTTCACGGGGGAGTTCCGGGAGGTGGCCATGGCGGCGGATATTGGAGACAAGTACCTCTTTAACGGTCAGGCCCAGGTGTGGCTGCAACAACTGACGGAGACTAAACGGATCTCAACCCAGCTGATGCCGAGACGGCAGTACCGTCAGGGTCGACAAGCTCAGGTCGCACCGCCACCGCGGGCTCCCCATCCACCGCAACAGGAGTCGGGAAACGCCAGGCGCCCCGCAGCACGGACCACCTACCCGTCGCCTGCTCAGAGGGGCTCTTTCAGGTCTTTTCGCGGCCACAGCCGGCGTCAACGTCAAGGGCCCACGAGGAGGACGTCCCCCAAGGATCGCCGATAAGCACAGAGGTAAGATATGCTGGCCGCTTAACAAATTTTTATCACGCCTGGAAGGCGCTGGGAGTGCGACCCACCATTCTAGAATGGGTAAAGGGATACAGAATTCCATTCGAAGGGCACCCCCCCCTTTCTACGGACCCCTCGGGGGTTCCGAGTATCCCTTCAGCCCACGTCCCAATCATGAATGAATTTATTCACAAATTATTGAATATAGGGGCAATTTCAAAATTCCCTAAAGGGGAGCCCTTTTTCCAATCCTCCGTTTTTCTCATCCCTAAGGAGGGGGGCCGTTTCCGATTTATTCTGAATTTGAAAGGGCTGAACGAGTGGCTGAGGGTGGACCATTTCCGATTGGATGACCATCGATCGGTTTTGCAAATGCTGCAGCCCGACATGTTTGGGGGGGTAGTAGATTTTACCGATGCATATTTTTTGGTTAACGTCCATCGGGCCTACAGGCGGTACCTAGTATTCGCCTGGGGGGAGGAGTTGTTTTGCATGAATTGTCTCGCCATGGGCCTAGCCTCCGCTCCCTATATGTTTCACAAGTTACTCCGCCCGGTAGTAGGGGTGCTGAGGAAGAGGGGGATATTAATAATTAATTATTTAGATGACTCCCTAATCCTAGGAAGGTCGTATGACGCATGCGAGGCGGCGATTGGAGCGGCCTTATCGCTGTTCGAGACATTGGGTTTCATTATCAATCGGGAGAAAAGCCAGCTTTCCCCCGCGCGAGTAATAACTTTCTTGGGGTTTATATTTGATTCGAGGACCATGACCATAGGGACCCCGCCGACAAAGGCGGTAAAATTACGGTCGGCAGTAGATGAGGCCCTTCGAGAACCGCGAATGGCGATCCGTCAACTCGCTCGGCTCATCGGGGGGTTGATAGCGGTAAGTCCCGCGGTACCCTATGGGTTGCTCTATGTACGGGCGCTGGAAAGAGATCGCTACTTGGCGTTGCGGGCGCAGGCGGATAATTATGACGCCGAGTGCTCATTATCGAATTTGTCACGGGGGGATTTACGTTGGTGGCGGGAGGCCTTATTCCGGCCTCCGGCTCGAATTCGCCAGGATATTTACGAGGAGGAAATTTTCACGGACGCCAGTGATACCGGGTGGGGGGGGTATTCCGACCCGCACCGAGTAGGAGGGTGGTGGTCGGCGACCCAACGAGAGGCCCATATTAATGAGAAGGAGATTCGGGCTATCCTACTTACCCTTCGGGCACTGGCGTCAGACTGGTCTCATAAGTCTATTATCCTCAGGGTGGACAACACTACAGCGATAGCCGCCGTAAATAAATTTGGCAGTGTACGTTTCCCACACTTTCACAATTTAGTAAGGGATATATGGCAGTTTTGTGAGACGCGAAAGTTGTGGGTGTTCGCTTCGTACATTCCTTCGGCGGAAAACGTGATAGCAGTTTTTGAGTCCCGCAGGGACAATAGACATACGGAATGGGGACTTAGACGCCACCTGTTCCTGGAAATATCTAGCCAATTAGGGACACCGAATATTGATTTGTTCGCATCCCAGGACCTACACCAATGTTCCCGTTTTTTCTCATGGTTCCCACACCCGGAGGCGGAGGGGGTGGACGCGTTCACTCACCATTGGGGGGAGGAATTTTTCTATGCCTTCCCCCCCTTCACTCTCCTTCCTCGGGTGTTGCATAAGATACAGACGGACGGGGCTAGGGGCATAGTGGTGGCCCCGGAATGGTCGTCCCAAATTTGGTTCCCAGTTTTTATGAGGCTAGTAGCGTCCGTCATCATTCGCTTAACGCCAGATCTTAACCCCTTGTTTTCTCCTTACAGCTCGGAGCACCACCCAGCGGCGCCGACGCTAACCCTGATGGTAGCGATATTGTCCGCAGATCCTTCCTCGCTCGAGGACTCTCGGCCTCGATAGCGGATACCCTGTGCGCATCGATCGCGGCGTCGACCTACCGACAATACTGCTCGACGTACAGGCTGTGGATGGCCTTCTGTCGTTCCCGCTCATGGGACCCATTACAGGTATCAATAATGAAGGTGCTAACATTTTTCCAGCATATTTTAGACTCCACGACACATACCTATACTTCGTTTAACACGCATCGCTCGGCTCTCGCCCTACTTACGGATAAGGATATAGGGCGTAACGGGGATATTCGGCGTTTTCTTAAATCGGTCTATAGATTGAGACCAACGGGGGCGCGGTACCAATCAACTTGGGACCCCACTCAAGTGTTAGATTTTTTTCGTACTTCCACGGACCAATCGATCGAATTTTTATCACGTAAACTTTTGGTGCTGCTCTTGCTGGCGTCGGGCCAGCGAATGCAGACAATTCGGGCTATTCGGAGGGCAGATATTCATTTCTCGGTTTCCCAGGTAACGATTTTTGTCCCGCAACTGCTGAAATCTTCCCGGCCGGGGGCGGTAGCCCCCTCCATCACCCTCCCGTTTTTACCGGCGGATCCGGGGGCATGTGTCCCGTCGTGTATCGAGGCGTACCTCCGTCAGACGTCACATGTGGCATCTCCCGGGGACCCCCTATTCTTGACCACTAGGGGGCGCCGGACCCAGGCGTCATCCGCGACGCTTGCCAGGTGGGTGACGGATATTCTGGCAAAAGCGGGGGTGGATACTAACTTGTTCTCGGCCCATTCGACTAGACATGCCGCAGTCTCTGCGGCGGCTAGGAAAGGGGTTCCAATTGATGTTATCTTCACGGCGGCCGGATGGTCAGCCCGTTCCAAAATGTTTTGCCAGGTGTATAACAGGCCGCTCTGTTCGCAGGACTCCTTTGCCAGAGCGGTGTGGGGAACGACTCCGTCGACGTCAGTCTCCGATCGCTAGGAACAGCGAGTGGCTCAATGTATTTTTTGTTCTTTGGACCCCAAGCCCATGGCTTGGCTTTTTTGGTTTTTTTAATGATTGAGATAGATCAAGTATTGTAGTATTCTACATTATGTTTTAAATTGGTGCACCAATTAAATTCGTTTTCCTAAATATCGCTGGAGTGGGAGTCTGTTTGCTTGTTTCCAACACACTTTCAACGGTGGGAGCAGGACCAGGGGGGCGGACCCCCGGTAGGGTTCCTCACTTACACCGCAAACCTAGTGACCCTCACCCCGCCAGGGCGGGGGTACCCTACCAGGAACGATCGTGATTTTGCGTTTTTTTCTGGGTTGATCTTCCTGGAGGGTATCGAGGTGCGGAGAGGGAGATGGGCCCATCGGACCAGCGTACCCGGGGTAGTCGGGGGCCTGGTGGATGGATCCTTCTAACAGCTGCCAGTTATTAACAAATCTCTACCTACCGAAATATAATTAAACAATCAACCTACCTGATGGGACAGGTTGATTAGGATTATATTAGGTAGGGACGAGATTTGTTAATTACGTCCCACCCGGCTTTCTTTGTATTTTGCCCGGCTGGGCCGGGGGTGGCAAGAAAGCCGCTCCCGTCCCTAGGCATCCACCAGGGATTTCCCTTCAAACTGAATGGCGGCCACGGATCGATACAGCCGGAGGGCTGGCGAAAACCAGGCTGCCAACATGACAGACGAAGAAACTTCGTCTTTTTCATCTTTAAACTAGGTTGGCTCTTAGCGCAGAAAAGAGGCTGCTGCCAGTTATTAACAAATCTCGTCCCTACCTAATATAATCCTAATCAACCTGTCCCATCAGGTAGGTTGATTGTTTAATTATATATGACTAGGTAGTCACATCACAGGTCGGTACCTTAGTTTATGACTAGAAAATACACGAAAAAACACTTTTTAAGATCACATGTTAGTCATTCTATCACAGAAAGAGCGTGTGCGATCGAGCAAGGCACAAGAACTAAGGGAAAATGATTCAGAAAAACCAGCTCTTAGCGACACTAGCGCCGAAGCTTCCGCCACAGTGATGGGCGGGTGGGGGGGAGTTTTCTCACTTCTCCTTCTACTCATTATGATAAAATCATGGAATGAAACTATTTATTTCAATGGAAGATGCGGTGATCATAGATGGAATTTTTCTTTGAAAAAAGTCAGAGTTACAGTAAATGGAAAATAGATACCTAGGTATTGTGTGTAGGCCAGTTTTATGGACACGGGAGTGTCCCGCTGTATTGTTCCGGGCATTGATTTGAGGTCGAGAAGGGTGGTACTAACAAATCCCGCACATAGAATATTACATATATTAATTTTATTTGGTTATTGGGTGAATAACAAAATGGTATAAGGGAGAGTGAATCATGTACAAGGTGCTACGGCAGAGTGAACCGGAGGGCGATGTCCTGAGGGGAGTTCGGGAAAACTGGGTCGAGCTGACCAAAGCAGTTCCGTTGAACTGGCTCCTAACATCACTTCTCCTCAGGTTTATATATGAAATTCAGCCTAGATGTGAACTAGAATACACTGAAACTCACTGAAGGTAAACTGAATAACACACAGCAAATTGGAAGTAATTAGCAGCGATTAGAGATCTTGGAGTTCATTCGAAGAGTTCAGGAGCATGGGTGAGTGCTGGCTGGTATTCTTTCAAGACGTTGTAAACGGTATTCACATTCACAGTCGAAAGTAAGCTGTGAATATCTTGGATATGCTTCCCATGGCAGCAAACACCAAATGCAGATTAGAGATTCCTTGGAAATATTTTGGCACGTCTCTAAGAATTGTCTGCGGGAAATCAAAAGTTTACTTTTTGATTGCCGTCGAGTGTAACTTTTGGTTTTGATTGGTAGACGTCCTCTCTTCGTAGTTCCTTAGCTTGTAATGCTAATGAAGGAAAGTCGTGTTTGATGCTCAAGCATACTTGCTCCAACTCATCTGACGTAATGCTGTTAAGAGTCAACAGTTGAACAGGTACCTATGCTGAATGGGAATATAGTATGTAAGAAGTGTACATCTGGGAAGCTGGAATACTCACAGGATTTTATCAGTGAGTACAGGTTCTCTATTGCTGATTCTCCCTCCGCTTTATGAGAATATTTGTCCTCAGATGGAAGTGAGTGTGGAGCGAATTTCTTCAAAGTAGATTCCTCACAACTGGAATTACATAATCCAATCCATGAACGCAGGTGGAGAGGAAAGGGGTAGTCCACAGTCCCGTTTTACGTCATCAACTTCGCGAATTCTAGCAAAGTTGAACAGGTTGTTGCGAAGCAGCGAATTGTGTGCTTTGTAACACTGACATACAAATCGGAAAGTACACATGTTGGAATTATGTGTCTAGGCAAAACAGTTCACACACAAATCATTAGAATGAATTACATCCCATCTCTCTTCAACATTCATCCCTTCGAATGTTTTGCATTTACAGAGGGCATGGCGTCCACTGCAAAGTTTCAAGGAAAATTCAATATTCCTGTGGTTGAAGAGGATTTGATATTTCGGGCGGGATCTGGTGATCCTTGATTTTTTAAACACTTTGAGATGTCTGATGCCAATGAAGACGATTGTTCCAGGCTGTGATGGTTGGATGTTTTCGTTGAAATTCACATCATGGATCCAGATGCTTTGTTGACGAGGGTATGGGCGTCGACTTGGTACGTGAGTGCACATTTTACCCATTCAACAGCTTGTGAAATGACCAACTGCTTAGAAGGGATTGAATAAGTTCATATAAGTTCCTATCCAATTTCTGTAGCGTGTAATGGATGAGGGGTTTAACAACGCCGCCCATACAGCGTAGTTTCCCCCTCTCCACTCTCTAGAAAGGTAGGGAGGCAGTGTGACAGCTGCCCCCGGAGACAATGGTTTGATTATGACGCAATGCCTCCAGGAGTTGACGATTCGTTTCCGCGAATCAACCGCCCCTTCAGCCGCGTGTCAAAAAGATCGGGAAGAGCCCACATCCAAGATGGACGGGATTCCCATATACCGTCAAACTCCTCCCCTTAAAAACATACTTCTTTGAAGAAGAAGTATGTGAAGTTAGACACGGGACTGAAAGTAGTATGGAGTTCTGATTCAGGAAGGTTCATCTGAAAAACTCCAAAGCTGATAGCTTCCATCGTAATGGTACTACTGAGAATTGTTACTGGTGGAGAACTTAGCTCCTTATCAATATCACTTGGCCGACTTGGACAAAAAAGAAAAGAAGTCGTCAGAGGTTCTGGTTCAGGAAAGTTCATCTGAACAACCTCTGGGTGACTAACCCCCATCATAAGATGGAACAACTGAATATAAATCATACAAATGAAAGTAGTTGTCAGAGTTTCTGGTTCAGGAAGGTTCATCTGAACAACCTCTGGGTGACTAACCCCCATCATAAGATGGAACAACTGGGAAAACAAGGGGAAAAATTGGCATTGAACGCCAGGCATTGAGCGCCTTAAGAATAATAATCAAGTTTGATAATAATAATAGTAATGATAATAATGAGTTTGATTTGATGAAAAAAGAAAATCCAATGGCCGAAGTGTATATTGATTAACAAAGGGGTTATTAAAAAGAGAAGATATTAAAAAGAGGATTCCTTCTGGAAAACCTCAGAGCTATTCCTTCTGGAAAAGCTCTCAAAAAGTGGAGGAGGTACCGAGGATAAAATCCAGCACATACCCACCAACCACGCTCTGCTACCATGTAATGAAATGAGGGGTTTAACAACGCCGCCCATACAGCGTAGTTTCCCCTCTCCATCCTCTAGAAAGGTAGGGAGGACAGCTGCCCCGGAGACAATGGTTTGATTATAACGCAATGCCTCCAGGAGTTGACGATTCGTTTCCGCGAATCGACCGCCCCTTCAGCCGCGTGTCAAAAAGATCGGGAAGAGCCCGCATCCAAGATGGACGGGATTCCCATATACCGTCACAAGCGGCGGTAGTGAGAAGCTAAAGAATGGGGGCTTGAAGTCGGATTAAAGGCCTTCAACCCTTCAACTAGCCCTACGCCCAATGATGAAAGTTCGACGTTGTTCTGAAACAGCATAGTCACAAAAACTTGACTGT
The DNA here is from genome assembly GCA_954871275.1 of Leptopterna dolabrata. Lineage (NCBI taxonomy): Eukaryota > Metazoa > Arthropoda > Insecta > Hemiptera > Miridae > Leptopterna > Leptopterna dolabrata. The sequence goes on along the minus strand of OX940974.1, from coordinate 67,737,182 downwards.
GTTAGCACAAAACTCCGAAACACGATAATAATCACGGAATTCCTTATTGGGAACGTATTAAAGTCCGTGAACATACGGCTGCGCCAAATGTAATGTTCCGGGCGTTGATATAAGATGCAGGTGGATGGTACTCATAAATACCTCACATGGAACATTACAGTATTCATTTTATTGGATGGTATAATGGGAGCGTGAATCGTGAACAAGGTGCTACGGCAGAGTGAACCGGAGGGCGATGTCCTGTGGGGAGTTTGGGAAAACTGGGTCGAGCTGGCAAAGCAGTTCCGTTGAACTGGCTCCTAACATCACCTCCCCCTATGAGGAGCACTTGTCCTCAGGTATATATACGAAATTCAACCTAGATGTGAACACTGAAGCTGATCAGAACACACTGAAGCTAAACTGAATAACACCCAGCAAACTGGAATTAATTCCAGTCCTACTGGCTGCGCCAAATGTAATGGTCCGGGTGTTAGGAGAAGAAGGATGGTACTCACATATCCCGCATATAGAACATTAGTACATAGGTAAGTATATTAATTTTATTTGGTTATTGGGTGAATAACACAGTGGTATGATGGGCTAGTGAATCGTGCACAAGATGCTACGGCAGAGTGAACCGGAGGGCAATGTCCGGAGGGGAGTTTGGGAAAACTGGGTCGAGCTGGCCAAAGCAGTTCCATCGAACTGGCTCGTAACACTGCCCCCCAAGAAAACGGAAAACCTCCAAAGGTACCTAAGCGACCAATACACTGTTTAAACGACAGAACAAGTCGCCCCCCAGCAACCTTGTTGTAAGAATTTACCCGCCAAAAAAGTAAGTAGGCACTGAGTAAGTAGGTACATGGGTACTGAAAAAACATTTTAGATACTGGGGGAAATGTTTACTTCATCAATGCAAAACAATGTGACCCCCCCCCCCCCCCCCCCAGCAACCCTGTTGTAAAAATTTACCCTCCAAAAAACCTTCTTGCCTGCAAAAAGGATTGATATCCATTTTGCCCACCAAAATAGCATGCTAGGGGGCAAGAAGCTGCACGCCAAACAGCGTTGAAAGAGATTTCAAAGTTCGGGGTGTAGGTATGTATACACAAACCCAACAGAGGGGAAATAGGTTTCTATATGCACATCCAACAGCCAGGTGCGTAGCACCGAGCGTACTAACTGGCTGTCAAAATGGATATCGATCCTCTTTGCGGGTGAGGAGGTTTTTTAGGCGGGTAAATTTTTAAATCGGTTGTTTGTGGGGGGTCTAACATAACTCAGCCAAATTTTTTCGATTCAATCAACCTCCTATCTATTAGTAAAAATATTTAAATAATCTTTCGAGGGTATTATACGATCTAGGGACACGGGAGCATCCCACCCACCAAGAAAACCAAAACCTGCATAACTACCTGCAGCGACCCCCCCCCCCCCCCCCCCCCCGTTGCTATGCCCCATGGGCGTCTCCGGCGTTGATTTTTCGTAAACCCATTCTCGTGGGTTTAAGTTTTCCACTTATCGCTGATCCTAATTTTTGGGATGCTAGAAGTTAGTAGTTCCTATGTAGGTAGGTACCTTCTACCTACTAAGCTGTAAGTAGATAATTATTTTCAACGTAGGTCTTGGTTTATTTATAGGCTATACGTACCTACCTACTTGCAGGATGGGCTTTAGGATGAGATTCGTGTGAAATGCGGAAATATAGAAATGAGGCTGATGGAAAACGGCACGCAGGTATACCCATTCACGAAAACACTAACAGAACACTGAATATGAGATAGTGACAATCTATTTGTTACAAAGGCTGGGGCCCTATACTCACAAACTGTAGGTTGGTCAGTAGGTACACTTTGCAAGTTATACAAAAAGCAAGTAACTATGTAGGTTAAAAAAAAATTTAAATGCCCCTCAGGCTTTTTTTTTATTTACTTAAAATTAGTAGTAACTTTGATATCGTGACATGCGAGGTGGGACTCTGTCCTAGGTATATGTCAGTAATATAAATAAATATAAATAAATAAAATAGGTTGGCAGGTGGGACCCAAATATTTTTTCAGCGAACTTAAGTAGGTCTTTGGGTTCTTACGTTCAGATAACCGGTGAGAATTAAAAAATCATTTAATCATTGTGAATAATACGACGATAGCTTACATTACTGGGGTCCAAAATGTAAGCAATACTTACCTACCCATTACGAGCCAGTTCGAAGGAACTGCTTTGGTCAGCTAGACCCAGTTTTCCTGAACTCCCCTCAGGAAATCGCCCTCCGGTTCAGTCTGCTGTAGCACACTGTACACAATTCAGTTGTACCACCTTATACCATTGTGTTATTCATCCAATAACCAAATAAAATTAATATATTCATTGTTCTGTGTGCAGGATCTGTGAGTACCATCCTTCTCAACCTCAAATCAACGCCCGGAACATTACATTTGGCGCAGCCATATGTTCATGAACTTTAATACGTACCAAGTCAACGCCCTTACCCTCATCAGCAAAGCCTCTGGATCCAAGACGTGCATTTCAATGAAAACATCCAACCATCACCGCTTGGAACAATCGTCTTCATTGGCATCAGACATCGACACATCTCAAAGTGTTACAAAAGTCTAGGACCACCAGATCGCTCATCCTGCCCGAAATATCAAATCCTCTTCAACCCCAGGAATATTGAATTGTGTTGAAAGTTTGCGGTGGACATCATGCCCTCTGTAAATGCAAAACATTCAGAGGGATGAATGCTGAGGAGAGATGGGATGAAATTCATTCTAACGACTTGGGTGCGAACTGCTTTGCCTCGACACATGATTCCAACATGTGTACTTTCCGACACTTCACGTACTATATTCCCATTCAGCATACCTGTCCAACTGTTGACTCTTAACAGCATTACGTCAGATGAGTTGGAGCAAGTATGCTTGGGCATCGAAAGCGACTTTCCTTCATTAGCTTTACAAGCTAAGGAACTATGAATAAGAGGATGTCTACCAATCAAAACCAAAAGTTACGCTCGACTGTGTCGTGTTTCCGAGGGTTAGCTCTCATAGAACGGGACTACACGTCACTTGTACAAAACGGGTTTATTGATGTATGAGTACAGCACAAGCCTAATAACTTAATTGCGAACTTGGGAAGCCCCTCCAAATGGAGCATCTCCTGCGCATGCCCAGAAGACTCGATGTTACAATCGATACACAACAAATTGAAATTTATTGAAAAAAACAAATTTTGTTAATTATGAAAGATTATGTCCATTAAATGTCTTCCTTCTTGGGCGATGCATAGCTCGCTCAAGCATATCGGTTGGAATGGATCGAATTTCTGTCTGAATTGAAGCCTTCAACTCCTGAAGGGTGCGGGGTTTATTCGTTTAAACTCTCGCTTTTAAATAACCCCATCAAAGGAAATCACACAACGTGAGGTCCGGCGAGCGAGGGGGCCATTCCACATCTCCGTTACGTGAAATCAGATGTCCTGGGAACAGAGTGCGTATAGCGTGCATGGATGTTCTTGCCGTGCGGGCAGTTGCCCCATCTTGCTGAATCCACATTGAATCATTGTCGTAGTCGTTCTGTTAGAGTTGCAGAATCAATCATTCTTCAGTCATTCGTCCATAACACTCAGAATTCACCGTAACTGCCCGCCCCATTTCATTTTCAAAAAAATAGGGTCCAATGATTCCCAACTTGGACACCCCACACCAAACGGTTACCTTGTCATTGTGGAGAGGTTGCTGGTTTCGCACCCACTCCAATAAATATCGTGTCTCGTTTAGGAAAAACACCACGAGGAGGGATGTTCAAATGAAAACATGATGTTCAACTGACTAGGTCGTCATAGTGACTAAAACTTCTGATCCTCTCCTGTCAGGAGATGAGGTCGGTGACCTTTTAACTTCCTCCGTTCGGCTGCAGTACCCGTTTCAAAAACACCCGATCCCTGTATAAGACAGAACAATAAAATAACAATAACAATAAAATCTCTGTACATAACACTCGTGATGTATACCAACTATATTCAGAACAGGGAAGGTGAATATCGAACTGTTGGTATCCCAACTGTTTTCCTTACTGGTCTAGCATTAACACTGGTGGTACTCCCACCAGAACCTTCTCCAGTAAGAACACCAGACTGCTGTGCAGGCGACTCAACATGGGGTTCAACGCCTGGAACCTGACCACCCCCTCATGGAATAAAGGGAGAAGGAAAGCTCAGTCAGTGTTATAACCTGTGCTCGAAATTTTCCTTCATTCCACCAACACCATCTGTTGTGGTTAAGCCGAACTAACATAGCTCCATGAAATGACTGATCGCTGTCTGTTAGCAGGCGTACCCCTCACAATTCATCCAACGTCTTCTATTTGTTCCTAACCTATATTTCTTTGTGTTGCGCTGTTGGCAGCATTGTTAAATGTTCCTAATGTGTTCTCGTTCGTCATTCTGTTTTCATTCTCGATCTTTTCCAAATTAGATGTACTGAAGTTAATTCTCCTAGTTTCATTCGAATATTACCCTTTCAATTTATAACAGGTTATCGGGCCCAGGTGTACGCGGTAGTCTGTGCGTTGATAGGTTTTACGTTTTGTGCGAGAGTTGAAGTCTTGTCGGTATTTTCCAAACCGCCGGTGAGTTTTTTTTTCGCGAATACGTTGACCTCGACCGAAACTGCGTTAACTTCGTGGGTGTAACGGGAACTTTGCTAATAGGAGATACTCAAATTATCGTCCTCGAAGAAATGTCTTCATCATCTCACATTCCCGTTGAGAAATTGAAAGGTAGGGAGAATTACGGATCGTGGAAGTTCGGCATGGTGGCCTATTTGACTCTGGAAGATTTGTATGAAACTATTGTTGAACCCCGTCAAAGTACCACACAAGAAAGTAGTTCTAAGAGCCCTGACAAAGATAGAAAAGCTTTATCAAAAATTATTTTGGCTGTAGACCCTGTTATCTATCCACATTTGAAGGATGCTAAATCTGCATATGAAGGGTGGGTTAGCCTTCAGAGAGCATTCGAAGATAAGGGTTTGACTCGCCGAGTGGGTCTGCTTAGGAGACTAGTTACAACACAGTTGAGTGCTTGTAATACAGTTGATGTTTACATCAATACAATAATGAACGCTGCTCACAATCTCAGAGAGATAGATTTTGAGATTAGCGACAAATGGCTTGGTACTCTGATGTTAGCGGGACTTCCAGAGGAATATAACCCAATGATAATGGGTATTGAGAGTTCTGGTGTGGCCATTACAGGCGATTTGATAAAAAATAAATTGCTGCAGGACGTGAAGGATCCTGACTGTTGTAAAAGTTCCAACAACGAGACTGCTCTGTATTCAAAGACCACTAAACCCCAAAAAAGGTCTAATAGTACAGTCAAATGTTACAACTGCCATAAGCTAGGCCATTTTGCGCGAAATTGTAGGATGAACACAGGTTCAAAGAAATCCACAGACAATGCAGATCAATCGAAAAATAAAGCGTTCCTAGCATTTTTGTCTGGAAATGAAGGAGCCAACAAGAATGAATGGTTTATTGACTCCGGTGCATCGACACATCTTACAATGAATGGCGACCTACTAGTAGACCCCATAGAAAGGACTGATATAAAAATCACTGCTGCTGATAATGCAGACCTATTTTCCAAAGCAATAGGTACTGTTCCAATTCAAGTCACGGATGGGAAAGATAGCATCACAGTAGAGGCTAAAGATGTAGTTTACATACCAAATGCAGCAGCCAATTTACTATCTGTCAGCAAAATAGTAAATCGAGGGCACACTGTGATTTTTGATGATAAAGGTGGTCGTGTGGAAGATACAGATGGGGAAATAGTCGCTAGAGCTGCTGAAGTGAATGGAATCTACAAGATGATTTCACCAGATTCTTTGCAGCATACTGGATTTATCAGTCAAGAAAGAGATGGCTTCCTTTGGCACAGGCGCCTTGGGCATTTATGTAAGAAGGGATTGAGCTTTCTTAAAAAGATGTCAGTTGGTATGGAAAATTACGCACCTTCTGATGAGAAATGTAAAATGTGTGTCCTGGGAAAACATGCCAGATCACCGTTCAAAACAAGTAGCTCGCGCTCCAATGATGTTTTGGAACTTATTCACACCGATCTCTGCGGGCCTATGGAAGTTACGTCTATAGGAAACAGTAAATATTTTCTTACCTTATTGGATGATTTCTCGAGATACCTTTTCGTTTATTTTTTGGAGAACAAGAATCAAGTTGCTGCTACATTTAAGGAATTCAAAGCTCTTGTAGAGAATGAAACAGGTAAGAAAATCAAGAAAGTGCGTTCTGACAATGGTACAGAGTATGTAAATCAAGAAATGAAGAACATAATGAAGTCAAATGGCATAAAACATCAGACGACCACTAGATACTCGCCAAAGTCAAACGGAGCTGCAGAGAGAGTAAACAGATCAATAGTTGAAAGAGCCCGATCCATGATATTTGATGCAAACTTGGGTAAGGAATATTGGGGTGAAAGCGTAGCAACTGCGGTTTACCTTCTAAATCGATCACCGTCCAAGAGACTACCTGGTAAGACACCCTATGAGATGTGGACCGGGAAGAAGCCAGAATTGAGTCATCTTCGAATATTTGGTTGTGAAGCAATGGCTCAAGTACCTACTGAATTACGTCGAAAATGGGATGCCAAATCAAAATCTTTTTTGTTCATGGGCTACGGAGAGCTTACAAAAGGCTATCGCCTTATAGATCCAAAAACAAAACAGATAATTTATAGCCGAGATGTGGTATTTTTTGAAAGGAAAATGAAGAAATCCTCAACAGAAGTGGAATCGAGTGCAGAATGTCCTACGTCTATTGACTCCGTGATTTTTCCAACAGAACCAGCTGAAAGGGAGGAGGAGCCAAATGTGGCAGAATTTTTTTTCGGATAAACCGCCTTCATTAAATGAGTCATCGTCAGATGAGAGTGCTACAGTGCAGGAGGACATTAATTCAGAAGATGAGGATTTTTCCCCCACAATTGAGCTGTCAAGTGATGATGAACCACCAAGACGTTCTACACATGTCCCTAAACCTAAAGATATGTCGGATTATGTGACATACATGACATCCTCTGATAATTACAGTTATTCACTTGGAGAGGAACTGTTGACCATCGAGGAGGCACTGAGAAGCCCAGATTCTGCAAGGTGGACAGAAGCTGTGAATTGTGAACTGCAATCACTCATCAAAAATAATACCTACGAACTGGTTGACTTCCCTCAAGGGAAAAAGCTACTAAGGACCAGATGGGTACTGAAAACGAAAGACGATGGAGGTAAACAGAAGTTCAAGGCCAGACTTGTAATAAAGGGCTGCGCTCAAACTTCAGGTGTTGACTACAGTGAGACTTTTTCTCCTGTTGTCAAGTACGCGTCGCTTCGTTACCTTTTTTCATATGCAGCAAAAAAGGATTTACGAGTAGATCACATGGATGTATCAACTGCATATTTATACGGTGATCTAGAGGAAGAAATTCATGTTATTCCACCATCTGAAGCACTTCCACCAGGATGCCAAAACAAAGTTTGGAAATTGAAGAAAGCTGTGTATGGTCTTAAGCAGAGTGGAAGATGCTGGAACCAAAAACTAAATCAGGTTCTCACGGAATTTGGCATGAAGCAATCCAAGGCGGACCCATGCATTTATACCCAAAATAAAAGTCACAACGAGGTTCTTATTGTAGCTGTTTGGGTCGACGATTTGCTGATTTTTACAAATTCGAGGTCCCTCCGTCAAGCGCTAAAGAAGAGACTTGAGATGAACTTCGAGATGAAAGATCTTGGCGTCGCTCGTAGTTGTTTGGGTATGAGGATTTCACAAGATCTTAAAAACGGAAAAATCAGCATAGATCAAGAAGACTACGTTGAAAAGATTCTTCACAAATTTAATATGAAAGACTGTAATCCAGTTTCAACCCCTATGGATCCAGGAATTGATCTCACTCCAACAAAAGTTAGTGATAGTGACCAGTTCAGTGTTCCATATCAGGAAGCGATAGGTAGCCTATTGTATTTATCTCAAATAACTAGGCCTGATATAGCATTTGCAGTGAACTTGTTGAGTCGCTATAATAATTGTTATTCTAAGATTCACTGGTTGGCTGTAAAAAGAGTGTTTAGATACATAAGGGGTACGTCAAAATTTCGATTGGAGTATGTCAGATCTAAAAATAGTGACTTGGAAGGTTTTTGCGATTCAGACTGGGGCAACAAAGCGAATGATCGATATTCTGTAACTGGATGTTGTTTCAAATCCCAGGGAGCTCTTGTGTCATGGTACAGTAAAAAACAAAAGACTATTGCTTTATCTACTTGCGAAGCCGAATATATGAGTTTGTCTTTTTCCATTCAGGAGGCTCTATGGTTTAGGCAATTGATAGCCGAAATTGAAGAAAGTAAATCTATGGAACCTGTGAAAGTATTTTGTGACAATAAGGGTGCAATAGATTTAGCTAAGAATACCATGACAAGTCAACGATCTAAACATATTGATTTGCGCCATCATTTTATACGGGAACATATAGCTAAAAAGGAAATTGTTGTCAGTCATATAGCATCAGAAAATATGCCAGCAGATTTGCTTACTAAGCCTTTGACTAAGGAGAAGCATATTAAGTGCATTAAGAGTTATGGTATAGCAAATTGAATGTAATGATAGCCATGAATTGTAATAATGTAATCAGAAATTGTGTTTTAGATACTTCTGAAATGTTAAGTATATCTACTGTAATGTACGTTTTGTTCCAAGAAGCTTATGTTGCATTTTATGTCACATTTATGGGGGGATGTTGCGCTGTTGGCAGCATTGTTAAATGTTCCTCATGTGTTCTCGTTCGTCATTCTGTTTTCATTCTCGATCTTTTCCAAATTAGATGTACTGAAGTTAATTCTCCTAGTTTCATTCGAATATTACCCTTTCAATTTATAACACTTTGTTTTTGTTGGGTTGCTGTTGTTTGTTTGTTATTCTTGTTGTTGAGGGCAAGCACTCAGCATATAATTTGTATTGCATGCATAACTACCAAAAAAGAAAGGAGAAGGAGAAGAAAAAGAAGGAGAACACTAACGCTGGAAACAAAGATCTGGTTGGTAAGATCAAAGACAAAAAAAAAATAAAGGTGGAGGCCAAGCGCCTAGGAATACTGATACTAGGGATGGGATATCGATATCGATATTATCGAAACATCGATATTTTCCTCCCGATATCCGATATTTTCACTTCGATAATATCGGAGTATTGACATTTACCTCCAATATTATGGGTTGTTTTAATAACAAGAAAAATCCTCAAATTTGGTTTTAAACTTGTTAAGACGTAAGGAATGAACCCAAAAATGTGAACATATTTCATTTTCACAACATGTAGGTAGGTACAAAACAAACTGAATATTATTTGAACAAAACTTCATAACTACCTACTTTATTTTCATATGATTATATTATGTACTACGTAGGTAAAAAACAAATTGAATACCTACCACAATTTGAACAAAATTCGAAATTATTTTATTTTGTATTATGTATGCATATAGGTAAAATAGAAATTGAATACAGTTTGAACAAAGCCCACAAATAACTTCAAAAAGAAAGAAAAAATTGTATAAAAGTTAAAAAAGAATTCTTCCCCCTGTGAAGGAAGGAACAGAGGTTTATTCATTGTCTCACCAGTAAGTCTTTTTCTGCTTGGTTTCTCTGTTTACTGACTTCGGCTTACCAAATGTCAACCTAATTTTAATATAACAATGTGTGGCTTACATTTTTTATATTATTTAATTTGGTATTTCTATTTTTTTCGATAATATCAGATATCGATATTTTTCATCCGATATTATATTGATATCGATTTTTTCATTTGATATATCAGTTGATGTCAATATCGATATTTTCTTTCGATATGCCATACCTAACTGATACTAACTTTCACAGGTGGGAACCTGCACTCTCGCGACAAATGATTATACTACCATAGTTCACCTCAACCCCACTGCACGGAGCACTCGTCAAAGTCGTCACTCATCTGGCTACCCAGTGAGCCTTCCTTCTCCCTTTATTCCATGACCCCCTCCACAGAACAAAGATGGTTGCCAACAATCCAAGTTACGACCCAAAGGATGTGAGGCATCGGGCAATGGGCTTACCTTCAACTGGTTATGGTGACACCTCCTGATGGCTCCATGACTCAACTTAACCAGATAGTCCACAGTGCCAATTCGTTCCATAACACGGGCTGGGACCCATTTGTGTAAACCTTTGTGGGGGTTTCTAACAAGAACTTTTTGGTTTACTTCATACTCGCGAACTTGTACATTTGGGCTGACAGGCATGTGTTTAGGTATGTCTTTGGGAGATAACATAGAAAGTAGCATTCTGGGGGAAAACTTCAATAACATTGCGGCAGGTTTCTGCTGAGTAACACTACTTGGCGTATTACGGTAAGAAAACAAACATTTGGTGAGACCTTCTGTCAGAGAAGCACTACCGGCACTACTAGTTTTCGAGGAAATGACGTCTCTCAAGATCATTTTCTTGATTTCTTGGACCATAAGTTCCGCTTGCCCGTTTGAAGACGGATTATAGGCTGGGGAGAACGTGAACTTGACGTTAGGTCGAGAATAAAACAGTTTCAGTTCATGACTGCTGAACGGTGGGCCATTGTCACTCCAAATTTCTTGTGGATAGCCAAACCTAGCTAACACATCAGTCAAGATAGCTATCACATGAGATGCTGATGAAACAAAACATTCCAGCCATTTGGAGTATGAGTCAGCTAACAAAAACAACTTACAAGATCATCCAACTTATCAAGAAAATCCATGTGCAAACGTTGCCATGATGAATTTGGTTTTTGCAAGGGAACAAAGAATTTGGGAACATTTTCATTCTGGGTTAACTGGTATGTTTAACAACATTTTACTTTTTGTTCGATATAATTTTCCATGGTTGTCCACCAAACAAACTTACGGGCCAACACCTTTGTTCTAACTATTCCAGCATGCGAACTGTGAAGTACCTCCAACACTTTAGGTTGTAAAACTTCGGGAATGACTACCCTTGAACCAAAAAGAACACAATTTTCTTGAACTGACAGGGCCAAACGAACTTTTAAAAAATTGCTGTAATCAACCCTCACATATTGTGGCCAACCGTCACGAACCCACAACATTACCTGGGACAAAACATGATCCCGAGCTGTTTCCTCAGCCACTTCCCTAAAGGTCAAAACACTATCCTCAAACCCCTCAACTATGGCTAAGCACTCAGCAACATCAGTAGGTTCATTCAAGGGCAGCTTGGACAAAGCGTCAGCATTTCCAATGCTAGATCCATTCCTATATTTTATGTCATAATCATATGCCGCTGGTATTAAGGTTCAACGCCTGGAACCTGACCACCCCCTGCACAGAACGAAGATGGTTGCCAACAATCCAAGTTACGACCCAAAGGATGTGAGGCATCGGGCAATGGGCTTACCTTCAACTGGTTATGGTGACACCTTCTGATGGCTCCATGACTCAACTTAACCAGATAGACCACAGTGCCACTTCATTCCATAACGCGGGCTGGGACCCATTTGTGTAAACCTCTGTGGGGGTTTCTAACAAGAACTTTTTGGTTTACTTCATACTCGCGAACTTGTACATTTGGGCTGACAGGCATGTGCTTAGGTAAGTATGTCTTTGGGAGATAACATAGAAAGTAGCATTCTGGGGGAAAACTTCAATAACATTTCGGCAGGTGTTACACACCTCTGACAGTAGCTCATATGGTGTTGGTGCGACTTTGTCTCATCTGATTGATGGAATCGAGCAACCGATTTCGTTTGCGTCGTCAACTCTATCTCCAGCAGAAAGAAATTATAGTAGTCTGGATCGTGAAGGCTTGGCATGTATTTTTGCAGTAAAGCATTTCCATAAATTTCTAGCAGGCCGTCGGTTTACTTTGGTAACCGATCACCAGCCGTTACAGGCAATATTCAATCCAATGAAAGGCATTCCCCAAGTAGGTAGCTAGCGCACGTTTGCAAGGGTGGTCGTTAATACTATCGGCATATGATTATGACATAAAATATAGGAATGGATCTAGCATTGGAAATGCTGACGCTTTGTCGAAGCTGCCCTTGAATGAACCTACTGATGTTGCTGAGTGCTTAGCCATAGTTGAGGGTAGGGATGGCAACGATATATCGATATATAAAATATATCGATAAATTAGGTTCGATATATCGATATATACATATCGATACAGAGTGCCGATATTATCGGTCAATATCGATATATTTACCGATATATATCGTGACTTGATTTCAATAAGTAAAAAATAAATATTAAAATGAATGGATGAGAAAGAACGCCTGTACCTGTAAAAAAAAATTATTTCATACCATACCAACCATTGTAGGTACCTGATGACTCAAGAGTTTTTCACATGGAAGAAGGAAAAACCCTCCTTCTTCTTCCATGGTTTTCAGCTCTGGTTTCGGACATGCATAGAAACAGGATAAAAAGTTAGTGTGGAAAAATAGCGGAGGTTGCATTATGGTTCACGGAAACAGCATTTTTTATTGACTGTTACTGAGTCACCTGAGACAATAATACTGAGAAACACACACACACTACTGAGTCAGGTTCAGGTGGTCAAAAACCAAAAAATTTTACTCTGACCGACACTCAAGAACGCAACAAAAGTACCTATATTGTATATTATTATATTCTATATTTTGTGAACTTGTGTGCCCTAAATTTAGAACATGTAGGAATAAGAATTTTATTGAATTTTCAAGAATTTTTTGTATTAAACAATAATGTTTGTATATATATTTTTTTTTGTATAACTGGCCTACTTATAATTTAACCTATAAGTGTAAAATATACCTTACTGTTAATTATTGTATTAAAAATGATGTTAATAAATTTTAAAACAATTTAACTCGCTTACCTAATACTTCAATCTAGTTTTTCCAAGCAAATGGTTCGATATATCGAATATATCGATATTATTTCTTCCAATATATCGAAGGTATCGATATATGATTGCCGATATATCATTTGATCAATATATCGATATATTTCATTCGATTTGCCATCCCTAGTTGAGGGGTTTGAGGATAGTGTTTTACCTTTAGGGAAGTGGCTGAGGAAACAGCTCGGGATCATGTTTTGTCCCAGGTAAGCCCGGTGACAGTCTTGGAGATTTCCGAGCTGTTTTTTTCAGCGCGATTTCCGAGCGGTTTTTATTTTTCAAGCCAACCCTTGCATTTATACGGTACACGCCAGTGTTTGCGATTTTTTACAGCGGCGATTCCGTGCGATATTTTACAGCCGACCGGTCGACGGATTCCGAGCTGGAAAATTCCGAGCGGTAGAGGGAGAACCCAGGTAAAGGAGTGGGACCAGAAAACCGCTCGGAAATCGCGTACACTGTCAGGTACCCGCTGCAGCGATTTTTCACAGCCAAACCGCGCGATTTTTTACAGCAAAACCGCTGAAAAAAACAGCACGGAAATCGCCAGGACTGTCACCTCACTAATGTTGTGGGTTCGTTACGGTTGGCCACAATATGTGAGGGTTGATTACAGCAAATTTATTAAAGTTCTTTGGCCCTGTCAGTTCAAGAAAATTGTGTTCTTTTTGGTTCAAGGGTAGTCATTCCCGAAGTTTTACAACCTACAGTGTTGGAGGTACTGCACAGTTCTCATGCTGGAATAGTTAGAACAAAGGTGTTGGCCCGTAAGTTTGTTTGGTGGACAACCATGGAAAATGATATCGAACAAAAAGTAAAATGTTGTCAAACATACCGGTTAACCCAGGATGAAAATGTTCCCAAATTCTTTGTTCCCTTGCAAAAACCAAATTCCTCATGGCAACGTTTGCACATGGATTTTCTTGATACGTTCAAGTGCAAATTGTTTTTATTAGTTGACTCTTACTCCAAATGGCTGGAATGTTTTGTTTCATCAGCATCTCATGTGATAGCTATCTTGACTGATGTGTTTGCTAGGTTTGGCTATCCACAAGAAATTTGGAGTGACAATGGCCCACCGTTCAGCAGTCATGAACTGAAACAGTTTTATTCTCGACCTAACGTCAAGTTCATGTTTTCCCCAGCCTATAATCCGTCTTCAAACGGGCAAACGGAACTTATGGTCCAAGAAATCAAGAAAATGATCTTGAGAGACGTCATTTCCTCGAAAACTAGTAGTGCCGGTAGTGTTTCTCTGACAACATCTCACCAAATGTTTGTTTTCTTACCGTAATACGCCAAGTAGTGTTACTCAGCAGACACCTGCCGAAATGTTATTGAAGTTTTCCCCCAGAATGCTACTTTCTATGTTATCTCCCAAAGACATACTTACCTAAGCACATGCCTGTCAGCCCAAATGTACAAGTTCGCGAGTATGAAGTAAACCAAAAAGTTCTTGTTAGAAACCCCACAAAGGTTTACACAAATGGGTCCCAGCCCGTGTTATGGAACGAACTGGCACTGTGGACTATCTGGTTGAGTTGAGTCATGGAGCCATCAGGAGGTGTCACCATAACCAGTTGAAGGTAAGCCCATTGCCCGATGCCTCACATCCTTTGGGTCGTAACTTGGATTGTTGGCAACCATCTTTGTTCTGTGGAGGGGGTGGTCAGGTTCCAGGCGTTGAACCCCATGTTGAGTCGCCTGCACAGCAGTTTGGTGTTCTTACTGGAGAAGGTTCTGGTGGGAGTACCACCAGTGTTAATGCTAGACCAGTAAGGAAAACAGTTGGGATACCAACAGTTCGATATTCACCTTCCCTGTTCTGAATATAGTTGGTATACATCACGAGTGTTATGTACAGAGATTTTATTGTTATTGTTACTTATTTTATTGTTCTGTCTTATACAGGGATCGGGTGTTTTTGAAACGGGTACTACGGCCGAACGGAGGAAGTTATAAGGTCACCGACCTCATTTCCTGACAGGAGAGGATCGGAAGTTTCAGTCACCATGACGACCTTGTCAGTTGAACATCGTGTTTTCACCACAGAGCAATTTTTGCAAAATAACGAGTCTATTGTTGCGGTCAAGCACGCCTTCCGCCATCATTTGAACATCCCTCCTCATGTTGTTTTTCCTAAACGAGACACGATAGTTATTGGACTGGGTGCAAAACCAGCAACCTCTCCACAATGACAAGGTAACCGTTTGGTGTGGGGTTTCCAAGTTGGGAATCATTGGACCCTATTTTTTTGAAAATGAAATGGGGCGGGCAGTTACGGTGAATTCTGAGTGTTATGGACGAATGACTGAAGAATGATTGATTCCGCAACTCTAACAGAACGACTACGACAATGATTCAATGTGGATTCAGCAAGATGGGGCAACTGCCCGCACGGCAAGAACATCCATGCACGCTATACGCACTCTGTTCCCAGGACATCTGATTTCACGTAACGGAGATGTGGAATGGCCCCCTCGCTCGCCGGACCTCACGTTGTGTGATTTCCTTTGATGGGGTTATTTAAAAGCGAGAGTTTAAACCAATAAACCCCGCACCCTTCAGGAGTTGAAGGCTTCAATTCAGACAGAAATTCGATCCATTCCAACCGATATGCTTGAGCGAGCTATGCATCGCCCAAGAAGGAAGACATTTAATGGACATAATCTTTCATAATTAACAAAATTTGTTTTCTTCAATAAATTTCAATTTGTTGTGTATCGATTGTAACATCGAGTCTTCTGGGCATGCGCAGGAGATGCTCCATTTGGAGGGGCTTCCCAAGTTCGCAGTTACGTTATTAGGCTTGTGCTGTACTCAAACATCAATAAACCCGTTTTGTACAAGTGACGTGTAGTCCCGTTCTGTGAAAGCTAACCCTCGGAAACACAACACAGTCGAGCGTAACTTTTGGTTTTGATTGGTAGACATCCTCTTATTCGTAGTTCCTTAGCTTGTAAAGCTAATGAAGGAAAGTCGCTTTCGATGCCCAAGCATACCTGCTCCAACTCATCTGACGTAATGCTGTTAAGAGTCAACAGTTGGACAGGTATGCTGAATGGGAATATAGTACGGGAAGTGTCCATACAAATCGGAAAGTACACATGTTGGAATCATGATTGTGTCGTGTCAAAGCAGTTCGCACCCAAATCGTTAGAATGAATTACATCCCATCTCTCTTCAGCATTCATCCCTCTGAATGTTTTGCATTTACGGAGGGCATGACGTCCACCACAAACTTTCAAGAAAATTCAGTATTCATGGGGTTGAAGAGGATTTGATATTTCGGGCGGGATGAGCGATGTGGTGGTCCTAGACTTCACCTCGAGTGATTTAGTTCATGACCTTGTAAATAGTCCCATAAATGAAAAGTGGTCGATTGGAATAAATTGGTTGTGAAGGGAAGAAAGTGAAGAGGGTCGATGCTGGTTGGCCCTGGAAGTGAAGGAGCAGTAACTGAGAAAAACTCAAAGGAATTACATCATTCAATGTTTGTTGAGTAGGTACCTAGGTACCTATATTCATTTCTGCTCAGAAGGGAGCATGTTGGATGTACTCGAAAAGTTCGAAATTATTAAGATTGATAGGTTGGGTGAATCTTTGAATGATGAAATTCCTTTAAGTTTTTCTCCATTATTGCGTTCATTTCAGTAACAGCTTGGTTCCATCTTCAGTGTACCTAAGTAGACATAATAGTCATGATGACAAAATTGATGATAAAACTTTAATTCAGCTGGTTAGGGAGAATTTGGTTGTTTGCAATTTAAAGGACCTGAAATATCTCAATACCGAGTGGAAGAACAGGACCTGGAAAGGTTGATGGTGAGGCATTCGTTATTCATTAGTAGAAACAATATAGCCATACCAGTTTAGTAGTTAGCATGTCTCCAGAGCGTGTCTTTTTTGGTTTATTGTTTTCAATAATGAACCTTTAGAATCGACCATGAAACTTCTTTTAAACACCCCTCAAAATTTCATGGTTTACGTTTCAAGGGATGTAGAATACGAATATTGAATAAATATATTACAGTCCATCCGCCGTCCACGGCTTTTTCCTTAGTTCCCATGATCCTAAATTCACGAAATTTGGTATATGGGCTCTAGTTGTCCTCAATGCTCGGCGTTACTCTCACTCAACTCTAAAGGTTGAAAAATAGGGGTTGAAATATCCGGAGTATCCCTATCATGGAAAATTTTATTTTGAGGTGTGGGTTATTTCACATTTTTAAATAGTTATTGTTTGTCTGAATTTTTGAGACCACCTGGCGCATTCTGCGATGTCACCATAGAATTTGCCCTAAAGAGCAGCGTGTACCTATGCAGGTATCAAGCTGGGTTGAGAGCGCACATCACTTGTCTTTTGCCAGG
Organism: Leptopterna dolabrata; assembly: GCA_954871275.1. Taxonomy (NCBI): domain Eukaryota; kingdom Metazoa; phylum Arthropoda; class Insecta; order Hemiptera; family Miridae; genus Leptopterna; species Leptopterna dolabrata. Next base: position 67,719,844 of record OX940974.1, on the reverse strand, counting down.
TGGCTTTGCAGCGAAGTGGGCTAGGCGTCCGAATCTTACACTTAAAATCAGAGCTTCGAATTCCGGGGCCGAATATTTCTTACTTCACATCAAAAATTTCCCTTCAGATTTGTTTTCTGTTTCTTTTTGCCATTTTAGCTACTGCTTGAACATTCAACGCATGGTATTAATTTGTAGTGGCGAATGGGCACTGAACTATGGAGGGGCTATGATCTATACAGAAGGGTTATCTACTTATGTAGAGAGAGCTGTGACTTGTAACAACTGTGTTCTATACAGAGAGCTGTGATCTGTAATAGAAGGGTGTTCTATAGAAAATAATAAAGCGTTGTGTAGGGATTTGTACTTTCTTCAGCAAATCACAAAATGCGTTCTGACTCATTCAAAAATATTCATGAAATTTATACTCATCGTCCACCAACCCTCTATATAAAGTTACAAACTCCCCTTCCGTTTCTCGAGGCACGCGTATGGGATGAACCAAGTGTCTTCATTTCTTTTCTTCTTCCTCGTCTAAAAGCAATGCTCTTGCAGCAAGACCTTCTGTTTTGAGATTAATGACCTTCTGTTTTGAAAGGCTCATCTCAGACGGCACTGATCACAGGAGAGCACTGACACGGCAAGGTAAGGTAATGTGGGGAGACAGCAAAAAATTCATCACGGATGCCACTAAGACACGGAAGGGTACATCCCGTCATGTCACGGATATGTGTGAATCGTTGATTTGAGGTTGAGAAGGATGGTACTTACATCTTTACATCTATTAATTTTATTTTGTTATTGGATGAATAAAACAATGGTATAAGGGACAGTGAATCGTGTACGAGGTGCTATGGCCGGCAGAGTGAACTGAAGAGCGACGTCCTGAGGAGAGTTCGGGAAAACTGGGTTGAGCTGACCAAAGCATTTCCGTGGAACTGGCTCCTAACATCACCTCCCCCTACGAGGAGCAACTGTCCTCAGGTGTATATATGAAATTCAGCCTAGATATGAACTAGAATACACTGAAACACACTGAAGCTAAACTGAATAACACACAGCAAATTGGAAGTAATTAACAGCAAATAGAGATCATGGAGTTCATTCGAAGAGTTCGGGAACATTGGAGAGAACATTGGAGAGTACTGATTGGTATTCTTTCAAAACGTTGTAAATGGTACTTATTCACATTCATAGTCGAAGAAGAGTAAGCTATGAATATCTTGGAATATGCTTCCCATGGCAGCAAACACCAAATGTAGATTACAGATTCCTTGGAAATTTGGTTTTGAATAATAAGAAGGAACCAATTTAAAACGAACGATCGAATTTTATTCTATAAACTTGGTAATCGGGAATACACGAGGTGAGATCATCATAAAATCAAGGGAGGTAAACACTACCTATAACCCTCCGAGAAGGTTCTTCATCTCCTCATCTCCATGTATCTCGACGAGGGCACGCGGAGTATGGAATTAATGTGTTCCCATTCAGCTTGGTGGACGTGACAGCCATAGCACTCCCCCCCAAGTGTCAACGATACCGCAATGGAAAGTGGACTTGACGACCACTTCGAGTAGTCACTGGGGGCTGCGCTGACTGAGCCAGCTGTGCCTTAGGGGCTGTTGGTGGCGAGCTGTTGTTCGGTGGTGGAGTAGAGACTGGAGTCGAGATGGTTGTTTCAGCATCCTCATGTAGCAGGAACGCTGGCTTCAATCTGTCAACAGTATCAGTCTGCTCACCCCGAGGAAGTTGCAGCCTATAAGTCTTGTCTGACCGACTTAAAACCTGGTAGGGTCCATCATAGGTCAGCTGTATTGGTCTCCTTAAGGCGTCATGCCGCAGGAAGACATGTGAAGCTCGAGGCAGGTCGGGATGGACAAAAACAGTCTTTGAGGTCTTGTGACCGAATGGGACTGGCCGAATTGAATGAACGTGCTCTCGTAGTTTGGCAATGAGTGTTGGCACGTCGGAAGCACCGGCTGGGCTCTCAAAAAAATCATGTGGGAGTCGAATGGGCTCACCATAGAGGATTTCCGCTGGTGTCACCCTCCATCCTGGGACGATATACGTGCGTAAACCTAAGAGAATGGTTGGTAGCTTGGGAACCCAGTCTTCCGTCAACTGAGCTTTTATTGCAGACTTCAGGCAGCGGTGCCAGCGCTCAATGGCTCCATTTGCCACAGGATGGTAGGCAGTCATTTTCAGGTGGTCAGCTCCAAGCAACATTATAGTTAGGCTGTGAAACAGTTGGCAGTCAAACTGCTTACCTCTATCAGTTGTGATGCGTTTTGGAACTCCAAACCGTGCAATCCATATTGAGAGTGGAGGCAATTGTGTCTGCATTTACGTCAGCTAGTGGGGAAGCCTCTGGCCAACGTGAGAAGCGATCAATTATCGTTAGAAGGTAACCTGAACCTCTCGAAGGTGGTAAGGGTCCAACGATATCAACATTAATGTGTGCAAATCTTCCTTCTGATGGCTGATACGTTCGTATTGCACTTGATGTATGGCGCCACTTTTTGGCCCGCTGGCATGGAATGCATGTTTTTGCCCACAATGTGACATCCCTTTTCAAGGAAGGCCAGCAATAGCGGGACTGAACCAAGTCGACAGTGGTAGCGATACCAGGGTGTGCAAGAGAATGGATTGAGTTAAAAATCGCCCGACGAAACTGTTCTGGAATGAAAGGGCGTAGTATAATTTAAGAGACAGGAATGAGCTACAAATGCCAATGCATTTGAGAGGATATTTAAAAAAAAATCGAGTACCATATAATAAATGCACACATGTATTCACAGATGCTGTTACGTAGGGTTTAATTTGTGTATGTTTTACGTAGGGTATCGTTACATGTTATTCGAAGTGTCTTATGACAAATTATAGACGTAGGTACAAACTGGTAAGTAATTCTAATTTCATAGAAGACAGCTTCTGTTTGCTGATCTGTATGTTTCACACAATCCCTAAGTGATAATCACGTTCCAGATATGCTTCCAGATGTTGCTGTTTTTCCTTGTTGGATGACGATGTTGTTCGTATCTTCTTGTTTGATACAATTATGTCTTGCTGCAGATGGTTTTGCATGTGGGGACTGGATAGGAATGTGAATGAGAGTGTGGTTTGGGAACACGAATCTCACTTGAGATTTTTTCTTTATAATTCCATCACACAATTTATCGCAAGCGAACCAGAACCAGCTATTGGGCTCTTCTCTCATTGCACATTTTACTGTTTTCGGTATTGACACTGACTACGCTTTCTCACTCTTTTTATTTGATTTCGACCCTCCCTTTGTAGGTAGGTAGTTACTCTGCTGCTTTCGTTTTCAAACGTGTCATGATGATTGATAATTCGGCAATTTTTATCCATAAAACCTATTGGCGATTACCTGTGTCAGAAAAAGGGAAGATTCCTGACTCAGGCCGCCTCAACCCCTGTTGTGCAAACTCAAAACTGTGAAAAAAGAAAGGATCCCTGCGCGATATCTGCTATCGGAAGTTAAATAATGCTGAACTGTATGCCAAAACGAAGGGTTGAGTGGTTGCTGGGTAAGTGGTAAGTTAATTGTTTGACTTGACTAAGGGCCCCGATTTCTAGGTTTTTACGTATTTCTTTCCTTAGAAGAAGAAGAAATTCGAAAGTAGGTACTTAGTCGAATAGTTATTTGCTTGGTGTCAATGGGGATCATATATTAATAAATGAACCTAATTGTTTGCTTGAGAACCTAAAATCCTAGGAACCTAGATAAATGTAGGCAGTACCTCCTAATAATTTTACTGCTGGGAACTTATACATGATACACGTTGTGTATTGTAATCGGTACCTACCTAAATAAAAGTGTTTAATAATAATGAAGTTAATAGTGATTATATTGTGTTTAATAATTAGGTACCTAAGTAATTAGGTAGGCCTACCTACCTATTCAATAAGATTTCATTTTTTGTAAGCTAGGTATTCCCTATTACCAAAATTTACCAAGGTATGAACCTAAATTGCTATAAAAACTATAGAAACCCTAATAGGTACCTAAAATAACCTAATGTTTTCCTAATCAAAAACCTAGATGTACCTATTTGGAACATAAAAATGTGGGCCCTAGTAATCTATCTTACTGTACTGCTGTTTTCAAAATTATTTACTGTGTTAGATCATATTCCCTAGTCCAGGATCTATAGTATCATTATTAAAATGTTTCCTCCCAAATACGATTAAAATACTCGATGTGAAGGAAGTACTGAACCGTAGTATAGTAGTAGTACTGAATACGTAGTATAGTAGTGTTTTCTGTGGTACTGAATGGAGCTGAATGGTAATGGTATTCTGGCCATCTTATACCTTCGAGCGCTACTAGCGGGAAAAAGTGTCAACTACCGGCTGGCGACCACTGCCGCGCAGATGACCTTGGGAAAGATGGTAGTGGTCGACAAACTGATGTGATGACGTCAGCCTTGACGCATCCAACACAGAATCCTTAAACAAACCTAGAGTCCAGCCAAATTTTTCCGATGTTTTTACAGCAATGCTATTACTTCATAATAAGCAGTATATTATGTTTAGATCATACCAATTTTGTTAATAGATGAGTATAACAAGAAATTAGTACCTACACAATTTCGTTTCGTAAGTTGGGTTTTAGATAGGTAAGTACCCACTTAATAATAACTTTCAAACTTAATTTGAAATTTGACTGTTTTACTATAAAAAGTGACGGGAGTTTCAGCCAAAACTGTCAGTACTATTATTAGTGAAGGGAGACGATCGATCGAAACGAGTGGGCACCCCACATTCATCACTCCGAAAAAAAGTAACCTCACCCAAAAAAGATACAGTGGGAAGAGTTTGACAACGCAATTCTCCGTAATAAAATTCGCAAGTTTTACATAGTTCGCAAGGAGGTACCTACAATCGGACGGTTATTAGAAGCCCTGAAGGGAGATGAAGTTGTAGATTGTGGGAGGGAATATCTCCGCCAACGAATCAAGGCTTGCGGTTTTAAGTGGAAGACTTGTCAATCAAACCGTAAATTACAGATTGAACGGACGGACATTGCTGCTTGGCATGCAAGATATCTTCATACCATCCAACAGTTCCGCAGGGAAGAAAGGAATATTGTTTACCTTGATGAAAGTTCGGAGTGTGATTTTTCCGACGGGGAATGAAAACTTTTTTATTTTTATACCTACTATTGACGTAAGTGTAGTAATATCTGTACTAATAAATTATTTGTTTGTACCTATTTCCTGTCTTCATTTTGTACACTATCCCTGGTATTATTATTATTATTTATCATGAATGATATTTGTGGCTGTCTGGCGTAAGTAGGTACATAGTCACTTCTTATATGGAAGTAATGAAGAAATACCACAAACATTTGAAAATTTTGAGTAGGTACAACTGATTATACGCTGCGGAAATACCACCGCCGCTGCCGCCGTGGAAATATTATTCCCAAGGGTAGTTCTCAAGTTGTTATTATGCATCTTACCCCAAGTACGTAATTTGAAAAGGCAAGTAAAATAATTTATGGATAAGAAATAATAAGAAAAAATCTACTTATTTATGCATAGCTATCTCCAACTGTCTATATTGACTTTACCATGGAGCCAAATCGAAGTGACAGGAGCTTTGTCTAATAAATTGAAGTTCGACTGTAGGTACTCAAGAAATAGGTATTCAAAAGGAAAACAGAACAACCAAATGCAGAATTAAAAATTGTTTTTATTAACTCGAACTACCTACTCTTTTGGGCAAACTGTACTCTTTTGGGCATACCTATTTTTCAGGTTATGGTGCCGATCCCCCCCCCCCCCCCCCCCTAGACTAAAATGTACAGTGCAGATCGTTGAACATTTAAAATTAACAGGATCTTAATCTTTCTTCCCACAGAAATTTATAAAATGATTTAGAAAACAGTATTTTTCTTGTTGTGGTTAGAGCACCCGAAAACCGCATATAATGGCACTTTTTCACTCTCCTACACAACACTACACAAAGCAAAATGTTCAAGAATTTAAAATGAAAATTAAAAAAACAGAAAAGAGTAAAATAATGTCTGGAAAAAGAAAAAACAACAAAAATAATTGGAAATAGAGAGTAAGTTCCTAGGCTGAAGGCAGTTTGTGGGGTATGAAGTGGATCCAGCGTCGAGGCTGACGTCACGGCTACCCCCCCCCCCCCTACCTGCGCAGAAGGGTCGCATTTTCGTCCTTGAATCGGGCCCCCCTTTGGTGGTGACACACTTTCTTCATTATTTTCTATTCTCTATTTTCTTCCTTCAATCCAAGTTTGTATTTATTTCAACGACTCAATTTTGCAACACAAATGGGATTTCAATCGGTACAAAGGTACCAATAGTAAATGGTGCCATCGCCCTAAATCGTATTTTGTGGCTCAATATAAGAAATTGTGCTTGTTTGTGGTTCTGGTCCTTGTGGTTGGTGAAGAGAGGTTGGTATCATTGGATTGGTGAGATGAAGAGATGAACATCGATCTTCGCGCAGTCGAGGCGGACTGGGCATGGCGTGTGGGTGTGGTGTCTGGATAACGCTAGGTTGGGAGTTCGTGCAATGATTCGGTGGTTAGGGTTGATCGGGTCGGTGCTTGTGTAACTAGCCTTATAAGCGACTTGTCCGGTTAATCTTTATCATGTGTATGGCAAATGGAACCAAATTTGGGACATTCGAATAGGCAATTTCCGTGTGTAGGGATTTTTTTTTTTTAAATCTCAGAATCGGATTCAACACCCTTGAAAACCCCGGACTGTCAGTTTTCATCTCCAAACTCCTTGTAGCTTAAGGCAACGAACGGATAAAAAGAAAACTACGTCATAAGTTGATGGCGCGGAGGGTTCCCCCCAGGCGGACGTGGGGGTAAGAGGGTTTACCTATGACGTCATTTCGCTTTCTTTCCGCTGGTTTTTCGAGCATCGTATACCCCTCACATAGCACCTTTTCGGAAAGCACTCGCCGAGATCTTCTAGTTGAGAAAATAAAACAGGTGATATTCCATTCTTGATAAGAACGCATCGAATTCGATTCGGCATCGAAAGGTATGGGTAAGTTTTACCAAGCAAAGGACGAACTACGGAACGTCTGTCGAAGTGAGTTGTGCGGCAGAGAACGCGAATCGGACATGAGTAAACAGTGATATTGCGGAGGGGCATTGGAGTAAGACGCAGTACAGCATTCTCAATAAAAAAATAGAATAGGTAGTCAATAATGTGAAACTTGCTGTTGAGTAACGACGACGCCCCACACTTAGGTGTAGTATTGCAGTTATCACTGCAATTATTATCGTGCAGTAAAGTGACTCAGTCAGGACTAGAGAGTTCCTAAAGACTAAAGTCGGGAAGATGTGTTCGGATTTATCTCAACTGCGCATGCGCGTCGCCCAAGTTCAAACTTATTTCCTTAAGTTCGACTTATTCGGCCTTATACATAAGGCGCGTTATCTCCCAGGGCACAAACTTTAGGAATCGTCTTTAACCTTACTCAGGGGTAACAGTGCACAGCTTTTTGCCGCGTTTTGTCGTTTTTTTTTAACGTGTCATGTGTCGTCGGTCCTCGCCATCACCAGCGTCTTTCAAAGTGACTCCAAGCGTCTTTCAAAGAATTTGCTAGATTGTTGCGATATCAACTTAGGATAAAAAAGTGAGTATACCTACGGATACTACTATACCTACTGAAGCTGAATGGATTTCGCGTTGTGCTAAGTTAAGTGACGTTACTTTTTAATTCACTCCTACCCCCACCACTTCTGTCAAACCGGACTTATTGGTTAGCACCCAAAGTTAGCATCTTAGCTGCTCGCCTTAGATGTGGCCAAAAGATATGGCCGTTCCCTAATGAACTTATCTCTCTCTAGTGTCTCGTCCAAGATCCGCTGTGGACTGGTGGCGCTGCAGTTGGCTGGTGAGCGTACTACTCTCCTCCCCGCGCTCATTTTTGTTATCAGTAGTGGGAAGGTCAGTGGTTTGGTTGTCAGTTCATGTGAAAAATAGGATGTTTTTGCAGCTATTTTACGATTTTCTGTGGTCGACGGGTGATTATGGCGACCATATTGTTTTTCTGTATCATCACAAGTTGAAGCAAAATCTCGTATTCATATTTCACGTAGGTGTGGTAAATGGTGGTGTGGTACAAGTATGTTATAGCCCCGCCAATATCGATTGTATCGATTATCTCAAATACATCGATCCTTGTGGTATCGATGACGTGTATCAGACAAGACGGTGGGTGTACAAGAAGTTTAGTTACCATTCCGCCGCTCGCATTGTCAAGCGATCTGGATGCTCGCTAGCGCTCGCATCTCAAAAAAGATAAACAATCCCAGAAACTATCCCGTGAATGAGCAGGTTGTTTGGGACTTCTGAATAGATACTGATAACAAAAATGAGCGCGGGGAGGAGAGTAGTACGCTCACCAGCCAACTGCAGCGCCACCAGTCCACAGCGGATCTTGGACGAGACACTCCTGACTCAGTCTGACAAACGTGACATCGGAATAAGTTCGCGATACTTTCTTCAGAATACCACGTCAGCTTGTCTGAATAACTGCAGGACGAATATGTGAGCGTTCTCTGTAAAGGTAAGCGCACACTAGTGCCGGGGCGGGACGGGTCGCACCGCGGCGGAAAAATGCGCCTGGTTCGGTTTAGGGCGCCTACGCACTTGCGATTTTCAGCCGCGCGATTTAATCGCCCCAGAAATGAAACACACAGAACTCAATGGATGAACGCGCACCTGCGATAATAAATCGCAAGTTTAGAAAAAGTCGCTGCAGGTTCTATTTTTCGGGCGGCGCGGTTATGTGAAATTATGAATGATCAATTTCATATTTGGCGCCTCTTCTCACACCTTTTCGAGAATATTATTGCAGGTTGGCAGTACTGGAGCTCCGACTCGCTCTTCTCTTGAGAGGAAGCCATCTTGCTCGACACACCGTTTCTTGAAGTCCCCGAGTTAACAACTCTGCTTCCCAGCTACCAGATAACCTGAGAATACCACCGTTTGAGTTTGAAGACATCTTGGAGCCTGCCACTTCCAAATCAAGCACAGTGGCTTTGAGCATCACACCATTAACAACAAGGTAATTGAAGAAATAATCCGATAGGTTAAGGCGGAGGAAAATGTGAAACACAGAATTGAATAACCTTGCACGCACAAGCGGTAGTTCAGTCGCGCGATTGCTTCGCTCTTGGGATTTTCCATCCTGCATTCACGATTGTGCGTCTCCACTTGGTATCCTGGTAAGTGATTCTGGGCCGTGTCATTTCGAGAAGTTGGTTGAAGCTATTTACACTCATCCGATAATAATCGAAAAATTTTGCAGGGTATTACTTTAAATCTTGATGAATTTTATAAAATTGCCCCTTTGCTTCCCTTTGGGAGATAATAGGGTGTACCCAAAACGTTTTTTCGAATTTTTTATCCCGCCGCCGTTTTGGTTTATTATTCTGTGAATAATACACCTATGTAATCGCTCAGCAAAAAATTTTTATAACACCCCCTCAAAATTTTTTCTTTTCCGTTTCAAGGTACGTAGATTCCAAAAATGCAATGTCCGTCCGCCGTATCACGTGTACAGGCTTCATTTTCGGTCTAAAAAAATCGTTCTTTCACACACATGCTCCATTTGGGCCCTAGTTGTGTCCCGAAACTTTTCAGCCCGATCGGAATATACCCAGGGGTGTTATGAGTGAAAATGTGTATAAAAATAGGTACTTTTTGCGTTTTAGCAACATGCTGTTAACATGAGCTTTCAAGGTATCGTATTTCATGTTTTTGGGGACGAGAAGACCGAATATGAAGTCGATTTTGACCAAAGAATAGAAAATTGAGGTTGTACGTACCAGATGTTCAGCTCCCAAAATTGATTTTTAATGAGTCAAAAACCTGGGAAATCGTCTGAAATCACCATCAATTTGTATAATAACACTAGAAAAAGTGTCAACACGTGGATCAAGACGATTAAATGGTACAATCAATGATCAAAGGTAATTTGAAAAAAAAAAAAGAGCGTAGTACCTAATTCAAGTTTTGGGGGCCAAAATTTGTAGAAACCACCAGAAATAGCTATTTCAATTATTTTACATGAAAGAAACAATAAATAAACAGCCAGCATTTCTGTAGACCAATAAAATAATAGAATAATAAACCCATGTGACAAGGACTTAGCAGCGTTTTTGCTCTCAGAGCCAACGGTACGACACATGATATCTCCAAGACATCCATTATCGCACTACCGCAGCCGCTGGTGCGTGCGCGGTGATGACATGCTGCCGCCGCGATTTTTTAACCGCGATTAAATCGCGCGGCTGAAAATCGCAAGTGCGTAGGCGCCCTTAGTGTTTTTCTTATGGAGACGCGCACACCACAGCCGGGGCGGTGCGTGGCGGGGCGGAGCGCATGGAAACCACTCGCTAGGCGGATTTTTCCGTCAGCCCGCCGCGGATTGTTCATGAGCGAAGTTTCTATGAGAACTTATTTGTTTTTTTCTGTAGTGTTCTTATTGGTCAAAACGCTGCGAATTATTACACAAGGGATTATTATTTGCAGTCTAGATGCCCCTTCACTGTTTTTGTCATCAGTACCTAATAACAATAATAATAACAGCAATAAAGTTTATTTGCCATCTTCAAGTTGATACAAAATCATTTGTTGAAAATGAAATGCGTTTCTATACAAAAATGGGAACATTTAAACTTGTTGAGCCCCACAGGGTACAGAAGTACATGAGACCCTACCCTCGTGCCCCCCCCCCGGAAAGCCCGAAATCAAGTAAGTACTGGAGACGGCCAGGCAATTTTATAGATTCATAAATCAGAAGTCTACCTATTATTATTTTTAATTGTTGTTATGCATGAATGTCATTTTGTTCAAGTTACAAAAGTATAACTGCCCCTCAACAAAATCCAAAATAACAATATTTTTTCATAAAATTAAATATTATCACGGTACAACCAACTCTATTTCACGTGATTATAATGAGCTATTACTTGGACACCAGATTTCATTCATTTAGGTTCATGGTAACTAAGAAAAAACCCAAAAATAAAACCTCTTCATGGGAAGAATCCATGACGAACGAAACAGCAAACAATGAAAAAACCAAATGATCGCTTTTTCCGATGAGCTGAGGCCCGGCCCGCCGCCTAATGTGCTTAGCGACATTTATCCGCTGCGATGCGACCCGACCCGCTGCGGCACTAGTGTGCGCTTACCTTAATGCAGCATTTCTCAACGTGTTTGTTTTTTCAGTTCATTATGAACTCACGGGTGAAACCAGAAAAATGTCTTCTTTTTCGTAAAAGCAAAAAACCAGGACCTAAAAAAAGAAAAATCATTAGAAATGAGTTATATTGATAGGTTTCAATCATTCTATCCTATCTCTAATCTCTACTGTTCGGTTATACGTGTTCATCATTTCCCTCTGTTGACGTCTCTTATCAGCGTCAAGTTGTTTTTGCTAAATCATTTATGGTGGACAGGCGGCCAACAACTTCTTTGTGGCACTCGTCATTCCTCGTAAGACAAACATCCTGCTACAGAAAAGGTGCAGATATAATTAAACAGGACATTCTGAGTCGTGTACGACATTCGGTCATATGCATCGGATCATGACTTAATCAAGGATGTTGATAATTTGAATCTCTCCTAGTGTTCCCGGAGGAGGTGATGTACAAAAACACTCCGAAGAAAATGTGTCGCTAATGTACAGAAAAACTCCGAAGAAAATGTGTCGCTATTGCGCATGCAATTACCTCAGTTGTACGGACATGGGCAGTTACCTGCCCAACACTCAGGCAGGAGTTACCTGTACAAACATATATGCACATGCAGTGTGTGTGCAAGTTAGAACAAAACTGTGTACTGTAGTATGGAATTCCTCACAAATAGACACCAAGCACGTATTTTTCGACTAGCGACGCAGCGATGTCCCGGCTCCAGGACTTCCGTCCTTCAATTCGTGGGAGTTCTGGAGTCTGTTTGAATAGATTGGCTGGGATTTTAATCCCTCCTGAGCACTTGATTTCCCCAGTAGTTTGTAAAAGGTCTCATCCGCTAATCCTTTACAATTAGCATGATCATTTTAATTTATTAGAGCTTTTGGCTCCTGGGGGATTATTAAGCCAGGACAGTTAAACGCTGGACTGATGACAATGAGGAGCTAAACTTTTTTTATTGCCGAAATCGAAAGTGGATCGAATTTGAGGACGAATGCTGAAAGAAAAATTTTTCTGACCTGCCAGTGATTTTATAAAAATAAATGAAATTTGAATTTCTGAGCGCCTGCCAAAACGTCTGCTTCAGCTGACTCCACCCACTTTCCGAGCGTACGTCACATTTCGCGCGTCTCTTGATGTCTGGATCCGCCACCCACTCCCATGTGCACTGCACGTTACTAAATTGTTGGTTGTGTTTTCGCGACTTTTTAGTGATGTTCATCCAACTTTTCGTGCTGTACTCAATACTGATGCAACAATAATCACAATAATGGACAAAATAAATAAAGAGAAGGATGAGTACCTATGAGAAGGCGGTCGGCTTTCAACTTACTTACCTCCTCTCAGTTCATTTGGCCTGTGCGAGTTCATGGCAAAAAAAAAAATCGAAATGAGTGAAGACGACGAGGTAAGCTGTTATTATGTTAATCCACTACCAGTATCTAGTGTAGTTGTCTATAAAATTATGTACCTACCATACTTGCAATCAAGAGGAATTGATTCATAGGTGGGTGCAAAACGCACGGAGTTCTTGTTCAACCTTTCCCCTACTGATTACCGTAATTCGTGGGTACCGTTAACCTGTATTATTCTACCACAAGCGTATTCTGTCCTAGCCTAATTAGCGAATTTTCAACGAAAATGAAGCTGCTCCGATGGGTCCATAGTTTTCGGAAGATGAATTTTTTAAATTTTTTTGTATGCAAATCCGTTTCAAATCATCCTGCATTCATCCCTAGATTTTAACAAAAATTTATGTAATTTTATATTTATATCTGCATCCAGACGATATCTGACCTTGGGTGCATGATAAAAGTTCCAAATTTCGCCAGAATGTTCGTATTGCCAAACAAAAGGATGAGTTCGAAGATGAGCAATTCAAAAATCTGTAAAAACTGCTAAAATTGCGAACAGTTGGTATAAAAATCACTGAAACTTGTCAGAAAGGGTGATTAACGACCAAAAAAAAACCATTTCAGTTGTTTTTTTAAATACAGAATGGGGGTCAAAGGATTTTTGGGGGCCAAAAATTGGTATGAAGGGCTAAAGTCAATATTAATTCACCTACTTTGTGTGGGATTGTGATTCACGACAGAAGGAGGGACTGTTTCGATGGTAAAAATGTTTTTCTCAAAAAAGAGTGGGTCAGATTTATCTTCATGAGGGTCAGAAATCGATAAAAATGGCTAAAGCAACGAAAAAATGATGTAATTTTACGAAAATTGTATAGTTTCTCGCTATATCAGCTTTTTACACGATAGCAGGAATATGTCTTGGAAAATTCGCTCTTATAGCCATGCTGCATGACTTTTCCCATGTTTAGTTCCCTGCCTATTTCTAAACTATTCCTGAACTAAGTTAGTCCAGTTGGGAAAGATGAGGGACTTCCCAACACTGGTATTCTGTCGATTGATGGTTTCAATAAATTCTTTGCTATCTGAAGGGACGGAATTTAACCTGGTATCACCGGCAGGATGGAGGCTCTAACCACCTGAGAGTTTGGAAGTACTGTTGTCATTTCCCTTTCATATTTCTGTGAATGCATTGGTAAAAATCTCGAAATGCTGAGCTTACACTCAGGGTAGTACCAGCTTATTCCTCCTCTCTGCCGCACAGCCGGCCTTCTGGTTTCCTGTTACTCCAGTATGAGGTTTGGTCCCGAAGAATACGGCACTCTTGCCCAGGCGTTCAATTTGTCTCACTAGTTCCAATAGTTCTTGAAGTAGTTGGGATATTTTGATGTCTGGTCTGTTGTTTTATAGCTTCATAAGCGTACTTAGCAAACCCGTTATCGCGACTAAGGTCTCAGCTGTATTCGTTCGAGTTAGCGAATAAGTATCTGCTTCCAGGATGGCAACAGTCTCTGCTGAAAAAATGGATGCATTAGAGTTAAGCTTAAAACAAGAACTAAATTGGAGTGTTCTCAAAGAACCCGCATCCAACAATCTCTTGGATCTTGGAGCCATCTGTGTATGTCATGTTCGAATTTGGCCAACATCTTACAATGTATTCTCTCAACGTGTATTCAGCCTCGCTTGGTGACATGTCATGCTTCATTGGTGGTATTGATACAAGTGGAGGTCGCAGAAGCCTTGCATATGGCGTAGAAAATTCTGCTGGTTTAACTTGTTGGTGAATGTGTGACTGGGCAAGGATGCGACACTTCCGCAAAGCAGATATATGAAACGATGTGCCCAGACCCTATGGGTTAGAACAGACGTTAGGCTGACAGTGTCACTGGTGATCGTTGGGCATCGTGGTGGAGGTGATAGTAGCTGTCTGTTGGCTAAAATGGATCTCCTAAGATAAAGAGGTAGAATCCCTGTTCTTCCAAATAGTATTTACTTGGTTTCCGTATAGGAACGATGCAGGGTCCAGAATAATCTAATTGTTGCCTTATATATGAGTAAAGCAATGGAAGGGTGAGCTTCCCGTCTCATTCCACACACTGCCTTCAAGATGTTGACATATGATTCTGCTCGACTGATGGCGCTGTTTATATGGGCATTCCAATTGAGGGAGTTAGTCAATGTAAAACCAAGAAACTTAACTCTATTCATTACTTATATGTACTATTTCCCAGCTGTATTGAATCTGTAAATGGCAAGCTCCTGCGTCTGGTGAAGGGGCACTTAAGCGTCTTCAGAGGTGATGTGCTGAACCCAGTTGATCGGAAGAAGTTTTGTATTGCGATTACTGTTGCTTTGTTGAGTGCATAAGGATCTAGAGGGATCGTAATCAGAACAGAATAAGCAGAAATCGTCTGCATACTGCAGCAGGTGTACTCCTGATGGTATGACATCTTCCAGTTCGGAGATGCGCAGGGCGTAGAGTAGTGGTGATGGACAACTCCCTCGTAGAAGACCTGTCATGGTTATTTGTGGTCCATACATCTTTCATTTTACCCTGACAGACAGTTGACGGTTTGAGATCAGATTGATGAGTGTTACTGAAAATTGAGGTGGCATTTCAGTCTCTAGTAATTGTTGGGCAAGTAAAAGAAGCTGGGCACTGTCTTGGGCTCCAGGATGTCTAGGAACAGTGCTAGGGTTTCTTCTTCTGGAAGTTTTCTTCACTGTCCGTCGCAGCAAACTGTTCAGGGAGCTTTTCATTATATTCACCAGCATCCTCTAGCACGTCGATGTTGGGAGCATTCATGCCTGAGTCTCCCTTGCAGTTTCTGCAAATACCAGAGCAGTTTTTCCCTTCCTTGTGACACGTGCAAGCGCCTGCGCATCCTTTCGTACACTTAGATGAGATGGTCCAGAGGGACTGAGGAGCTGGTTCCGTGGAGGTAGGAACAGGAGCCAAGCCAGAGTTGAGGTTTTCCATCCCCATTTAGAGGAAGGAATCCATTTGATTGCCGGACCACATCTGTATTTGAGGATATACCCTCAAACTGCTTGCAGGCAGCTTCTGTAGTCTGGAAGCTGGAATACACTTTTCGATAGCTCTGTATGGAGGTAGGACAGGAGACGCCTTGGATAAATTACGATTTGAACTGTTTGTCAGGTCGCAATTGAAATCAGAATTCAATTTGACTTACTTACCACCTACTACGGATAAATTACGATTTGAACTGTTTGTCAGGTCGCAATTGAAATGAGAATTCAATTTAACTTACTTACCACCTACTACGGAAGCTGCCCTTCTGCACTGTTTTAGGGTATGTCTTCAAGTGCAAATGTGGTTAGAATACTTAGGCGTACAAACGTTTGAATAAACTGACCATTTCCAAGATTTTTACACATCGTAAAATTGATATAATTAGATTAGATTTTACTCTCCAAGTTGTGGGAGTTGTGAAAATCGAGAACTAAGCGTTTTTTCAGAAACATTTCGTGTGGAACTTTTTGCTGAAAATTAGTTGTAGATCCCCTCCTGCTACTGTTTTTCGCAAATTATCTTTGATCATTGATAGTGCCATTTAATTGTCTTGATTCACGTGTTGATGCTACTTCTAGTGTTATTATACAAGTTTATGGTGATTTCAGACAGTTTCCGAGGTTTTTAACTCGTAAAAGATGAATTTTGGGAGCTGAACCTTTGTTACCTCAGTTCTTCACTCTGGTCAAAATCAACTTCACATTCGGTCTTCTCGCCCTAAAAAACTTAGAAAACGATACCTCACAAGCTCATGTTCACTAAAACCTCAAAAAAAGCCCTATTTTTACACCCATTTTTCACCCGTAACACTCGGTGTATTTTGATCGGGCTGCCGAGCTTCGGAGCACAACTAGGAGCCAAATGGGGACCCAAACTGTGTGTGGAAGAACGACGATTTTAGACCAAATTTTAGCGTAAATTTAAGGCTGAAACTTCGTTAGAACTTCAATTTTCCACTCTTTCGTCAAACTCGACTTCATATTCGGTCTCCTCGTCACAAAAAACATGGAAAACGAAACCTCACAAGCTCATGTTACTAAAACACCAAAAAAAAAAAAATTTTTTTAACAAAGTTTCAGCCTTAAATTTACGATAAATTTTGGTCTAAAATCATCGTTCTTCCGCACACAGTTTGGGTCCCCTATTTGGGAACACATTTGGGTCCTAGTTGTGCTCCAAAGCTCGGCAGCCCGATCGGAATACACCCAGGGGTGTTATGGGAGAAAAATGGTGTGAAAATAGGGATTTTCGAGTTTTTTTTTTTAACGTTTTGGTGAACACGAGCTTGTGATGTACCGTTTTGCATGTTTTTTTAGGGCGATAAGACCGAATATGAAGTTGATTTTGACCAAAGAGTGAATAATTGAGGTTGTCACGAACGTCAAGCTCCTGAAGTTCATATTTTATTAGTAAAAAACCTGGGAAATTGTCTGAAATCACCATAAATATGTATAATAACACTAGAAGTAGTATTAGCAGGTGAATCAAGACAATTAAATGGGTGTCTAAAAAATAAATATTTCAATTATTGCGAATGAAAGAAACAATAAATGAACAGCAACATTTCTGTAGGTATGTGAATAATAAACCCTAGTGACAAGGACTTTGCAGCGTTTTTCTTTTGGTTTATTATTCTGTGAATAATAGACCTATGTGTTCGCTCAGCAAAAAAATTTTAGAACACCCCCCTCATAATTTCTTCTTTGCGTAGATTGCAAAAATGCGATGTCCGTCCACCGTATCACGCATACCGGCTTCATTTTCGGCCTAAAAAATTCGTTCTTTCGCACACATGCTCCATTTGGGCCCTTGTTGTGTCCCAAAACTTTGCAGCCCGATCGGAATATACTAGGGTGTTGTGGGTGAAAAATGGGTATAAAAGTAGGATAGTCTTACTGGGTCATAACTGAAGGGATTCAGACAATTAAACCATTGCCCAAAATTATTTCCGTATTGGGTAATTTTTTAGCCTAATTCAACTGGGCTATGGTAATGAGTATATGAGTAATGAGGGCTATGGTAATATGAGAATGATATGGCAAGGGGTATCTTGAATGATCTATCCTGTTCCTCATGAGCTATCCTGGAGAAGAATACCGAGGCTCTCATCTCGTACAGAAATGCTGTCCAACACGACTTCTGTTTGGTCGAAGATACGGGACAACCTTCTGATTCTGCCTCAGGTACTGGACGAGAAATCAGACCTCACAAGCCTTAGGCGGAAGGAAGAGGTACCAATTGGTAATTACAACCAATCATGGCACCATTGACAGTTGGAGACCAAGTCTGGGTACAAGATATGTATGAAGAAGCCGGGAGTTGTAACAGCTCATGCGAAAGAGCCTCGATCATATTGGGTGAAGACAGCACCACAATTCGCTGAAATCAATTTAATTTTATGGTTAATCCTTCCAAGAAACCTCGTGTGTCCATAATATCACCTCCTTTGTCGGACCACGTTCCGAACACAGTTGAGCAGCCTCGAGTTGACAAACTGGGCTGCCAGAACATCAACTGAGCCAGAGCATTCACCTGCAAGAACTCCACGAACTCGGGCTCTCAGTTCCCTTAACAATTGAGCATCCTGGCAGATCAGTCAAGAAGATGTTCTTATGGAACCAAGGACTCCCCAAACAACTCAAACTGACGTTGGAATTCTGAATGACAGCAAGGTTGGCAGACAGCATTTGGATTGGATCAGCCCTTAAGCAAACAAACTGTCGATTTGTCGAAATTTGCGGGCTTCAGACTATCAGAGATTGGTCTGCCACCAAATAATTTTCCAGGAGAATATTTGAGCTCTGACGGCTCCACAGCTGAAGCCACTACTGTTGTACCTACGAGTGGAGGGATTGTCACCAGATCTGGCATAGTTATTCATCGTTCAAAAGACACTTAAAGGGAGGGATGTTATGATCCTTGATGTTTATTAAATCATTGTTTACTTGGGGGTCGGGACTGTGGGCAGGTTCTTTATCTTTCGTCACTTTTGAGTAGCATGTGCTAATAATAAAATTCGTTCAGTTATTACGAGTGCATTTATTCTTCACAATGCCATGTACAGAAACAATGTTCCTAATTAATATATTGTTTACTTTATTATAATTTGATTTGCATTTTCCTGTCATCCTTACTTTCCAGTCCTTAATTGCCATCCTTAATTTCCAATTCCGCCAGTACAATGCTGTAGGAGCCAAGTTCTCCACCAGTATATAATTTTACAGTAACTACCATTACGGTTTCCAAACCTTGGAGTTTCCAGTCGAATCTTTCCTGGACTCCTTACTGCTTGCAGTCCTTTTGTTTCTTCCCTAATATACTTACTCTTCAAATGGGAGGATGTTTTAAGGGGGGAGTGTGACGTTCTTTGGAAATCCCATGAAATTTTTATTGGATCGGGGCTCCTTCCCGATCTTTTTGACGCTCAGCTGGTGGGGAACTCCGGGAAGCATTGCATAATAATTAAACAAATGTCCCTCCAGTGGCCTCCCTACCTGTCTGAGTGAAGAGGGAGGAACTACGCTGTACGGGCGGCTAGTTATACCTCCTCATCCCTCTCAACTATCAACAAAGACTATTGGGAATGAAGAGGACAATACCTGAGCTGTTTCTCTTCAGGGCATTCTCCTAGTCTATGTAATTCGAATTTTACGTATGCCTAAGTACTGCCTACCTACCTAATACCAGTTTAATCACACCTCAATCTAGTGCAAGACCATGTATGTATCATGTTTGCCGGTGCCTCTTCCAATGAGAGAATGAGAATGAAGACTTAGTGCTTAATCTGATGGTGATCCGAGTTATAACATTTTAACAACCTACCTCCTTGCTCAACACTGCACGCTGCATCTGGAGTTCAGAAACCCGGTTGTCTCAAAAGTTACCCCAACCGGGTTCTGAACTCTGGAGGTAGTTTGGTTGTGGATTGACTGCAAAGCTAAGGGTGGTAGGGAAAACGCCAACATGGGAAGTAATTCCACTTCCAGTCTTCATGAGAAACATCGTATTTTTATAATTTTTTTAAAATTTTAATTATTTTATTTATTAGATATACATATTGCTCCTATTACAAAGAATCAACTGAAGAATTGAGAAATAGCTTCTTTCATGATATTATGTAGGAACGTATATTGTAGTAAAATATATAAAAACAGCACTGTAGCATTTGAGGAATCGAGGGTGATATGGGCAGTGATCCCTCGTTGAAGTAGGATGTGAGTGATTTTGCTCAGCATCAAGAACATTATGAGCAGTCCGGGGATGTAGCTTAGCCTTTCAGAAACTTTGATTGGATATCTATACAATAACTTGATGATGCTTCGTCTGGTCATGAATGCAAGGTACTTAAGGCGTTTTACCAGTAGAATCTCAACTGATGGTTGGTAACCATCAACAAAGACTGTTAGGGCCTCAGCTCTTTCTGTTCAGGAAATTTTCCTAGTCTATGTAACTTGAGTTTTTTGTATGCCTAGGTACTGCCTACCTACTTAATGCTGGTTTAATCACACTTCAGTGTAGTGCAAGCCTTGTCCATGGATGTGTCATGTTTGCCAGTGTGTCGCCCACTGAGAGAATGAGAATAGAGACTCATTGCTTAATCTGATGGTGATCAGAGTTATAGCCTTCTGTACAACCTATCTGCTTGCTCAACACTGCATGCTGCATCTGGAGTTCAGAAACCCGGTTGTCTCATGAGTTACTCCAACCGGGTTCTGAACTCCGGAGGCAGTTTGGTTGTGGATTGACTGCAAAGCTGTGGGTGGTAGGAAAAACGCCAACACAGGAAGTAATTCCACCTCCACTCCAGTCTTTATGAGAAACATCCATTCTATTGTATAATCCACACTTGTTTACATGGGAAAATCTGCTACCTGCCTACGAGTATTTCTATTTGCATTGACCTTTATCAGTAAGTAGGCGAAGGGAACCTAATCTACCATGAAAGAAAGGTCCATCATGCCCCTGTGTTGAATGGTGTGAGTGGCGTTTTACCAGTAGAATCTCAACTGATGGTTGGTAACCATCAACAAAGACTGTTAGGGCCTCAGCTCTTTCTGTTCAGGAAATTTTCCTAGTCTATGTAACTTGAGTTTTTTGTATGCCTAGGTACTGCCTACCTACTTAATGCTGGTTTAATCACACTTCAGTGTAGTGCAAGCCTTGTCCATGGATGTGTCATGTTTGCCAGTGTGTCGCCCACTGAGAGAATGAGAATAGAGACTCATTGCTTAATCTGATGGTGATCAGAGTTATAGCCTTCTGTACAACCTATCTGCTTGCTCAACACTGCATGCTGCATCTGGAGTTCAGAAACCCGGTTGTCTCATGAGTTACTCCAACCGGGTTCTGAACTCCGGAGGCAGTTTGGTTGTGGATTGACTGCAAAGCTGTGGGTGGTAGGAAAAACGCCAACACAGGAAGTAATTCCACCTCCACTCCAGTCTTTATGAGAAACATCCATTCTATTGTATAATCCACACTTGTTTACATGGGAAAATCTGCTACCTGCCTACGAGTATTTCTATTTGCATTGACCTTTATCAGTAAGTAGGCGAAGGGAACCTAATCTACCATGAAAGAAAGGTCCATCATGCCCCTGTGTTGAATGGTGTGAGTGGCGTTTTACCAGTAGAATCTCAACTGATGGTTGGTAACCATCAACAAAGACTGTTAGGGCCTCAGCTCTTTCTGTTCAGGAAATTTTCCTAGTCTATGTAACTTGAGTTTTTTGTATGCCTAGGTACTGCCTACCTACTTAATGCTGGTTTAATCACACTTCAGTGTAGTGCAAGCCTTGTCCATGGATGTGTCATGTTTGCCAGTGTGTCGCCCACTGAGAGAATGAGAATAGAGACTCATTGCTTAATCTGATGGTGATCAGAGTTATAGCCTTCTGTACAACCTATCTGCTTGCTCAACACTGCATGCTGCATCTGGAGTTCAGAAACCCGGTTGTCTCATGAGTTACTTCAACCGGGTTCTGAACTCCGGAGGCAGTTTGGTTGTGGATTGACTGCAAAGCTGTGGGTGGTAGGAAAAACGCCAACACAGGAAGTAATTCCACCTCCACTCCAGTCTTCATGAGAAACATCCATTCTATTGTATAATCCACACTTGTTTACATGGGAAAATCTGCTACCTGCCTACGAGTATTTCTATTTGCATTGACCTTTATCAGTAAGTAGGCGAAGGGAACCTAATCTACCATGAAAGAAAGGTCCATCATGCCCCTGTGTTGAATGGTGTGACTATCAATGCGGCATTACCTGTAGTAGTGAAATCTTGCTGTGAACCCCATTAATACCTGGAAAGTTGTTTTATACCTACCTGATGTGTATTATTTTTCTATTAGAATTTATTATATTTTTTTAACATTCATTAGTTTATATCTAGTGACGTGGGAGTGTCACGCCCGCCAAGAAACCAGAAAATTCGAAAATGACCGAGAACACTGTTTACACCACAGAACAACTAGCCCCCACCCCACCCACCGTAACTCGTCCCGCAGGGGGTCTCCAGTGTTGATGTTTTGTGCATCCATTCTCGAGGGTCCCCTGAGGGCGTGTACCAAATTTCAACCCGCAGGACCGTCAGATACCAGAATTATGGACGTTTGAAAATTGCTATTTTTCAAACTCTTCTAATTGTTGATGATCTTCGACAGGGCTAAAGCCTCATAGACAACGGATCAAGCTGAAATGTTGTACGCACATTCGTTATGCCCCGAGGAAGTGCAGTTTGTCCCACTCCCTCACAGCATTAGGAGTTCCTGAGAGTAGGCTAGAGAGGCTGAATTTATTATTATTTTCATTTCTCTATTGCTGATCTAGTGTTGTTCGTATCTTTAATCTTTATATCATACGTACTTGGCTGATTGTATTTGCTATCCAGCTGTTCGTAACTATATTGTGTTATTTGGTCTTGTGTACTGTTTCGTTTGTTAAAATTTACTAGTCATATATTGATTTCATATAATTTGGCAAAGCTTATGGTGTACTGTTCGTTGTTTTCAACATCACTTTCTAACCAGAGTTATTCATTGAATTTCATCTTAACGCGGTTTCATTATGGTGAGGGTCCCTTTACTGGGCACTTGCAGCTTGAGTGTCTGGCGATGGGTTTTTTCTGTCCCCCGTTCCCAGATATTCCTGAGGTAATGGTTCTCGATCGTAGAATTTCCTCGTGTGATTTACATGGATGGTAGTCGGTCGTAATTTGCCGATAACTCCTATTTATGAGGCTTTTTTTGTACTTTCATTACTTCCCATGGTCCGTCACAGTATGGCACGAATTTTTCTGCTGTATCCGTTCTACCTCTTGTCATGTTTCAATGCCAATATCTTGTCACCTATTTTGTGGTGTATTCCTGATCGATTTCTGTCATATTGCTTCCTTTGATTCAGGTGAGCCTCTTTATGTGCTTCGACAACTTTTCCCCGTACTTCGTTGATGTTGCTTAATCTGTTTTTATCGCGTTCTGGGATATCTATTGCAGTTGGGTCTGGAATTCTTTGGGTCCGAGCGAATTGTACATAAAATGGCGTATGTTTAATGGTTTTGCAGTATGTTGAATTTATTGCTAGCACTGCCCATCCTGATGCTTTACTCCAATCTTTTTCTTTCGTCTGGTCCAGATAGCTTGGTAGATATTTCGAAATTTCTTTATTGCTCCTTTCTACTGGGCCATTGGTGTTTGGTTTGTGAGGCGTCGATAGTCTTCGTTCAATGTGCAGTTCTTTCAAGAAGTCTTTGAATTTACCACTTGTGATGCAACTTCCTCTATCCTATTGGCATACGCGTGGAATGCCAACAATTTCGAAGTATCTGGTCATTGTGGTTATGGTGTTCTGGGACGTGTTCTTGGAGACTTTTTCAAGCCGCATGAAGCGTGAGTGTAGGTCTCTTTGATCACTAGGATGAATGCTCTTCGGTTTCCTAGTGTCATACTTCCGAGGCAATCAGTTTGGATGTGGTCATTTGGTATGTTCGGTATTTGGAATTATTGAAGTTTTCCTGTCATCAGCTTTACAACTTGGCAATGTGGGCATGATTTATGTCGTATGTGACTATGTCGTTCAGCATGTTTTTCCAGTAGCACTTATCCCGCATCCGTTGAATGGCGTAGTATTTGCTAGGATGGCCTACTATAGGACTGCCATGATGTGCTCCTAGAACTTGTTCTGGGAGAGCATGTAGAATGTATAATAATGACTTTATCCTCTTGTAGATTTGGCTCCTTCAATTAATATTTTCTTCATTTCAGTGTAGTAAGGATCTGCTTCTAATGCTCCTTTGAAACTTTCCTTAGTGTGGTCTATTTGTGTATCCTTCGTAATAGCGCATAAATCACTTCTTTCTGGCTATGGATGTTGCGGCTCAAGATCGTTTTCTGTGAGTGGGCTTTCTCCAGCTGGATGTCTCGAAAGATAGTCTACAAGTGCATGGGCGCATGATTTCCCTGGTTGATATTTTATTATAACGTTGTATTCCTCAATTATCAGGCAATATCTTAGGAGTCTTGAGTTGCTTTCTCTGATTGTTTGCAGATATTGGGCACTGATATGATCTGTAAGTACCTATAGTGGTGGGTTGGGTTGTTCTCTTGCAGATAGATATGGTCGGAACTCTGTGAGTGTGCTTGCTCCTCCGCTTCCTAAGCTGTTGTTCATTTTCTTACTACAGTACTGAACTACTCTCAACTTTCCATCTGGGAGTTTTTGCATGAGAATCGCTCCGATTCCGTGTTTTGAAGCATCCGTTGATACGTATGTTGGTAATTCAACGTTCCACGCAGTGAGCATTGGTGCTGTCGTTAGTAACGCCTTGATTTTTTTCAAAAGCCAATTGAGACTCTTCGTTCCAGGTTATCTTTCTATTACTGACGTTTTCTTTTTTCGTCGCTGTTGTGAGAGGATTCATCACTTTGCTATAGTTTGGAACGTAGCGTCGGAAAAACTGGCAAGCGCCAATAAAACTCCTCAACTCTTTGATTGTCTGTGGTCGTTCGATTGCTGTGATGGCTTTAATCTTTTCTGGATCTGCTCCTATTCCTTGGCCTCCGATAATTACGCGGCCAAGTCCTTTATTTCTTGGTAACCAAACGTACATTTTTCCAGTCTGGCCTTCAGTTTGTACCTTTCCATCCTCTGAAGTACTTTTCCTAGATTTTGCGCCAATTCAGGTATGTCATTAGCAACTAGTACCAAATCATCAGCATAAGCAATCAATATGTTTTATAGTCCTTGGAATGCCATGTTTATAGATCTCTGGAAACAAGCTGGTGAAGTCATTGGACCTTGTGGAAGTACATTCTATACATATAGATGTTTTGAGGTTTGAAAGGCTGTGGTTTCTCTGCTATTTTCCGTAATTTTTACTTGCCAAAATGCATTCTTCAAGTCAAGTTGTACATAATACCGATTGCTGACCAATTTTTGATGTACAGTATCTATGTTCTGCATTGGCTGTGCATCATCTTTAAGCATCTGTTGACGTAACGGTAGTCTAAAATTAGACTGTGAGTAGTTGGGGAATTCGGCTTCTTGATCAAAAACGCTTGTGATCTCCATGGGCTCCTACTTTTGCTGATTAATTTAGCCTGTTCTAACTTTTCTGCTTCAAGTTTTCAAAAAAAAAATTCATATGGAGGTAATTCCTATATTGTCACATCATTTTCATCTTTTACGAAAGCGGCAATGTGATTTTTTATTGTTTCTACCATTAAATTGTGCTCGTTGTCTGTGAATTGTGGATTTATGTTCACACGTTTCCCGACTGCAGTAAGAAGTTTTGCTCTTTTTGCGTTTGCTCCTTATTCCATTCGTGTTTATCCGTCGATAAGTTTTGCATTGATATGATACGTTTTTGTGTATTCTTTCCGTTTCTCTCTTGCTTGCTTTTCTCAGCCTTCCTATCGTTATCTTTCGTGTTCTTATTTCCAGTTGTTTCTGATGTCCTACTCTGGCGAGTGCTGTCCTTTGATTTAACTCGTCTTATCACCTTGTAGTATTGATTTTTTCGCCTCTTGTTTATGTGCAATGGCCTGTTTTAGGTTTTAGAAATGTGTAGTGGCCATGTTGTACTTGGATTGAAGATGATGGGCCTCCTTGATCTGCGTAATCCAGGTACACCATTGTTCTACCCGCACGTGACTTGAACTTGTAAACATGAGCTACCTTATTCATTTTATCGTAGATTGTGATGTCTGTACCGAATTTCTTCGCTACATATGCCACACAATCATCTGTCAGATGCGTTTTATCTGGAATGTCTAGGATTTCTGCTCTGGTTTTCATTTCTGTACGTGTAGTTGTTATGTTTATATTGGCCAATGGCTTCTTTAGAGCGTACACAATTTCCGTTACTGTCTACTTCGACCTCATCATACAACTACTGGATTTCTTGAGTCTACAGACATTTTTTAGTTGTTGTTTTCTAATTTTGCTGCCCCTGGTTTTGTATTGTTGCCTTGACTCGTAGTGTTGTGCTCGTTAGTTTGATAAGGTCTTCCTATTTTCCCTGGATATTCATTAATTTGTCTTTGCGTTGATTGGGATAGTGGTAGTTTGAGTTCAATTTATACTCATTCGGTATAGGTTCAATGTGTTCTTTGTTGATATAGATTTTGTGAACTTGATGTGGCTTTTTTGTTCGTATTTCTTGTTTCCCAAAGTCTAATGTAGCTTCTGTTTCTAGGAGCCAGTCTGCTCCTAAAATTATCGTGGATGGTATCCTTTTGACTATAGTAAATTTATGTTTGAATGTGGTTCCTCCTATTCTGAATTCTTGATTTATGAATCCCGCAGTTCGGATTCTCATTCCATTGACTTGTCGCAAATCTTGTGGCTCGTGGTTGATTTCAAGATTTGTTATTGGCAATATAAACAAAAAATATGACGGAACAAATAAAAATTGGATTTCTATCACTGGTTGGTTGATCCCTAATGATATGTGTGTGTTACAGATTGCTTTGAGTTTCTTCGTGATTCTCTTGGAGCATTCTGAAGTTGTGCATTCTGCAGCAGGTTGTGCTGTGTCTGTTGACGAAGTAACTACCCCGCTTCTCAGCTCATTTTCCGGCTGATTCACCAAATGATTTAGCAATATGTTACTGACTGACATCTTTTTGTGCTTGGGTATTTCATTAAATTGATTCTGATATAAATAATTTTTGCTCCTGGCGTTAATCCGTTCTGTGTGCTGCATTGTTGAATTTATAGGCCAGTAGGCTGTTGGTAGCTATATTTTTGGTCACCATTGTTAATGTGTCCCAGTTCGTTTGATGATAACTCCTCTGGCTCTTGTTATAATTCATTCTGTGTCTGGTATTGTTCCAATTGTTGTAGTGTTTAAATTTTGGGTGATTTTGTGTTTTCTATTTTTGTTGGGGGTGTACCTCTTCCGTTTACTCCAACTTCAGTATCCGTATACTTTCTTCAGATTGTACTGTCTTCCGATTTCTCTTGTTTGACTCTTGGCTTGTATCAGTTTATCGATTTGCTGTTCTATGTTGATTAGTTCTAGGGTCATTTTAGAATTGCTGGTAGTCTCCTCCAGATTTTCTTGGTTGGATTGCATGTGTTCTCCTGCCAGACTTTCACCCTGGTATCCTTCATTATCATCACACCATGGGGTATCTGGTTGGGACCGTCTGTTGGATTTATTCCTCGCATTCCCACTATAATAGCCATAGCGATTTGTGTTGGTTGTCTGCTGACAGTCATAACCTTGTCTGAAATAAGGTTTGTAATAGTTTGTATACTTCCATGAATATAGATTATCGTTGGTCTTGTAATGAGCCTTGGCATGATACTGTTTCTTTGGATACGTTGTATGATTGTAGTTTTCCTGACAGTAATGGTGATTCGAGTGGTTGTGGGAGTCGTTTGGATTTTTCCTGTGAATTTTAGGTTGGTTTGTAGTCAATAATTGTATTGATTGTTCTAAATTGTTCTCCTCCTCTTCATCATTAAGTTGTTTCTGTTGATCCTTTCTTATTTTTATGAATTGCATTGCGAGATTTGCTCGTGCCACATTTTCTATGACCACTTGTATGGTTTCTTTGCTCGTGGCTGCAGTCATTTCCAAATATCCTGGTTGAATTGATATTAAAAGTATGTGTATAATTTCTGCGTCTCCCGTAATTTTAGCTTCAAATCATTTGTCTATTGTGTTCACGGCATAATCTCGAAGTCGTTCGTTTTCCGTCATTCTGCTCGAGTATAATTCATTTCGTAATCTGTTTGTGGAGGTTGGATCGTTGAATTGTCTTTTAAACCGGTCTTTCGATTGCCGCCAATCTTCCAGTCTCTAGGTAGTGCTGTCTAACCTGTTATAATAGTTGAATGCCCCTTCATTTAGGAAAAGTGGAAAGTATTTCTCGCGCGACTCTTGGGGTCCATTTGTTGACGTCTATGCGGGCGTAATGTGTTGAAAAGTGCTCATCATTTTCGTTCTCGTTTCCATTGAATGTTTCGGCAATAATTTTGGCTTTATTTCTGATATTGCTTCGTTGGTCGCCTCTCTTGTCTTAGTGTGTAATGTTTTTATTTCATACAGTATAGTTCTGATTTTGTCTATCCCCCTGGTGTCCTCCATGCCAATCCTTTGTGGATTGCTGTTTGGCGGTTGAATACTACATTGTGTTGACACATCGTTTACATTATGTTGTACACCACTCGTGCTTGTATTTGTGCGTGCTCGGCGCCAAATTTCGATAGTTTTTTTCCAAATGTTTCTTTTCACGTTTCAAATTTATGTATTTCTCTTCTACCGAGTGTAACTATTTTAACTGAGTCAGAAGTTCTGACTGTTGGGCATTCATCTCGTTGAACTTCTGTCTCAAACTGTTTTCATTCTGTTGCGCTAATTCATCTTGTTTGTTCAGGCATGATTCAAGCTGTGCATATGCAGTTTCTGTTCTTTTCAATTTTTCAGAGAGTTCTGTTATCTGATGTTTCAGATATTCATCATCTGGTCGGTCCTTTAGCTCGCTAATTGTTTTCAGTGAGTTGTTCCACTCTCGGAGGATTTCAGTGCATATGTTCCCGCTAGATCTGGTTCTGCTGTATGGCACACTTTTTGAAGTTCAAATCTTAATGCTGCAGCTTTTTCAGCCACACTCTGATGAAGGTTCCCAGTTGGTAAGCTATTCATTGTTCTTATTTAGAGGATTCCTATGTCGATTTCAATACATCATATTATTACATTTAGATTTTATCTTGGATTCAGTTTTGTTGTCAGTTTTCTGTCGTATCGAATTGAAAAACGTGGTTATCTTTCGTATGTACGCCTATTGTCTGAAGCGAGCGGTTCTGCTATTATGTTGCTGGTTCTGCTGGGGTTGATGTAATCATTTTATCTAGCACCCTTTTCATTGACCGGATTCTACCTATACTTGTAGCAATTTTTGATGTTGATTGTGGTAATTATTTAGTCAAAACGTTTTTGATAGTTCCTTGTTGTGGTTAGGTACCACAATATAGGTACTTACCTAATTAATAACTTACTTACCTAATTAATTTCCCTTAACTAATCCACTTTTTTTATAAGCCCTTTAATGTAGGGGGGATTTTCATCAAATTCGTAAAATTCATGACTCAATTATTATTCCTTGTAATGATGACTCAATTAATGTTCCTTCTAGTTTGAGCTTCGTTCCTTCAACAACAACAAAAATAGTTCTATTTTATTTATTTTTTTAATGTGATACTATGGGGATAGTTTCTCTATGTATCGAGGTGCAAGTGTTGACTGGCCATACTTGTCTGTGTGAGAATAGTTATTCGTGCAAAGTTATTCACAGATAATTCGGTGTGGCATAGTTATTCATAATTCATAACATATGTACATATCCCTGTTAACACGCATTATAATTATTATTCTTATAAATTATTCTTATAAATATATCTTATAAATATACTGGTGGAAATAATATTACCTAGTATGTTATTGGGTGGATTGGTATGCTGTTGGATTAGACTTTTAATAAGAAGTGTATTTTTTATTTTCGGTCATAGTTTCGCCTACTCTTATTAAATAATGTGTATTAACATAGGTAATGGTTTCAATGGTGCTGTTAATTATTACAAGCCCTGTAGGTAGATGGGTTGAAAAACGTAAATGATAATAATAATTCTTTCACAGATAATTCGGTGTGGCATAGTTATTCATAATTCATAACATATGTACATATCCCTGTTGACACGCATTATAATTATTATTCTTATAAATTATTCTTATAAATATATCTTATAAATATACTGGTGGAAATAATATTACCTAGTATGTTATTGGGTGGATTGGTATGCTGTTGGATTAGACTTTTAATAAGAAGTGTATTTTTTATTTTCGGTCATAGTTTCGCCTACTCTTATTAAATAATGTGTATTAACATAGGTAATGGTTTCAATGGTGCTGTTAATTATTACAAGCCCTGTAGGTAGATGGGTTGAAAAACGTAAATGATAATAATAATTCTATCTCCTTTCTTTGTAATAATTCCTTGAAGTGGAACAAGCGATTTGTCGTTTCACATATTCGAAAAATGTGGCTCTAAAAAACAATTGAATAGTGGTGAGGCACATCTTTAGTTTACTCAGCGCGATCCGAGCCTTTTCGGAAGAAATAGACGAATCAGTTTCCCGTCGTGAGAACTCCGTTCGTAAGAAAATATTAGTAAGGACGGCAAAGAGGAAAGGACCTCCCTTGTTTCACTTCAATCACATCAATTAAATTTAGTTTCAATTCATATATTCGCATATTCTCCTATCCATTTCAATATTATTATTTTATTTTATTGTATTATTATTATTATTACTTTTTAAATAATTCAGTCACATAGGTAAATTTGTTTCACGTCAATTAATTAATCAATTCAATTTAGTGAGCATTATCTACATTATTTAAAAAAAATGGATTTTTTAAAATTATTTGATATTTAAGAGGGGGGGGGGGGGGGGGGGTTTAAGGCGCCTCCACCAATTGTAAGCATTTGTTATAATGCTTGAGGTTTCTACTCGGGTGTCTCTAGGAGTGAATTAAAAGGATAGATCTAACTGAGGTGTTTAATAGATAAAAATTAGTTCTTAAGGTATTGTACTCTCCAGTCTTATTACTTCTAGGAATTAATTTATTTTCGGTGCCCGAAATTCGCGCTCGCGACCATTTGGTTTTGGCGGGTTTAATTGCGAATGGGTAGATCTGACCTTTTCCGTAGAAACTCCCTGGTAGTAGTCCTCTCAGGGAAGTACGTCTCGGCTGGCTAGCTCCAAGATGGGACAGCGTGAGGGAAGGCGGCAACGGTGGGCCGGGCCTTCCACTTCCAACAGCACAGCTCCACGCATTTTTGACAACTGACCTCGATCTTATTGTTCTTTCGGGTTTTATACGATTTTTCCCTAGCTTCTTCCTCTTGATTTTTACACTTTTCTTTTGGTAATCAGTGTAAGAATCCTAGTGCCAAATTGGGATCTTACAAAAAGGAAGAAAATTCATTCAAATAATTCTTCAGACAGGTAGGTACAAAAGATAAATGTAAAATTGTAACGAAGCAATTAAACCCGCCAAAAGCAATCGGTCGCGAGCGCGAATTTCGGGCACCGAAAATAAATTAATTCCTAGAAGTACTAAGACTGGAGAGTACAATACCTTAAGAACTAATTTTTATCTATTAAATACCTCAGTTAGATCTATCATTTTAATTCACTCCTAGAGACACCCGAGTAGAAACCTCAAGCATTATAGCAAATGCTTACAATTGGTGGAGGCGCCTTAAACCCCCCCCCCCCCCTCTTGAATATCAAATAATTTTTAAAAAATCCATTTTTTTAAATAATGTAGATAATGCTCACTAAATGGAATTGATTAAATTATTTGACGTGAAACAAATTTACCTATGTCTGACTGAATTAACCTGTGTAAATCTGAAGGGCATTTGGCAAATGTACGTTCAGAGAGAAAAGCAAGTAAATACTTACAGGCAGTAGGTTCAGAGGCTGATGATCAAGTTCGGGAAATAGGTTCCGATTCAAATGATCAAGTTGGGCTGTATGATACATTTTTCCATTCGATTGTTAAGAATAGTAATAATGATGATGATACACTGAAAAATCGAAACTGCCTCCTTTGAAGTTGAACCTGATGATCAACAGGAAAAGGCTTTTCGAAATAGGTACTGGAAGTTTTAATAATGTTATTTACAAGCAATTTTATATTGACAATTTTAAAAGTTTAAAATGGTTAAAGTATCAAATATTATAGCTATTATGTTGGAAGTGTTACTAAACCTGTAGGTAGTATACTGGCCCAGGTGATCTATAAAGATAAATTGGTTCAAAACCCGTTTTTAGTAGTGGTTAATGGAGGTCCTCTACCCATAGGACGACAATGAATGCAAATTTTGAATTTAGATGTTAATTCTAAGGTAATTGAACAACTGAATAATTTATCTGAATTAAAATGTGCTCTGTAAATCAAACAAATTTTGGCGAATTTTCCAAAAGTTTTTAGTCCAGGTTTAGGAACATACAATAAAGGTAAATTCATTTACAAATTGAAGAGGATAGTGAGCCTATATTTTGCAAAGCTCTTACATTGCCGATTGCTACCAGAGCCAAAGTCGAAACCGAAATAGATCGCTTGGTTGCGGCTGGAGTTCTGAAACCAATCGACAATAGTAAATGAGCGACATCTATTGCTCTGGTCCTCTTAAACCAGAGGGGGTCAGTTCGTGTCAGTGGAGATTTCAAGGTTACTTTGAATAAAATCCTTCTGGGTACTTAGTATCCCCTCCCAAGGATCGATCATATTTTTGCAAAATTAGGGGAAGCTAGTTCTGGGTCTAACTTAGTTGGGGAACTTCAGGTGTACTCCCATCTTTTGGAGTACAAAAAGAATCTTCGAAACCTGGGAAGCAAAAATATTTTCCATAATCGATTTGCGTGAAACTTATCAACAGTTGCTTCTGGATGAAGAATCCAGGAAATGTTGGTTTTAATTCATCCAAAGGTTTATTCACTGTGACGTGATTGTGCTATGGAACTTCGTCTGCACCAGCAGAATTTCAACGTGTTCTGTATAGTAGGTATGTTAATAAATATCAATGGAGTAGATGTTTTCTAGATGATTTGATAGTGTCAGGTTCTGGTCACGCTGAACATAATGCGGGTCTCAGACAAGTTCTAGATATTTTGGAACAAAATAGTTTTAAAACCAAGTTGGATAAATGCTCCTTTGGTCTCAAGAAAATTCTATATTTAGGTCACGAAATTGATGGAGAGGGTTTACATCCCACTGATAAACATGTCAGAGTGCTACGAGAAGCCCCACTTTTTACGTAAAATTTATTCCAAAATCAGGAGAGTTATTAGAACCTTCGTATTCATTATTTAAAAAAAAAAGAAGGCACGTCTTGGTATTGGTTTTAAAATACCAACAAGCGTTTGAGAAAATTAAACAAATCCTATCAAATAAGCCAATTCTTACTCATTATAATCCGAAATTGCCTTTAAAATTGTGGGTAGATGCTTCTCCCTTAGCCGTTTCAGCTATATTGTGTCATGTTTTCCCAGATAAGACTGAGCAGCCAATTGCTTACTCCTCTAGGATATTAACTAATGCTGAAAAGGTTCATGCGCCAGTCGACAGAGAAGTGCTTGCAATTATCTTGGAGTTGATTATTTTAAACATTATTTGTATGCTCATAAATTCACGTTAATGACAGATTCAAAGCTGCTAATGCGTATTTTCAGAGGCGTTGTGTCCATAAGGCCACTTGGGCCACTGCCCCGGCACCCAAAAACACAAGGAGTAAAAAATAAATCCAACCATGTCTTCAGTTGTCATTTGAATTTCCCTGTGTACATTATACCGATCTTTTTTCACAAAGTTTAACAGTGACGGGCTAGGTTTCTCTGGCTATGGATATTCATTATTCTAGTTGAGCATCCATGGTGGTTCCCTAGACCAATCACTTCATCGGAATAGAGCGCAGTAATCGATGTCCTGCGATCGAAATCGAAACCTAGGCTCTTGAAACTGGCAGGCCTTGGGATCTAGGTTCCCGTGGCAACTGAGAATAGTGGCATGTCCGCGCATGCTCAGTCGAGTAAAAATGTAGTTCACCACGCCCACTTTGGGCCCCGTCCCCAGATTCTGATTTCCCCCAGAATTCGTTCCTTTTCACAATCGATTCGATTTCAATATTGTCATCTCGATACGAGATGCTTGTCTATCGATTTGTTTTTGTTGTCTCGTGAATCACATTCGCTTTCTCTGTTGAGTCTGTTAGTTTTCCATTTCTTGTGTCGAATTTTGTGCGTTTGTCTGCCTGGTTCCAATGACAGGTTCGGATTTGTGATGCCTACGTCCTTTTCGCTGTGTTATCTTGTGGATTGATCAGCGTCGTAAGACAAGTACCTAGTTTCTAGTCGATAGCTTCTCCATTCACATTCAAGTAGGTACCGGCCGACGGGTTCGTTTCGTTGTATTTTAGTTTACTATATTTTTGTACCACATGAATTCGGTGGCTAATTTACAGTGGAAATTTCCTACGTTTTTGTACGACGATAGTGATAGTGATAGTTGATTAAAAGTTTAGGAAGGGAATGTTGTTGCCTTGAGCTATTTTGTAGACAAATTTGTTGGTTTTCTGTTCTGGTTTGGTGCTCCACCGTTTTCAGAGCCCATGCTACTTCATATTTTAATTAACAAAAAAGGTATCCCTGTTTTTGCAGCTAATCGTTTACAAAGGTGGGCATATTGGCTGTCCACTTATAATTTTGATATCTAGTTCACCAGGGTGAATTATTTACATTATATTAATGAAAATTGCCCCTCACATCTAGATTGGAAGATAATTCGTAGTGAGACAGCTAAAGAAAGATCCTCTACTGGCAAAGGTGTTCTCATGTATTCATTCAGACTTTTGGCCTCGTAGTATTTCTAGAGATGATAGCTTATTTTAATTTTGGACTGGGAAGGAAGCTATTGAACATGGATGCGTGATGTGGGGCTATATAGAATTATAGTGCCAGCGAAATTACAGCAAAGAATTTTAAAACTTTTGCGTAGTATGCATCTCGGCATAACCAAAATGGAAGGTTTAGCCCTTTCATTTTTCTGGTGGCCAAATTTGGATAAAACCATAGAAGCTCTAACTAGGAATTGCCAGATATGTTGCAAATTCCGTGAAGAACCACCAAAATCACTATTAAATCCTTGTTCATGGCCATCAAAGCCATGGACTCGCCTCCTTGTTGACCATTTTTCATTCAACGG
This sequence comes from Leptopterna dolabrata, assembly GCA_954871275.1. Lineage (NCBI taxonomy): Eukaryota > Metazoa > Arthropoda > Insecta > Hemiptera > Miridae > Leptopterna > Leptopterna dolabrata. Next base: position 67,684,975 of record OX940974.1, on the reverse strand, counting down.
ATTTAGGTATAAAGTATCGAATATGGGAGAGCTGAATCGGCAGTCAAAATTGTGGAAAATTGTTTGGAAAAAAAAACGAAAATTTGAGCAGTCATGCATAGTTGTATTTTATTTCATCGAAGTATTGAACATTCAACTACTAAAAGCTCTCCAGCAAAACTTCTCTTAGGTTGAGAAATCGGAAATATATTGTCAAATGATTCCTGATACTGAAACTTTAGTCCAGAATCAACAATTCAGCCAACAAAAAAGTGATGGAAAAAGGAATGTGGTGTTGAATGTTTGTGATAAAGAGTAGGTAAGCTAAGGACTATAAAGGTCTACAAATATGGGAAAAAGGTGTTGTGTCAGGATTTTGGGTGCTCAACTCTCTACCATTACAACTTCAAATGACTTGAAATGGAAGAGGCATATAAATCAGATTTTGACTGATGACGTTTGGAAATCTACCAATGAGACATAAACACTGTGTGATAGGTTTCTCTCATCTAACCGTAAGAACACCACTGATTGCCAAGAAGTTGACGAGTCAGTAGATGATTTTGATACATCTGGTCCACTTTTCGGTTTCGAAGATTCTTTTTGTACTCCAAAAGATGGGAGTACACCTCATAGTTCTCCAGCTAAGTTAGACCCAAAAGTATCTACCCAACCGAAGTCCCCTGGACCAAAAAGGGTTACTAAACCAGTCGAGCGATATGGATATTAAAAATGAATATTTTTCATGTATTTTCTTTTCTAATTATAGATTATAAAATTACGTAATAATGTTTTTTTCTCTAATATGTTATGCATGTAGGTGATCATTAATTTTTGGGGGGAAATGTTCTATCGTATGAAAGATATTCAGATTGAACCGCCTCGACCAAGTCGTGGCATGAATGCGATGATAAGGGATCGTTATCCAGTCTGTATCCAACCATCGAAACAATAACGTGTTTCAGTTTTACGAGTTCTTTTTTAGTAATTAAAAAGCCTGTATATAATGTATCATCTGCTGAGCAGCATGTTCAACGTGGAACAGAACATGGAAACAGAGGTTTACTACCTATACCTCGCTGTTATGCTCAGCATACTTAGCTCTCTCTGTATGGGACATTTTCCTGGTCTATGTAACTTGAATAATATATTACATAATATGCCTAATATTCGTTCAATCACACCTCAGTCTAATGCAAGCCTAGTCCATGGATGTGTCAGGTTTGCCACTGTGTCTGGAACTTGGCCACTCTGAGCGAACGAGAATGGAGCATCCTGTACTACTTCTCTCATTGCTCAACACTGCTCCCATCATTTCTGAGCTGCATCTGGAGTTCAGAAACCCGGTTGTCTCACGAGCTTCTCCAACCGGGTTCTGAACTCTGGAAGCAGTTTGGTTGTGGATGATTGGGCTATTATTTTGTACTGCCAACTGAAAAAGAAAAAAAATTACCTCATTTTCGAAGACTGATGTTATTTTTATAAGATACCTACCGACTAAACATCCATCGGAAGTTATGGGTCTATTGTGTTATTTATTATTTATACTCGTATCTGTGAACCTTGTAATAATCTTTCAAAGATTAATACAAATAAAACATACATACGCTGTTATTTCTCATCTTAATATGGTGAATTTAACGCTAGGATTGAGAAATCGCATCGGTCATTATTTTACATAATAAACATAAAATGTACAAAAATAGCACAAAGAACAGTAGAATTCGAGAAGAATCGAGGGTAACATGGGCAATAATGTCTTTGCAACCCTTCACATTTTTCAGGTTTGCCCGTGTGTCTTGAGACCTTGACGACTCTGGGAGAGTAAGAATGGAGACTCATTGCTTTAGTCTGATGGTGATGAAGTTACAACATCGTCTACAACTTCCCACATTGCTCAACACTGCATGCTACATCTGGAGTTCAGAAACCCGGTTGTCTCACAAGTTACTCCAACCGGGTTCTGAACTCTGGAAGCAGTTTGGTGGTGGATTGACTGCAACGCTTAGGGCTTTGTTTGGGGGAGGGGGGGGGGGGGGGGATCACATCTTTTAGCATTGATCAATCATTTTTGCTGAGGAGGTTTTGTTGGCAGTTAAATTTTTACAACAGGGTTGTTTTTGTGGGGGATATCACATCTTTTTGCACTGATGAAGTAAACATTTTTTCCCAGCAGGTACCTACAAATTTTCTCAGTAGGTGCCTACTTAGTACCAACTCAGTACTACCTACTTAGTACCTAAGTACTGCCTACTCAGTACCTACTTTGTACCTATACATTTTTTCCCTGTTCCTAAAAAATTTCTCTGGTAGGTACCTCTTACCCAGAAATTTTCAAAATGGGGGGGGGGGGGGGACAAAATTCACTTCCTTGGAGCGTAACGACTGTGTATGCAAAATTTCAGCTCTTCAACCCCTCTCTAACCTACTTCTAAAAACTCCCCCCTCCACCAATGATGGGTGTCAAATGAGGGGAGGGGGGATTACACAGAAGTCACTGTCAAAGAAGAATAACAAGTAGAAAAACTTCTCCCTATTGCCCCTCACATCTAGATCTATGAAAAATAGCAATTATCAAACTGCCATAACTCAGGTACCTGATGGTCCCGAAGGTTGAAATTTGGTTCACTTCCTCAGGGGCCACTCCAGAATGGGTTTATGGAGAATCAAACCCAGAGACCCCAGGGGGCGGAGTTACCGGGGGGGGGGGGGTTAAACCTCTACTTGTTCTGTCGTGTAAATAGTGTTCTTGGTCGCTTAGGTTTCTTTGGACGGCGAGACGCTCCCGCATCCCTGGATTGGATATCTACTATACAATGATCATGTTAGGATGATGCTTCATCCAATCTTCAGTGCGTTACTCAAGGCAGTTTGCCAGTGGAATCTCAACTTCTGGTTGGTAACTACCAACAAAGACTATCCAGGAATGAGGACAACACCACACAGCATACCTCTGTTTGGGTCATCTTCATGGTCCATGTGAATTGAAAAATATATTACATATGCCTAATGCTGTTTCAGTCAGACCTCACTCTAGTGAATGTTTCAGGTATGCTGGTGTGTCTGGGACCTTGACCACTCTGAGAGAACAAGAGTAGACTGTTTGCTTAGTCTGATGGTGATCAAAGTTACAGCATCGTCTACAACTTCACTCCTTGCTGAACACTGCATGCTACGTCTGGAGTTCAGAAACCCGGTTGTCTTGTGAGTTACTCCAACCGGGAAGCAGTATGGAGGTGGATAGACTGCGAAGCTACAGATTGGAGGAGAAACTAAATTATGGGTGACGAATAAAATTGGTTTCAAGAACTATGAGGGCAGTCTGGTGATTCACCTAAGCCTTTCAGCATCTTGGAAACTGAAATGCATTATATGAAGCGGTTGGCCTGTAAATCTCAACTGTAGGATCAACCAACAACAGCTGCAGGTGGTATCAATTTGACGTCGTGATCGGCCAGCAAGAGGTGGGTAACAGCTGAAACTGGGACACCCACCATTAAGTTCCACGTCAGTGTTGTTGTTCAGCCTCGTTTGAATAAGTTTATATTGGGAAACGAACGAATTTCGCTCAAATGTTTCTGTTCTGTGAAGTGCAAATATGATGGTCATGTGGGCATTGTACAACTGTTCGAGTGAAGGGCAACAGGAAGGGGGTGTGAGACTCTTTGGCCTGCAGTCAATTGTAAATCGTTTGAGTGATCAAATGAAAACCTTCTGAAAATAAAATCGAGCAACGCAGAGGACTCCCAGAACCCCTGAACCTTGAAAATGATAAACATCCACGTCCGACAGGGATATACCCATTGTCAAAAAATGAATCCCTACACGAAAAAACGCACTAAAGTCCTTATCATTTGGGTTTATTATTCTATTGGACATTTATTTATTTTTTCTTTCATGGGCAACAATTGAATTGCTATTTTTTATGGTTTTCACCAATTTTGGCCCCCCCAAAAACACGAATTTGGCCCGTATTTTTGACAAATTATCTTTTATTATGATAGTGCAATTTAATTGTCTTGATTCACCTGTTAATACTACTTAATGGTATTATACAAATTTATGGCAATTTCAGACAATTTCCCAGATTTTTGACTCTTAAAAATGAATTCGGGAGCTGAACCTTCATTACAACCTCAATTATTCAATCTTTGGTCAAAATCACTTCATATTCGGTCTTCTCGCCATAAACAACAAGGAAAACGATAGATACCTCAAAAGCTCATGTTCACTAAAACCTCAACAGAAACCTCGAAACCCTATTTTTCACCCATAACACCCCTGGGTTTATTCCGATGGGGCTGCCGAGTTAGGGGGCACAACTAGGACCCAGATGGAGGCAGTATGCAAATGAACGACCATTTAGACCAAAATTTAAGGCTGAAACTAAGTTTGAACCTCAGTTATTCGCTGGTTGGTCAGAATTGGGTTCATATTCAGTCTCCTCGCTCTAAAAAACACGGAAAACGATACCTCACAAGCTCGTTTTACTATAACACCAAAAACCATATTTTACATCCATTTTTCACCCACCCTTGGGTATACTCTGTTCAGGCTGCAAAGTTTCGGGCAGGGACCGCTCTAGTAGTACAGGCGCCCTAGGCAAATGATAAAAAAAGCGCCCCTAAAAAAATTCGCGCGGTCGGCGCCTGCGGCGCCGACCGCGCGAATTTTTGTTATTGCTATCTTTGATATCATAACAGGTACAAATAAACAAAGCATTTTTTATTAGAGGATAAATATTACTTTAATTATGTTATAATGACATAATTTTATATATTTCATTTTATATAATTTACTTTCTATCATTAATATCTTGTTAATACTTAATACATTGCTGATAAGCTTTATCGTGCATTTTTTTTTTCAATTTTTTTTCTTTTTTTCCCAATTTTTTTTTCTGTCCACTTGCCATTTTGGCGCCCCTCAAATTTCGGCGCCCTTCACTTTGCCTAGTTTGCCTATATGGTAGAGCGGGCACTGGTTTCGGGACAAAAATAGGGCCCAAATGGAGCTTGTTTGCAAAACAACGAATTTAATAGACGGAAAATAAAATAGATATGGATGATACGGCAGACTGACAGCATTTTTGGAATCTACACGTCTTGAAACATAGAAGAAAAAATGTTGAGGGTGGTGTTGGAAAAATATTTTGCTGAGGGAATACATAGGTGTATTATTCACAGAATAAGGAAATATGCTGATTGATGAGTGATCGGTTAGCAGGGATTCCTCCCTGTGGAGACTATTTTTCAACTGAGGATTCTGTATAAAATACTGTAGATCCAGTAATTTCCTAGACATGCTAGGTTTTACTATTTGCCTAGAAGTTCTAACTCAAAAAACATGCGACCTTATCCAATCTTACAAGTAGGCATTCGAGTTTCTACTAACCTTTCTGAAGGCTAAAAAGTGATGTGGCGACATTCCCTTTTGGTGACAATCTTTATAAGCCGTGATAAGTTGCTTCAGTGTGAAGAAATCGCACATGAGGCAGTAGATAATTCATTACCTACGTAAATCTTCTCTTGTCACATTTGAGACGCTGATTACATACATCGATCCCCGGCTCGAGCACACAAGGTGCGACCCTTCACAAATACGAATTTTTGCTTCATAGTGCAGCAGGTCAGTATCCAGTAGTGATTTAATATAATTAGGAAACTTTTTTTATCCTGTGTTCACGATAAATAAAGTTACTACAGCAATATAATTTTAATCCAAAGATAAGAACAAAACATTTTACAGCTCCTGCACAATGAGACAAGTGAATTATGCACTGGTGAACAAACCAACAGTCATCAATGCTACCAGGATCACAAGCTGAACAAAGTTATAGTTCTGGTTCAAGTCACTGGTCACGCCCCAAACAGAAACATAAATATTAATCTAGGACTATGTAGGTAAGGTCTACATGATTCTGCTGTGAAATCACAGTGGTTGTAGGCTAGAATCAAGTGGGGCACCTGGAACAACATGGATGACTAACGTATGTATGTTATTATGGATGCTATACTTACTTCCCCATGTCAAATTGTGTGACAGTGACAGTTCTCGAGTCGTTTGTCTTTCCGGTGAATGCGTGGGTAGTTTGGTGGTAGCCTAATCGATATATCTCTTCTTAACTGGTGATAATACCACTAGTCTGGAGGGGAGACTGTCGAGGGTCCACTGTCACTCTGTCATATGGTAGCAGAGCATGGTTTGGTAGCGTGTACTGAGCAATTCACTATACTCCATCCACTTTTTGTGGGCTTACCAGAAGGATAAGCCCCAAGATTTCCCAGGATTCCTTTACAGACTTCCTGCCCCTTTGATAATAATACATCTATTGGCTTCCCCACCCCCTTTCACCCCTTTAGAGTGTCAATATAAGTAAAATATATTGAGCTCATTTGACGTTGAGCAATGCCATGTCCCAGTTTAGAAGTCCCAATAGTTGTTCCATCCTACCGATGGAGATCGATTACCTAGAGGTTGCCCAGATGAGCACAATTCACTGGACAACAACCGCTGACAGCACTCTTTCTCCACCAATACTCGTATGTAGGAGCTTTGTTCTCCACCAGCAAATTATTGAAGGAGCACCATTACGATGGAGGTTAGTCACCTTGAAGTTGTTCATATGTCCTTTTCTGAACCACTTCATCCTACTTCTCAACCCCCTTTTCCCTCTCATACTTCTGCTAAATACTATTTTTCAATCACCCTTTTCCCTCTCATACTTCTGCAACCCTGAAATACGTCATGTGGGGAGGAGTGTGACAGTGGCAGTTCTCGAGTCTTTTGTTTTTCCAGTAAAGATGGGGTCATTTGGCTGAAGCCTAATTGATATCCCTTGCTAACCCCTGATAATCTTGCTAGTCCAGGAGGGGGACTCTTGAGGGTCCTCTGTCACAATTGTTAGGCCACCCTAGTGTTGCCCACCTGAGTTGATACAACCCATTGGGAAATTAGGAGAACCACATCTACTGAGCACCATGTTAAATCGGAGAACTTGGAAATAGAGGTTCGCTACCTACCCCTCAACACTAGCACAGCATACTTGCCGCTTTTGGTTGAGAAAATTTTCCTGGTCCATGTAATTTGAATTTTATAACATCTAGGCACCACCTACGTAATACTGTTCAGTCACACCCAAGCCATATCCATGGATGTGTCATGTTTATCATCTGGCTGGGTCCTTGACTACTGCTCAGTCTGATGCTGTAAGTTACTGTGTCATATACAACTTCCCTCATTGCTGAACACTGCAGTGCTGCATCTGGAGTTCAGAAACCCGGCTGTCTCATGAGGAACTGCAACCGGTTCTGAACTCTGGAAGCAGTGAGAATGTCATGACAATAGGACGCTGTCTCACCCAGGCCTGAGAATCCGCTATCTGCCACAACAGAAATGAGGAGTACCCATGACTTGTTTACTTTCCCATTTTTTAATGAAAGTAGGTTCCATTCTCAGAATTTTGGGACCAACCACACTTACGATGAATAGTTATTTTTCTATAAGCTTTCGAAGTTTTGGTAACAAGTGACATCATTGCATCCCTCCCACCTGGGCGGGGCCCCCTTTTCCAGTGTGACATCACTTGTTGCCAAAACTTTGAAAGCTCATAGAAAAAGAACTATTCATCGTAGGAGTGTGAGGTTGATCTTGAAGTTCTGAGAATGGAATCTGATTTCATTCTAAAATGTAAACTGAAGTCATGGGTACTCCATCAGCAATGGTCATTATTCATCAGTCTTATCAGCAATGGGGCAGCCAACACACCTCACCAGGACAAGCGGCATACTATGCATGTCGATGTTCAGTGTTTCTTAAATAATATCAAAGAATCTCTCCGGGCTTCTCTTTTGGAAGTAATGGAATTCCATGGAATAGCAAATTTAAATGTCTCTGGGACTGATCCAAGTTATCTTTCTTGGTCACCTCCACAACCTTGTTCACTATTGTATCATCTGAAACCTCAACCGCTTTGAGCACATTATTTGTGTCTGTTCAATAGTATTTTGAGCAATTAACTCACCAGATGAGATTGAGTTGGAGACAGCAGTAGCATTTGACTCATGAAGGGCCTTCGAAATCTCTGGGCCTATACACGAGGCATCAGGCATGCAAGGTCAAGCAAACCCTCTCAAAGCACATGTCAGTATAACCAACGTCTATTCTTTCAACATGAATGAGAAGAGTGCAAAAGAATTTTTGGACTGATTACAGCAAATGTAATCACAGCTTCATACTGTGCTGGTGGGCAGTTCTCGAATGGTTTGTGCTTCCAGTGAAGATCGGGGGGGGGGGGGGGGGGTCAGGCTGAAACCTAATCTTAATCCCTTCTTAACTGGTGATGATATCGCATCGGGGGGGGGGGGGGACTCTCGAGGGTCCACCACCACTGTACTCACTGTCACACGGTATCAGAGCGTGGTTTGGTAGTATGCGCTGAGTAATTCAATATACCTTACTCCATCCACTTTTTGAGGGTGTACGAGAAGGATAAGCCCAAAGGTTTGCAGAAGGATTCCTTTTCAATTTCAACCATCCTGTCCCTTTTATAATGCATAAACCTATTGGCCTCCCTCCACCCATTCCCCCTTTAGAGCTCAGTGTAAATGTAATATACTGCGCTCGTTTGATGCCGATTAATGCCGTGTCCCAATAGTTGTTCCATTATAAAGATGAAGGTTGATCACCTAGAGGTTGCCCAGATGATCAATTCACTAGACAACAACCTCTGACAACGTTTTCTTCCACCAATACTCGCACGTAGGAGCTTTGTTCTCCACCAGCAAATTATTGAGGCACCTAGTACCATTACGATGGAGGTTAATCACCTTGAAGTTGTTCAGATGTCTTTTCCTGAACCAGAACTTCATACTACTTTTCATCCCCAGTTTTCCTCTCATACTTCTGCAGCATACTACTTGTCACCCCCCCTTTTCCCTCTCATACTTCTGCTACCCAGAAGTACGTCTTGTGGGGAGGATTGTGACAGTGGCAGTTCTTGAGTGGTTTGTTTTTCCGGTGAAGATAGGGTCGCTTGGCGGAAGCCTAATTGATATCCCTTCTTAACGGGTGATAATCTTGCTAGTCTAGGAGGGGGACTCTTGAGGGTCCTCTGTCACAATTGTTAGGCCACCTGTGTCACCCACCTGAGTCGATACAACCCATTGGGAAATTAGGAGAACCTCATCTGCTGAGGAGCATGGTGAATCGGAGAACATGGATGTAGAGGTTCACTACCTACCCTTCAACACAAGCACAGCATACTTGCCGCTTTTGGTTGAGAAAATTTTCCTGGTCCATGTAATTTGAATTTTATAACATCTAGGCACCACCTACGTAATACTGTTCAGTCACACCCAATCCATGTGTCATGTTTATCATCTGTCTGGGTCCTTGACAACTGCTCAGTCTGATGCTGTAAGTTACTGTGTCATGTAAAACTTCCTTCATTGCTCAACACTGCATCTGGAGTTCAGAAACCCGGTCGTCTCATGGGGAACTCCAACCGGTTCTGATCTCTGGAAGCAGTGAGAACGTCACGACAATAGGACGCTGTCTCACCCAGGCCTGAGAATTCAGCATCTGAGAATTGGCTATCTGCCACAATAGAAATGAGGAGTACCCATGACTTGTTTAGTTTCCCATTTTTTGATGAAAGTAGTAGGTTCCATTCTAAGAATTTTGAGACCAACCTCACTCTCCTATGATGAATAGTTCTTTATCTATGAGCATTTCAAAGTTTTGGTAACAAGTGAATAATAAACCAAAAACCAAGTATCAAAACGATCAGAAACACCAGCGCAACACAAGAGATACCAAAATAAATCACTGAAAAGTACAGGTTACTTCTAAATAAATGGGAAAATTGGCACTACAAAAGCACAACACACTTCTCAAGTGCGGCTATCTTGCGATTACACTGAAAGATGTTCAGGGTGCAATCACCCGTAACCCATTTTAATTTTTTGGTGAGGGCATTATAATGGTAAAAGGTACATACCTAAAAAAAAATTTTAAAAAACCAGGAAAATTGAGCTCATAAGACTCTACTGGCAATATTGATTGAACACTCTTTCTATAACCTCAAACCTATACGATCAGGTAAATACTTACTAACAGGCAATTTTTGTGGGTTAGAAATTCTCCTTTTTTTGGCCAAATTCTGTTCAATAACGGAAATTAATACAACATATTGACCACAGAACGGTGTTTATGTCAGAAAGCCAAGGCAGAAAACAAGTGTGAAATTCGAATTTCCGGGTTCCAGCGAGAAATAGTTACACTCAAATCCCACTTAGAGCGCTAGTGCATCACATCAACCAATGTACAAAACTGCAATTTTTATTTAAAAAATTTAAAAAAATTCCCTCAAATCAAACTTAAGGGAGGTTTTCCAAAGGTCATAGCAAAGGTTGTTGGAAGTTGCCAGAAGGTTTGCCAATTCTAATGTTGGGTTGCTGGAAGCATCGAGAACCTTCGCTCCGCTTCCTTGGGCCAACAGCCATTCAGATGTCAATAGACCTGATACGTCATTTCTTGCTGCATTTTTACTTTTAACTGCCCTCATTTAAAAACTATTGCTTATTACTGAAAACAGCCTTCAAACTACCATTTTTCCAAGAGTTCTGAATATGTTTTTCCACAAAGAAAATTTCCCATTCTAACATAAGGTAATCACAACCATCAGAAGGGGGAACCACCCCTTTGGTGTTAGATGCTCGCTATCAATCAGTAATATTGATCGACTTTGTTACACCTGCCAATACAAAACCTTAAGCACATTTAAAGAACTGTTCATTTCATCAACCAGTTTCCAGACTCTTCATTTACCCACAGTTGATATAGGTAGGTATGCCTGTTTAAATTCAGGTTCACACACAGGATGGGGAGAGGGTTCACAGTCTTTTACGAAGACACCTGTTAGATAGCCCTTCAAATGGTTTCCAGCTCTATTACCTGTTGAAGAAGCTATAACACAACAGTAGGAGTCATCAAAAAAGTTGAGGTGCATAATTTAGAATCGGAGTTGAAAGTGGCGGGATCCCAAGTTTTTCCGTTTTCCTCTGTTCCATCAGAAAATTTGTTCAATTCTATCATTCTCGAGCAGTAAGTAGGTGTAAAAACATGAAGGATCAAATTTAATAAATTTTTATTCCAGTACACTGAAAGCAGGTAGGTATTATCTACAAAAATATATTTAAAAAAGTAAATAAGTTGAGCTCTTTAGTATACTTCTAAGTTATTAAAATATAATTTCTCCTCAGCAACTATCATTGTTCAGGGATCAGACATTGGTCAGAATTTGATATCTTACATTAGATTTTTTGGATTCAGCAACTTCCAAAATCCCCTTACACAAATTTTCATCTTAAAAATCGAGTCTAAGTGGGGATATGGTACTTACAGAAGTTCCGAACACATCATATTATTGCACCTTTAGTAGAGACCTATACCTAATATGAAATAATAAATTGAAAACATGTGCGTCCCACACTGAGCTAAATAATTAGCTTATCACAATATATCTAAACATAAACATACCATAAAAAATAGTGGAGATGAATGATATTGTTTTCTTGACTATTCATGGGCTTGAAGTTATATGATATGGCAGCATCAACAGGAGAAATTCAAGTGTGTTGTTTCATTGGATTGTGTATACTCGGACTGCTCTGCCAAAATCTCAAGTTTCTAGCAGGTGAGAAAGGCTTGAATAACGTGAACTATGTGGTTATAAAATAATATTGATATACGACACAGCTTATTTGGGATAGTTACATCATGCAGAACCTACCTACTTTTTTTATCCAAAACAAGCAGTGTCCCATTTTCACAATGCTGAAAGTTGAGGTTGAAGAAGAAGAAGAAAAAAGACTGTACATTATTCACTTAATAATGTTACCTGTTATACAAACAACGTGTCAAGGAGTAGGTAAAAAATATTGTACATTACCTACAGTTTATAAAGCTGTTCAATCCCGACGGAATTTCTTCAATGAAGGGAGCTGAACTGTTATGCCCATTCACCTCTACTTTTATCTTATTCAAATTTGGGTTGACTACTAATCTGACCCTTTTATGTCCCAATAAACAATGAGCTGTCCCATATAAGTGGTCCGATCACCTCTAAATCTAATCCATTTGTTTGGGACTCTTGACAACTGTCCCAAAGAAGCGGTTGTCAACTGTAATTGGTCGCACCAGGCTCATTATGCAGGACAGGGTTGACCTCCGAGAGGGTCAGGTCAACAGGAAGCGGTTAACCATGTACTGTGTCAGACCAGGATAGGGAGACTAGTAGGGCATTTCAAGGGACGTTAGCTAGGAAGTCGTGTGTTATGCAGGTTCAAACAACCACAAGACAGTACATATGTGAGTTAAGTTTTAAAACTCCAGTTCTGACTCGTGGAACAATGTTAGTAGGATTTGTATGAAATGAAGAAGAACTGTCAAACAACACAACCAGGTACTAAAAATGTTTGAACAATGAAAGAAGGTAGGTAATTAGTTGCCTTCTACAGTCCACTAAAACGAGTAGGTACTTATAGAACATTCCTGAATTTGCTGTAGTCGAACTACAGTTCCTACATGAATTGCTGGATTTCCTAGTATCAGGAACTGTAGTTCAAGATAAATCTAAATTACATTCGCATTTGACGACCATAGCTGGTTTCATTTGTGTGATGTTCACAGCACATTATCCAAGAATTTGCGTACCTACCTATCTAAATAGTAGGGGAAGTACGATAGTAGCACACTCAGAACCAAAAAGACAATGTGAAAAAAAAATGAAGAAAAAGCAAAATTTCTTCATGTATATAAGGCCACCAACTTCATAAATAGGTATAGCAGTAACCCAAACTGTTGTACGAAAGTAGGCGAGATCCGAACATGCATGCATGCTGCTAGATAGTTTTCAGAGAAGGATCACTGTGGAGGAGTTCTACATTTGCGGAAGGAAATTAGAATTTCCCAAATGAACTTATAGTTCATTCCTGATCAATGTCTTGGCGCATTCAACAGCAAATCATGGGTAGTGTGACTAAAATGAATCCTTGGAATGGATGCACTACTTGACTTTATATTTCGAACAACAGTAAAGCTATTCCACTGTTTTCTATAGATCAGTGTTATGGCTTTAGTTTTGGTCAGTCGGCTCGCAAAAATCAACGACATAATCAAAATGCCAATCAAAAATGTTGTATTTCTAGCTAACAAAATACCAATCAGTCTTCAAGTTTCGTTTACGTTAAATAATAACTGAATATTTAAAGCCACCATGTGGCAAAGAACAATATAATACTTCTTCAATTGCTGGAAACTGTCATTTAACTGAATCACATACATCCTCGAGAGGAATATTAACTAAGGAATACTGTAAGGAACACATTATAGTTAAAGAAAAGCAATAGAAACAATGACCAGAACACAAAATAAATTCAGACAAGAACATAGAAAATGTCTGTTATGGTATGCATTATCATAAATTTTCATTAAATCCAAAAGGGGAAAGAACATATCCAGCCAGAGAGTACAAAAGTACAAGGCTGAGAGAACTGACTTCCATAATAACATAATGGGAAATGGACTTTCCAATTTCTAACCAACTCCCCGTGTTTTTTATCATGAATAAAAACAACAAATTCATTATTTCACAAAAGATTATGGATATAAGAAGAATCTTGACACCATCAACCTGAAACGAAACAAAGAGAAAACGCTGCAAAATCCTTGTCACATGGCAAATCCTTGTCATAATTGATGCATGGAAGAATACTGAGAATTAACTAAAAATTATTACTGAAAATGCTACCTACTTTTGGTGGCTCACAATAATAATTTGTTAAAAGGAATAGAGGGGCGAACTCCGCAGGCTCACGGTAACCATAGCAAAGCCTTACCATGCTTAATGATATTATATATTTTATATTTAGGAAGTTTTGTATAATTTGTAAATATATTGTAATTTATTTTCTCTAATAAAGCATGATATCAATCAAGCAATTTTGGGGAGGGGGTATCAAATTCAGGTATTTTGAAATTTTACTGTATGCAATTACATGAAAAGTAAGGAATATATACCTTAGTCTGCCAATGGTAAACCAATGAAAACCAGTGACACTCAAATTTAAAAATGCGATTTTGAGGTGTAAAATTTCAAATCAGGATATTTGAAATTTTATTACATGGAAGCGTATGTCATTTAAGGATGAATACCTTGGTTTGCCAGTGGTAATTCGCTGACAACCACTGGCAGACAGCAATTCAAAATTCGTAATTTCGGGGCTAGGGGGAGGGGGGATTTCATTAGTATCAGAGTATCTGAAATTTGACTACATGGAAGTATGTGTAATTAAGGGAAGAAATATCTTGGTCTGCCAATGATCAATGCTCAATTGCAAAAACAATTAATTTTTGTGATGGTAAAATTTCATCAACCACAGGACGTTTGCAACATTACAACTCACCCACATGATACTGTAGATTATGATACGGATTTAATCAACTAGGGATAGAGTAACTCCATTGATTCTTTAGTTCCTCTCCTGTTTGCACTGCAGGTTTTCCCATGTAATATCGGAGCCCATATAATGGAGGTTTGACTCTGACATGGAGTCCATTGAAACTAGTACTCGTACTTATGGCGTCCTTGACTTTTGCAGCTGGCCACTGTGCGAAATATTTTATTAAAAAAAATAAAATGTGATTCCTGCAAAGAACATTTTGTCACTGCTCAAATACCTCCTCGAAGAACAAGGTGACAACGATAATTTAATGATTTCTTCATCTCGTGAGGGCTTCACATTTCCTGTGAAAACCTTGTTATTGCTGTTTATTTTGCGCATTATATTGAAATAAAATAACAGCGATGCAGTTGATAGTATCTATTGTAATATATTGCACAATCAATGTCTGGAACGAAACTGAATATTTTATTCAACTATTGTTTATAACAACGACGGATCCTAGAACCCGTTCCCGTGACCCGATGTTGGTATACCACATTTACTCCCATTCCTCTTCAAGCTGCCCTCAACTGATCGGCATGCTTCCTTCGTTGCGTTCCGTCAATGTCCACAATGTAAGATACAGGTCCCGTTTTCTTTCTTATCCTCCCTTTCTTGAACCCTTTCGTCAGTGGGTTTTTGACCCAGACCTCATCACCCTCAGCGAAGATTCTCCACCTGGCACGTTGGTCATGAATCGCCCTCTGTACTGTCAAACTTCGATCTACATCGTTTGCGAGGTCTGGTTTCAATTGGTCCAGCACTGTATTCATTCTTCTTCCCAGTAAAATCTCTGCAGGACTTCTCCCCGTCGTACGCTGTATCGCTATCCTATAGGAAAATAACACATTCTGTACCCTCAAATGAAGGTCCCCTTGTCCTTTCGACGCTTCCATCTGCTGTTTGAAAGTGCGTACCGCCCTTTCGGCTAGCCCATTAGATCGAGGGTGGTAAGGCGTACAACGAACGTGTTTAATCCCATTATCAGAAAGAAACGTTTCAAACTCATGGGAGACGAACTGAGGCCCATTGTCAGATACAACCACTGATGGCAAGCCATACCTAGCGAACAGCTCCCTCATGTGCGTTATAGTTACTGCTGCCGTCATACGATGGGTTTGTAACACTTCCAGCCACTTTGAAGTTGCGTCAATCACCAATAACCAATATTTCCCTGCATATTCCAAGTAGTCGATGTGCAGACGGGTCCACGGCCTGTCGGGCACGTTCCACGAAAGTATCGGAGTTGCTGCCTCCTTCGGCCTATTTTCCTGGCAGGATGTGCACCTCTTGACAAACTTTTCAATGTCCGCATTTATTTGTGGCCACCATACATGAATTTGTGCCAACTCTTTCATTGCTACCACACCTGGATGACCCTGATTTAGGTGGTGCATGATTGCATCTCTGAGATTTTGAGGTATGACTACCCTGCCTTTCCAGAGTAGTATTCTTGTTTCGTAAGAGAGTTCATCTTTCTTCTCAAAGAAGGTATGCAACTCAGCCGGAATATTTCTCTTCTCTGGCCAACCCCGTTCAATGTATGCTATTATCTGTGTCAATCTTGCATCCTTTGTAATTTCTTTCCTCAATCTGGTTCTATTCAATGCTAAGTTTTCAATTTTTATTTGATGTACGGCAATGCCATACTGTTGCATTCCTTTTTCCAACTCCTCCTCTTGTCTTTGTGTTTTCTGTAAAGGTAGCCGAGATAACGCGTCAGCAACTGCATTGTCTTTGCCAGTTGTGTGCTCAATTGTATAATCGTATGCACCCAACGCTAAAGCCCATCGGGTGACCCTATTTGCTGCCACTTTAGGAATCTCTCTGTGCTCTCCAAATAAGTATGCCAAAGGTTTATGATCTGTTCGCATCACAAAACGTCTCCCGTACAGAAATTGATGAAATTTTGTAACTGCACAATACACTGCCAGGGCCTCTTTGTCCAAGGTTGAATAACGTCGCTCCACCTTTGACAGAGTTCTCGACATGTACGCCAGGGGTTTTTCTTTGCCGTCTACGATCTGGAACATATATCCTCCAATCCCTGCGTTACTGGCATCTGAGCAAACATATATTTGGAGGTCAGGATTGTAATGGTACAAAGTCGTGGATTGTACTAATAACTCTTTCAACTTATTGAAAATGAGCGAATCCTCATCTGTCCACTCCCATCGTGCTGCCTTGGTGAGTAGTCGATGCAGTGGTGCACATAGTCCTTGTAAGTGCGGTACGAATTTCGAATAATAATTTACCGACCCTAGAAAAGATTTCAACTCTGTTGCATTAGTAGGGGCTGGCATTTTTTGAAGTGCCTCGACATTCTCCTTGGAGGTATGAATCCCGTGCTTGTCAATTACATGACCCAAATATTTGACAGATTTCTGGAGCCAAGTACATTTGCTTGCTTGGGACCGGATCCCCACGTCCCCTAATCTCTTCATAACTGCCTCTAAATTCCTCAAATGATCAGCTCTGTTCCTTCCCGTGACGATAATGTCGTCAATGTACCATGCCGTGCCCTCCAACCCTGTCAAACTTTTGTCCATCGTCTCCTGGAAAAGATTTGGCGCAAATGCTATGCCAAAAGGGAGCCTTTTGTATCTGAAATAACCCCGATGCGTCGCGATCACCAGGAATGTACGAGATTCCTCCTCAACCTCCATTTGCAGGTAAGCGTCCTTTAGGTCGATGACTGAAAAATTTTCCCCCCCTTGGAGTTTTTCAATCAACTCGTCAAATCTTGGCAGCGGGTGTCTATTCAAGACTACAAACTTATTAATTGAGACTTTGAAGTCGGCACAAACCCTAATTTTACCATTTTTCTTCAGTGCTGTTACTATTGGTGATGCCCACTCTAGTTGTTCTTTCGTTTGATCTACTTGCTCAATTATGTCCTCCTTCAACAGTCTGTCTAGTTCGTCTTCCACTGCTTTCTTGAGCGCAAATGGTATAGGTCTTGGTTTGAATAGCCTTGGAACCGCTTCTTTTACTAGTGTTACTTTTGCTTTATGGCCCTGAATCGTGCCTTTCCCATCTTGGAATAACCTAGAATGACGCTCCATCATCTTCCTGATTTCTGCATCCAGTTCAGATCTTACAGGCTGATCTTTGTCCTCTGAACATTGCCTAATCGTAGCCCCTGGTGGTAATGGTAGCCCGAACTCAAGCACCCAGTCGAGACCGAATAAGGGTATATCTTCCTTCTCGACTACAACTACTTCTAGCGTTTTTTCTTGATCGAATGCATTTATCCGAATGCTCGCTTTTCCCAATGCTTTCACTTTCAACCCTGTATATGCCAATAGGTCTGACGTCGGGGCCAGTTTTGGTGACCCTATCATTCGCCATGTACGTTCACCAATAACTGATTTCGCAGCCCCAGGATCGTACAACATCTGTATCTTCCTATCATTCAGTTTTACTGATAAAAGCACCTCTTTACCCGCTGCTGTCTTCCTTATGTAATTAGAACGCTTGCCTGTTATCTCGCGTTCATCTTCCGTATCTTCTTCCTCTGATGATGTCTTCGTTGCCATTTGCGCAGTCCTTGTATTACTACCTTGCTCTCTTTTAATGATTGCTTTGCCTGCAATCAAGCAAACCCTCTGAAAATGACCTTGTTTCCCACAAGACCTGCAGGATACCTGTTTTGCCGCACAGTCACTTGGATTTCTCTGTATATCTTTGCCACATTTGAAACAGTGTTTCCCTCTAACTAATATAGTCTGCGCGTTACTAGATGTAACCTTACACGTCCGAGGAAGCGAAGAAGACATACCATTGACCTCCTTCATAACAGTTTGCTGTTGTTTTGACAGCTCCAGCAATACTGAAAAGTGTTCAAGTTCCTTGAACGTGCAATTTACTGTTGGAAATTTCCGAATAACTTCTTGCTGCCACCTATCGTTCGTTATTCCTAAGATCAACTGATCTCGTAATCTTTCGTCCAACGAGCCTCCGAATTCGCAACGACCCGCCAAGTTCCGTAATTCATTTGTAAATTGTGTGATACTTTCTCCCTCTTGTTGATACCTACGTGAGAATCTGCACCGTTCCGCGAATGGATTTGTCAGTTTACCATAAAACTTGTCTAAAAACGTGAATAATTCATCGTATTTAACATCTTGTACTTCCCGCGGTCGAAAATTATCAACAAGGACTTTGAATGGCTCTGGGCCCAGTTTTGCCAGTAACAAATCTCGAATGTACTCTTCATCACTTAGTCTACAAGCCCTTACCGCCACCTTGAAGCGTCTGGAATAGTACTCCCATTCCTCGACATTGGGATCAAACAGATCTACTCTAAAATCCGCCAACTTTCTCTGAACCTTGTCCCCAACGTTGTCCACAGGCTGCCTTGCCCCTTCTTCCCATTCCCGATCGTCCCTTGGTTTCCTCCTCCTATTCATGATCAGATTTTTTTCGTCGCCAAATGTAATATATTGCACAATCAATGTCTGGAACGAAACTGAATAAGTATTTTATTCAACTATTGTTTATAACAACGACGGATCCTAGAAC
Organism: Leptopterna dolabrata; assembly: GCA_954871275.1. NCBI lineage: Eukaryota > Metazoa > Arthropoda > Insecta > Hemiptera > Miridae > Leptopterna > Leptopterna dolabrata. Next base: position 67,665,965 of record OX940974.1, on the reverse strand, counting down.
CCGTTCCCGTGACCCGATGTTGGTATACCACATCTATATCTTCCTTTAACGCCACATACCTTCATGTTGCAATGTTTAAAACGCCCTGTGATTGATGAAATTTGACCATCACAAATTGCATTTTTGGTTTATTATTTTCAAAATGGTTCAATAATGAACCATTGGAATCGAGCATGAAAAAAAAAAAAAAAAAATTCTTACCCCCCCTCAAAATTTTATGGTTTACGTTTCAAGGTATGTAGAATCCAAAACTGCAATAAAAATATTTCTGTCTGTCCGCCGTACGGGCCACTTTTCTTAGTTACCATGAAACAAAATTGATGAAATTCGGGTTACAGGTTTCGTTCGGCGTCTAGTTGGTCCTCGAAGCTCGACGTTACTGTCAGTCATCTCTAAGGGGTTCAAAATAGGGGTTGAAATTTTCAGAACGCCGTAGCTCGAAAACTTCCGATAGAAGGGTATGGTTTTTTACGTTATTAAATTTGTCTTGAGCTAAACAATTTTTTGAGACCACCCGGAGCATAGTACGTCCAGCCGTTCGTGAGCACCAAAAAGCTTCGTCAACACGATCGTGAATCAAACGGTATAAATCCGGCCCGGATATCTTAACTACGGAGCATCTGATTATAAATCAAGGATGGCTGTATGAAGTCGAGTTGTTTGTTTTGCGATATTATTTCATTTGGCAAATGATGGACTATTGGATTTTGTTGGTAGGTACTTCTGAAACTTGAACAAACGTTGAAGTATTATTTATGGGTAAATTATTACACAATGGCAAATTATTACATACCGGCAAATTATTACACAACGGTAAATTATTACACCACGGTAAATTGTTACACAACGGTAAATTATTACACAACGGCTCATCTACCCAGAAGGGGCTGGATTTTGTTGATAGGTACTTTTGCAACTTGAACAACCGTTGAAGTATTATTTATGGGTAAATTATTACACAATGGCAAATTATTACACCACGGTAAATTATTACACAACGGCTCATCTACCAAGAAGGGGCTGGATTTTGTTGATAGGTACTTTTGCAACTTGAACAACCGTTGAAGTATTATTGATGGGCAAATTATTACACAACGGTTCATTATTTCATCTCCGTAGAAGGGGAACCCATACAGGTAAATTATTACACAACGGTTTAGGTAGGTACCTAATAACGAATACGGGATTAGGTACTAACCTACGGAGGGTCCGCGATCTACATAATATGTGTAGAATAGTACATATATGTTATATGTATAGAAGGGTTATCTATACGGAGAGCTGCGATCTGTAACAGGAGGGTATTCTGTACAAAATAATAAACCGTTGTGCAGGGATTTGCAGCGTTTTTTGCAACTGAGTCTGCCACGGGTTTCCCATTGGCAGACCAAGATATAACTTCCCTTAATTTCACATACTTCCACGCAGTCAAATTTTAGATACCCTGATATTAATGGTATTTCTCCCTTAATTGCAAACTTTGAATTTGATTCTGCCAGTAGTTGTCAGCGACTCAACATCAGCAGCCCATCCAAGGTTGATATATCATTCTTGCATATATCATACATCTTTCATACATATATCTTTGGCAGACCAAAGTAGTCCAAGGTAGGTTCCACGTAGTTTCAAATACCCTAACGAAGATGAAATTTTACCCCCTGAAATGACATTTTTTGAATTTGAGTCTGCCAGTGGTTGTCACTCGTTGATTGATTGCTCGATATCACGCTTTATTAGAGAAATTAGGGTTACAAATTACAATATATCTGCAAATCATACAAAAATTCCGAAATATAAAATATATATCAGTAAGCCTTGTGAGGCTTTGGAAAGTGACCGTGAGCCCCTCTATTCCTTTTTTGGAAATTTTGAATTTGAGTCTGCCACTGCTTGTCAGTGACTCAACATCGGCAGCCCAAGGTACATATATCATTCTTAAATGACGTACACTTCCATCTAGTAAAATGTCAACTACCCTGATGTTGGTGAAATTTTACCCCTCGAAATTGCATTTTTTGAATTTGAGTTTGTCTGTAGCTGTCACTGGTTTACCACTGGCAGACCAAGGTATATGTTCCTTACCAGGCTTATTATTATTCCATTTAGTAACATTTCAAACGCCCTGAAGTTGATGAAATGTGAGAGAATGGTTTTTTTTTTTAGTATTTGAATTGATTTGATTGACTGATTGTTGATTTGACGAACTGAATTCCATTTGAGGATTTGGGGGTTTGATGTTTGGGGAATTTCGCCAGCCTACCCCTGTTTTTTCCCCTAGGCATTTTCGTTTCTTTTCTTTTATTTGTAAGGTTCTTATTTGCTCACTTTAGCAAGTGATGATCTAAGAAGTTCAATTATTTTCGTATTTTTCTATTTCTAAATAAAACTTGATGTGAGTGCCGGGTTTTCCCAAATAGACAAGAGGATGCGGTTATTATATTGTCGTGGGTTTGGGGATCGAATCTGATTTTCGCACATTCAGTGAACCTTGTCCGTAAATGATCCGCTGAAAAGTAGCTCCGCCCCCTCTGGTGAGCAGCACCCTCAAGTCAGTCTTGCTTCAGAAACCTGTATGTCCAGTTCGATCATACAGTGTTTTGTGGCCAGTATTGCCTTAAAAACTTAGTTTTGAAAGTTAATAGGGTTACCTGCAGGTTCCCCTTTCTAACCATTAAGACCTTTCAGCTTTCAAAAGTGCCATTTCGTCCTTTTGGAGCAATTTCATTGATCCTCGAAGCGCCCTCCTGGGATCCCTTCACGCCATCTACCATCCTACGCTGAACGAGACGAGCTACACAGCATCAGGCAAGCCGATTTGCGGTGATGTCCTTGTGCAAGACTTTCTTGACCATATCCTCTCGTCTCCAGTTCAGCCGTTTTGAGCTCAGCAAATTTTACTTTGAATTATATCGAATCGACGTTTCTTGAGCCGTGGCCCACATGCCCTGAAGTTAATGAAATTTTACCCCCAAAATTTCACATTTTGAATTTGATTCTGCCAGTAGTTATCAGCAGTTTATTATTGACAGACCAAGATATATCACCCACTTGACATACACAAGGCATGACATACACTTACATGTAGTAATATTTCAAAAACCCTGAAGTTTTGTTGAATCCCTGAACTGCATTTGTTGAATTTGAGCCTGCCAGTGGTTGTCACTGGTTGATATTATGCTTGATCAGAGGAAATATGGTTATAAATTACAATATATTTACAAATTATACAAAAATTCCAAAATATCAAATATATATAGGGTGTCTACTTATTATAGGCCAAACTCAGGGAATCGATTCTACAGCTAATTTGCAACAACTTTTGTCTCCTAACAATTTTTTTTAGTCCATGGAAAACCCGAGTTTTTTGCTTTTAATTTTTTTTCACGTTTTTCACTCTGCCTCATAAAAACTGCCATAACTCCTATCAACTTAATCTCAAATCTGACGAGTCCGTTGGAAAGAACATGAAATTTCCTATCTCTCTGGTAATAAATCCGATTGTTTTAATCAGTCCTGATTGGTGAAAAAATGGTCAAAGTTCAAAATTCGAAGATTTCTTAAAAATAACCGTTTTTTCTTTCGTTTTTTGCGCTATTAGTACGGAGGTTTTTCGGCGTGCACTCCTCGGGAAAAACTTGCCCAGAGTCTCAGCTTTCCAATGGAATAAGAAAAAAAACTGTCACAGTGAAATTTGGTGGAGAAAATGACGTTTGAGTCCTGAAAAACGTGGGTTTTTAGGTGAAAATCAACGTTTTCCACCAAAAGCCGACTTGCTTCATGAAAATACTCGTTTTTTGGCATCTCATTTATTAAATTGATTCAGTTTAAAAAATAACATCACGAATAGGGGACGCTCCTCGTGACGTCCCGTAGTTGGTGAGCATTTTGGAACACCCCGCCGCAATCCTGCACTCTGGAAAAATGTAATGTATTAGTTTGAGTACCTAATCATTTAGGTAGGAGCAGAGTCAGGTCATTGTATCCACAGAAATTTTGGTAACTACAGTTTCTTGTTGTTGTGTGACCACACAGTCAGTGCCCACTATGTCGGGGCCAGGGCTATGAAGAGATGGTGGAAGGGGACCTATAATGAACGGGACGACAGTTCTAGCTTGAAGAATGTGAGATGATCATGTTCGCCTTTGTTGATTAAATATATTATTGGTTCTATCGATCGCATTGTCATTTATACGACATGGTGGCAGCGGTAAAACCTAGTGAGTTTTAGTTTTGTTTGAGATCTTGCTGCGGGGAATTCGGTGAGTTCAACTCTGCTATCTTCTGTTCCAACTCTGGGTTGCTATCTACCAAGTCATGGATTCGGTTTCCGCCTATAATATTGCGGCCCCTCAACCATTTGATTTCTCTTCTCCCGTGGACTGGCCTAGGTGGAAGAGAAGGTTTGAACGATTTCGTATGGCATCTCAACTTCATAGTAGCACTGAAGAAGAGCAGGTCAACACATTGATTTACCTGATGGGGGATAAGGCTGACGACGTTCTACCTCAACTAGGGTTGACTGAGGAACAACTAAAAGTTTACAAGACCGTTCTGGAGAAATTCGATACGCATTTTGCTCCTAAACTGAACGTTATTTTTGAAAGAGCTCGTTTCAATAGTCGAGTTCAAACCATCGGAGAACCTGTTGCTGATTTTATTACAGATCTCTATACTCTTGCTGAACATTGTAAATATGGGAATTTGAAAGATGACCTCATTAGAGATAGGATTGTTGTTGGAATCTTGGACAAGAAACTCAGTGAAAAAATGCAACTTAATCAAGAATTGACACTAGATTTGACAGTGCAGATGGCCAAGCAATCAGAGGAAATTCACAAACAGCAAGAGTCTTTGCAGCCTAGTAGTTCAGCTAACTTCTCAAATGGACAGGGGAGCGTGGATAGGGTGAAATGGAATCCGAAGAAGCCTCCAAACTCTAAAATTTGTTCATTTTGCCCTCATGAACGTAATCAGTGCCCTGCAAGGAATGCTGAGTGTCGTCTCTGCTCTACTGAGGGACACTTTGCCAGAGCATGCAAGAAAACTCGGTCATCAGACCCCAAGAAGGTCAATGAGATTGATCAGAACCTTACTTTCGATTCAGACTCATCAGGCTCAGTTTGTGCAATTAACAGTTCTTCCTGTAACGACTGGGGAGCCACTGTTTGGATTGACAACAAACGTGTCAAATTTAAAATTGACACTGGCAGTGACGTGACAGCTCTGCCTGCTTCCTATGTAGAGGGAACTAAGGAAATTCTCGATAGCTCAAAAACCTCTCTCTCAACAGCAGATGGGTCCAGACTCAACGTTGTAGGAACTAGATGTGTTGAACTTTCCTACAAGGATAACTCTATATTGCAAAAAGTTTATTACATTGAGGGTTTACAGAGAAGGGATGCACTCGAGAAACTGCATTTGATAGCCAAGATCCAGGAAATAGAAGAATCTCCTAAAGAGTATAATTCTTATCTACAAATAGCTAGGAGATACCCTAAATTATTTTCGGGATTTGGGAAAATTCCAGGCGCCTGCAAGATACAACTGAAAGAAGGTAGTACCCCTGTGGCTATTTCATCGCCAAGATGTATCCCAATACCTCTTCGGTCAGCTGCTAAACAGAAGCTGGAGGAAATGGAGAAGAGAGGAGTGATTTCTAAAGTGACCCACCCTACCGAGTGGTGCTCTCCTTTGGTAGTAGTACCAAAGAAAACCCGGAACAATAAAACAGACGTTCGCCTCTGTGTTGACCTGAGACAACTCAATTCTTGTGTCCGTCGTGAATTTCATCCAATCCCTGATGTGATGTACTCACTCAGCCTCCTAGCTAAGGCTACGGTGTTCTCCAAGCTCGACGCGGAATCTGGATTTCATCAGATTGAGTTGGACAAATCTTCCCGCCCTTTGACTACTTTCATTACTCCGTATGGGAGATTCTGTTTCAACCACCTCCCATTTGGTGTCAGTTCCGCCCCAGAGCATTTTCAGCGACGCATGCAGGAAATTCTTGAGGGCTGTGATGGTGTGATTTGCCATATGGATGATGTTCTTATTTTTGGCGCTACTAAGGAGGAACATGATGATAGGCTTGAAGGGGTTCTGAGGAAACTTGAGGATACGGGAATGACTCTCAATAAAAACAAAACGAGATTGGGACAAACTCGTATTGAATTTTTGGGCCATCTGGTTGATGGAGATGGCATTCACACTCACCCTGACAAAGCCAAGGCCATCACCAGTCTTGAGGCCCCGAAAAACCTAAAAGAGCTCCAGAGTCTTTTGGGAATGGTTAATTTCCTGTCAAATGCCATTCCTCAACGGTCTGAACTTCTGAGCCCCTTGAATGAGCTATTGAAACATGATAACCACTATGTTTGGGGAGCAGCTCAAGAGGCCGCATTCAAAAAATTGAAACAAACTCTCACCTCAGCTCCAGTTCTGGCTGTATTTGACCCATCTCGCGAAACTGTAGTTACAGCAGATGCCTCTGCTTATGGAATTGGGGGAGCACTTCTTCAGTAATATGAAAATGGATTGAGACCAGTGGCCTATGTATCGCGAACTCTTTCTCCCACCGAAGTCCGCTACTCCCAGATTGAAAAGGAGGCACTTGCTTCTGTCTGGTGCTGCCAAAGGCTCGAAGATTATGTAGTGGGCTTAGAGTTCACTCTTGAATCCGACCACAAGCCCTTGATACCTATATTCTCCAACATTCCTCTAGACAATTTGTCACCAAGGCTCCTCCGATTCCGCCTCCGAATGATGAGATATAATTTCAGGATTGTCCATGTACCAGGGTGCTTTCTAGCTTGAAGAATGTGAGATGAGCATGTTCGCCTTTGTTGATTAAATATATTATTGGTTCTATCGATCGCATTGTCATTTATACAACACTTGTAATTTTAAGAACTTTTTTTATTGCTTGGAATCCACTTACCTCCTGATGAGGGGCTACAGCGTGTCTACAGCTTCTGCGTAGACTAAGGACTTCAGCGTACCCCATACGTAGAAGTCCACAGGGGTCAGATCAGGGCTCCTGGGTGGCCAGGGTACCGGCCCATCATGCCCGAATCATCCGTGATTGGATGAACGTCCATTTTTCCGGGTGGTGGATCAGTCGTTATGGACCGGTCCCCTGGCCACCCAGGAGCCCTGATCGGACCCCTGTGGACTTCTACTTATGGGGTACGCTGAAGTCCTTAGTCTACGCAGAAGCTGTGGACACGAGGGAAACCCTCATCAGGAGGTAAGTAGATTCCAAGCAATTAAAAAAAAGTTCTTAAAATTACAAAAAACTGTAGTTACCAAAATTTCTGTGGATACAATGACCTGACTCTGCTACTACCTAAACGATTACTCAAACTAATACATTATCTTTTTCCAGTGTGCAGGAATGGGGGGGGGGGGTGGGTGGTGCAAATGCTTGCCAACTACGGGGCGTCACGAGGAGCGTGCTTAAAAGATGCCGCCTTTGTGTTCAGCAAGGAGGGGGGCATCTTGAGAACCTACTGTAGAACCATCCCGATTTGCGATGTTATTTTTTAAACTGAATCAATTTAATAAATGAGATGCCAAAAAACGATTATTTTCATGAAGCAAGTCGGCTTTTGGTGGAAAACGTTGATTTTCACCTAAAAACCCACGTTTTTCAGGACTCAAACGTCATTTTCTCCACCAAATTTCACTGTGACATTTTTTTTTTCTTATTCCATTGGAAAGCTGAGATTCTGGGCAAGTTTTTCTCGAGGAGTGCACGCCGAAAAACCTCCATACTAATAGTGCAAAAAACTAAAGAAAAAACGGTGATTTTTAAGAAACCTTCAAATCAGCCATCCCCTCAATGTGCCTCCATGCCAGGACAGTAAAGAATTCTCATGTGTGGCTACCGCCCACACAAGGTCCCTCAAGGCCTTTGTGTTGTAAGGCTCGCTGGGGATTTTGTGAGCATCTTTCTGCAGTGTGTGCTGTATCGTTCTGCACTGATATCCATGTCCTCTCAGGAATAATATTCAGAGTTGGATAGGGTGCAGCTCCAGAGTGGAAATCCAGCTGTCCAGCAACCAGAATCAGAGAACTGGAGTTTTGGTTAACTTTGATCTTCACTAAAATCATCCATGTCTCACAACCACAGAGGAGAATGGGCACTACATTCGACTAGGACAATTCTGATCCTTGTCATCAGACTGAGCTCTTGGAGGATTCCAAACGGGATGCATAGAAGCAAATGATGCTCTAGCTTCATTTATTTTGGTTTTGCTGTCCAGTCTGGTGCGTAGGACTATCTGCTGCTAGCTCCTCTATCTGCTCATTATGCAACACCAAGCAATAATGATGCACTGGGTCTGGTTGGTGGACTATACGAAGGGATTGGCAAGCGTGGACAGCTCTACTTTTCCCCCCCAGAAAGTAATATACCTACTCGACTACTAAATATAAATTGATGGAAAAACGTTGGTAATATTGTATCTGTCTTCCAGGATAATTTACAACTACTGTGGAAAGTACAGATACTGGTTAGTGATACAAGCATGGACAAGGCTTACTGACTGTTTAAAGCTGTAATTCATCAACTGAGTGCACCATAAGTATAAATAATCAATGAGGACAACCGAATAAGTACAGATTCAGTTTGTGTGGTGTGGAGGAAGAACTCATTGATGTCGATGGTGGAGGTAATTTTGGAAAACAATTAAATATTCATTGATTTTCTGGACTAATTGCAATTTCTCATCAGTTAACAGCGTAACAAACGATTCAAGGAAAAATCAGCCAATTTCGGACCCATGAGGTAGGTACTCCTTATTAAAATAAATCATCACTCACCCTTGTGTGGACGACAATGAGTCGGAGAGAGCAGGCAACCAGAAAGAACGGCATTACTGTTTTCAGAACAATCAACGCAGTCATGGTGAAGGGTGAGAAGACTTCGATGAAACATCTTACCCAATTTATATCAAAGGAGTTGATTGAATCGATGTTCCCAATACCAAAGAATGAGAAAATTATGAAGTACAGCTAAGGTGAAAAATAATGTTAAGGATTATGACAGAAAACATCACACCTGTTCAATAACACAGACAGCAAAGATGAATGATCAATACCAAATAGGTACATGTAAAGTCTATTAGAGTAGAAGTGAGTCAGATATCTCACAACAGAATTGAATTCTGGATCTATTCTCATGTTTTGTGTTGTGCATTTCATTAAAAATAATGAAATAGATGCTTATTTGTCCCCCCCCCCCCACTCATGCTGTGATGTAATAGTATATAAAGTAGATATCTAACCGTTCACAGACATCATACCCTATGTATTTTAAAACTTATTGGAACACTGAAAATTCTGAATTAAGAACAGGACTTGCAGTTTGAACCATATAAAGGAATCTATCGAGCAAGTATATAATAAAATTTAGAAGTAATTGAAGGATACAAAAAAGAACCCTCTCCGAACTTCATCAATATGTAGATAGGAGACGACTCGGTGGCTGAATAAGATTCTTCTCTGCAATAAATATATTATTTAATGAGATTCATGTCAAGTAAAAGAAAAAGTATAGGTATATAAAAACATAGATGTAGTAGAAGGAAAAGCTTGGAGACCATCGCTGTTTGTTTAAAACTAATCCTTGTCTTGATCTTTTTCAAAACATGGACTCCATATTTCTATATGCTACATATCGTTTATAATGTAGACTGGTTGCAATGCTCTGCTGCATTGCAAACTGCATTATAATGCAGACTGGTTGCAATTCTGCACAATATATATACATATAAATGAATGTTCCTTTTTTCCTTTCTCCTCAATGAATTCCTATGCCATTCATCCGACTGTACGTAATGCAACTTTGGTGAGTTGTTGCATGCACGCCCACAAAGGTTTCTATTTTTAGCACATTTTAAAAGAAAATGAAACTATTGCAATGGGTCTAAAATTTTCCGAACATGAATTTTTAACACGCTCAACGTGTACAACTCAACAGTTGAGTTGTAGCAGTTCTTGCCACAGACGTACAACTCAACTGTTGAGTTTTGGAAGGGACATTATTTGATGTTCTTTGATTTGCTCGTTCTCGTCCATTTCGCGTAAAAACCAGCCGTTCAAGAGATTCTCCCATCCAGTATGACCTTGACAATCGGGAAAGGAGAGCCGTTGGCGGCTCCCCACCTCCCTTTCATTTTTGGTTTCCCATATGAGAAACCCTCCTCCCCACCTCTCTTTCATTAACTTGTTTACGTATGGGCTAGTTACCAAGGAATTCTGGTACGCGTTGAATGTGTTAAGAACTTTTTATAGGCAAATCCGTTTCAGCATCCTGAATTCACCCCTAGATTTTGACAAAATTTACATGTGTATTGTCGTGGTACCCCTTTGTAATATACCACTCATGTACATATATTTTAGATTGTTTCCAATAAAGCCAAGGGGAAGGGGCCTACGTGACTCAGGGGAGCGTTACTAGGTCGGCTTCCTCCATCTTTCCTCCACTGGCTCCAACGGCCGTTTAAGGACCAGTGCCTATAAAATGCGCTCCCCCTACCCGGCTCGCCATTCTACCTACTGCACTCAAGTCGATGACTTCTCTCTCTCACCTTACCTTCCTCCTCAAACCTCTCTCATAAAAAGATCCTACATAGGTGGCAACCTTTCCAGCTTGGCCGATGTGGTGGAACCTTCCGGGAAAAACCTCCTAGCATTCGAAGTGGAGGTAACCTTCCTGGCCTGGCCATAGGTGCAACCTTTCTGTTTGCTACTCATCTCCACTCCAACCTCACCCATCCAGGCCTACCGTCAAACTTTCTATCACCACAGTGGTGCACCTGACGTTCCAGCCAAAAATGCAAGAAGGACCGCAACCCCCAGCCACCGACATCATGAGGGCCTCTGCCGCCATCCCTCTCACGCTCCCTCCCTTCTACAACCATGACCCCACCCTCTGGTTTTTCCACCTGGACGCTGCATTCTCAGCCGCCAACCTCAGGGTACAGAAGACTCGCTATTCTAAAACGATCTCCCTCCTCCTCTTCGACATCCTACTACAAACTGAGGACATCTCCTCCGACTCCCCCACTGCCTATGATGATCTTCGCATCCGCCTCATCACCCTCTACCAACCGTCGAAAATCACCAGAATCTCCGCCCTCTCCCAGCCCCAGCAATTGGGAGACCTCAAACCCTCCCACCTTTTCCGTCGCCTACGTCACCAGCTGCAGAACATGCTTACCTCCGACATCACCAGAACCTTCTATTTGAAGGCCCTCCCACCTCCCATCCAGCTCACACTCGTAGCCCACTTGGACGCTGATGACTAGACCCTACTCTGCCTCGCCGACACCACCTACAATCTCAACGCAACCAACCCCATTCACCAAGTTCGACCCCAAACCAACCGCATGCCACGTCTTCTCCCGGCAGACGTCCCGACCTCTCCTTCGACCGTCGCGGGGACCTCACACCAACCCGGTCCAAGACACCCCCCAACCACCACTCGCACGTGCCCCCCCCCCCCCAACCCCAGCAGCCAACCGACCACCCCGCCACTGCTGGTATCATACCACCTTCGGGGCGCGGGCCCGCAAGTGCCATCCGCCTTGCAACACTACCCTGCCAATGCGGAAAACGCCAACGCCTGCTGGTATATTCGGCGGGCGTCTCTCCTCCACCCTCCAGGAGGGGAACGGCACCATCACTCCCTCCACCGACACCTCCGTCCAGCCTCTTCATTCAACAAGAGATCTTGGACATCAAGTTACTCCTTCGGTACTGGCTCTGAGGGTCACCCTAATTTGAGACGAAAGTGACTCAGCCAGAGGACAGACAGTAGTGAAAATGGGGATACTGTCAACAACACCACTATCACCACAGGTGTCAGAGAAGGGAGAATACCAATATGTCTGGTATTGCCTTCACTGGATTGTAGAATATTCAATACGGTTTTGTGGAATATGCAACACAGGTAATATATCAAGTAGTATATGACACTCTTAACTATGTGTGTGCTTTTTTCTGGGTCAGCAGACCCACTATAGTCCGTGAGATGTGAGAATAGGACCAGAAGTTCTCCCTCCAGACCTGCTGACTCTGTTGGGGGTAACCCCTTCTCCGCTTTTCAGGCGTGCCACCTGAAAGGAAAAATATTACCTAAGGTACCAAGCTCCCTCATTACCTAATTGTTTTCGGTCTGAGCCACTTCTTCATCTGTCACCGATGCTCAACTTGCATTTTTCTCGCTTTTTCAATCGTTTGTATAAACGCACTTTGTCTCATTGGTTTCGACCTTTGCTTTTCAACAGACTTACACATTTTGGTTTCTGGTTTCATAGCGTCAGTTCTCGGAATTCATTTGGTTTTTATTTAGGCAAGCTTGTGTGCAATGGAATCACCGGCGGATTCAACAATCGAAATTCCTCCCGGTCTTCGGACCGTGATCAAGAGAGGAAAACCCCTCAAATCGCAAGCACGCTGCTTGGTTTTTTGAGTGTGGAAGTTCTTTCAAAAAGAAAAAGAACACCAGGGTCCTTTGAAAAACAACAACAAAGTGACGGAAAGAGTCTGTGATGCAACTGGCCTCAACAAGAACACAGTAACCAGGATTTTAAGGGAAGGGAAATCTGGAGGTGAAGAAGCTTTCGAGACGCCTGGTAAAACGAAGCCCAAGAAATGTTTAAAAATGGGCATCGGTTCGTTCGATCAGATGGCTATCCACAATCAAATTCATGGTTACTATGAGCGCAAGGAACTGCCGACTCTTAAAAAACTAATGAAACACGAAGCACAACTGTTTGATGAGTCCTCATTTTCGTTGAGGAAAATTTTAGACGCCTTGGGTTTCAAGTGGAAGAAGATAAACAACCGGTTGTTACTTAAGGAACGAAAAGACAAAGTCGCACTAAGGTGTGAATTTTTAAGAAAAATCCAGGAGGTTGACATAAACCAGGTTGTTTTTTTGGACAAAACCTGGGTCAATGCAGGTCACGCGGTGACCACATCTTGGAGCGATGGAACAGTCAAATTGGCACGAAAACAGCCAGTTGGCAAAGGTGGTCGATTCATTATAACGCATGCAGGAAGTTCGCAAGGTTTCGTGCCTACTTGTTTCTTTATGTTCCGGTCAAAAAAAAACGGGAGATTATCTCCAGGACATGAACGCCGAGGTTTTTTTCCCCCCCTTCTTTGATCACTGTGACGGATAACGCGCCGTATCACAGCGTTCAAACCGAAAAAGCACCCACTTCTTCTTGGAAAAAAGCTGAAATCCAGACGTGGTTAGATTCGAAAATTATTCCCTATCACCCTTCAGCTCTTAATGGAGAATTGCTGGGGATTGTGAAGCATCATAAGCCAAGCTACAAAACATACAAGTTGGACCAAATGGCTGAAATGCGAGGTCACAGAGTGATTCGACTACCACCATACCATTGTGAATTCAACCCCATTGAGCTTATTTGGGCGCAAAATAAAAAATAAGTTACCAGAGAAAATAGAGAGTTCACAATGAATGAAGTAGAAAGACTCACGAAAGAAGCTGTGGAGGCGGTGACTCCTGACAAATTGGCTCAACGCTGTTCAACACACGAAAAAAATAATCGGTGAAGCTTGGGAGAAAGAAATAGGGATAGAGAGAAATTTTGAACGCATCATCATCAGTCTGGAAAACAACGAATTCGATTCAGACGACGATGAACTGGACTTTACAGAAGATGACGACGTCGACGCCACCACTCAACTCGACGGAGTCTACGAGTTGCCACCTACTGAATAATTGGTTCGATGCGTATTGCTTTTTACTTTTTTTTGTACTTAACATAGTATTTAAATATTTTTACCTGGCGAAGTAAATTTTTTTGATTATACTGGTATATTTTTATTACCCTATTTGGAAATTTATTTTTTACGTAAGACTTACCTATGAAAAATCATTTGAAAACTTATGAGAAATAGTTAATCAAAACATGATTTTTCATAGGACGAAATAAACTGTCTTTGCCCACCTGATTGCTGGGGTAGTTCAAATTCCTTTTATATTGTAAAAAGGTGGAAGGAAAGAATCACAAATACGTATTTTGGGTCATTTCAAGGCGAAACAAATACATCTTCCCCAGTTAGGGATTTTGAGGTCTTAAAACGTAAGGCAAATGCGTTGAGATAGTGGAAATCCATTTTCAAAACAAGACGTATCAAATGAAATAGTCTTTATTCCACAAAATATTATAAACAGAACTGTAGACCGGTACCATTATCAGTACAACATACTGACACAAGTTTTTTTTTTTAATTTTAAGCTGTGTTTTGCAGGGCATGAAAAGGACAGATATGATGCATGGAAAACACCTTTGAATCGATTGATGGAATTGAATTGAGGCCCAGAAAATGTCTGAAACATCTATTTTATACTCATCTCGATTTTGAGCACTTAAGGGAGGCGTAAAACTCCCGGACCAGTAGGGAATATTCTCTCCCAAGAGGCGACAGTGGTCCGCTCTGGGAGAAAGGGGCGGTGCTTGAAGCTCCCCGATGGTGGGGGCCATTTCTTTGGTCAGTCCTATTCTCATATCTCACCGACTATAGTATTATAGGACTGTATTTGATCAAATTTACAAAAAAATCTAATGCTAGACAGTTTGACAGGACAAACAATATTGAGCAGGCGGCACCGATAAACAGCTAAGCACAACAATACATAACCTTACACAAACATGAAGTGACGGACTTCTACAGGCAGATAAAGTTCATTATAACCAGTTGTACATTATGATACCTGTGCCTCTTTCTCGTAAGACTCCACGAGATGGTCTTGTAAGTTGTATCCACTGCCGTTATAAACTATGTCCACTGTTTTTATTACTTTAGAATGAGGTAAGACAGTATGGGTGTACTGGTACTAACGGATTCGCACTTAAGTAAGCTATGGACTGAATCACTCACGATGAAATTGTGGAAACCCATTTCAAAAAATAAAAACGGAGTTACTGAAAGGTTGTCTATTTCCACTAATATAAGAAAAATACACCATTATACCAGTTTCGGTGATCAAAGCACCGTCAGGAACAAACAATGACCAAGTTATATGATGATGGTTTGATCACCGAAACCGGTATAGCAGAGTATTTTTCGCGTATTAGTGGAAATAGTTCAACATGGTAAATATTTAAATCAGCAGATGAAAGTTAATAAGGAAAGAGAGAACACAGTAGGAGAAGAGAGAAGGAGAGAATAGAGGAATGACTAACTTACCTCTGATGTGGAAGTAGCTTTTTCCAGAAGTATCCAACTAACCATGTTGATAGTTAGAAGGGGAAAAAATAATGATTCAAATGATACTGAGAGCATCATAAAAGGTAGTCCAAAAGTCACAGTAAGATTAAAGAACCGAGCTGATGGAGAGGCAGGCAACAATATCAGCACCAAGAAATTTAAAGCTGCGTACATTTAAACAGACACATTTTACAATTCAGAAACATAACGGCACAGCCGAGGCGTTTTTATGACATACTGAGTGATGTACATTTCACCAGGGGTTATCCTAATTGTACATTAATGAAACTGACTGATGCTATAAGATTATAAGATAACAAAACTGAGCCCATTCATTATGAGAAGTTTCAAGGTTCTTCAAAATGAAAAAGTTTTGCCTGACTAAAATTTTGTCAATAAAAAAATTATTTAATGCGCCGACTCACTCACTCACTTTCTTATACTAATTTTGCTGAATTTACAGAATTTGTTTCCAATATTAAGGACTTGAAACTATAATGAAGTGCAAGTAGTAGTGTAGAATAAATATGCCAAAATGAATAATATGTGGTAAGAGATGCTCCTCTTGACCCCTTTTTCATTTAAGCCATCAATTCTATGCCCTTCAGTATAGGTACAATTTTTTACCGTTTTACCAGCGATCATTCATAGGAAGTCAAGTAAATGATTTCATCTATCTATTTTCCATTCTCAATCAAGGGTCAATCAAGGATCAAGTCAATTCTAGTTGAACTACCACCAAAGCCAACATAGTTATGCACGAGACCAACTTTGAGGTTGAGTGTGAAACTTATATGGTGGCTATTTAGTATTCAGAATCTAATCGAATTTTAGTTTCCATACACCAAGATAATTTCACTATCCAATCTCGAAAATGCCTATCCATTCAATATAATCCATTGTCAGGAAGAAGTATAAGGTAAGATTTTTCTGATGTACAAATCATTTACAAAATAGGTTTTTATATTTGAGGAGGTGCTAAACAATTTGGAAATGCCCCACTTAATAATTGAATTAGAACAGCTATGTTTGATGACGAGAACTGTGCATCCTAATCAAAATAACATAAAATCTTACCTAAAATAGTCCAACTGAATATTCTTCCAGGCAGGCGGAGTTCTGCAAATTGTGAGGCGTAGACATCAACATAAAGTATTGTACAAATAGCGCCGTTCATCAAAATAATCTGGAGTCTTGTCAGAGTTGTAAATATCTGAGCTCCAATCAAAGAACCCATCGTAGTATTAATAGCTACAGATACAATGACAAGCCACACCATTCCACTGCTTATCCTGAAATATTATGATTAGTTTCAACTCTTACACTCAACAATTTTATAAATTCTGACATGTTAAGTGAAGAACTTTCAACAGTAGAAATTTGAAAGTTTACAATCCGGAGAAATCCAAAATTGAAAATAAAGATAAGATGGGAAGTTAAACAAGGTGGGAGCTAGTGGTAATAAAAAAGTCTGCCAACGTATAGAATAGTTGGATAGGCTCGTTTTGATACGGAACCATCTGTGATCCAACCCGCGTATACCCTCAAAATTTCAGCTCTCCACGACTATTTTTCGCATAGTTAGAAGCGTTACAAGGAAAGGTCAGCATTTCAGGTTCGCGCATGCGCAGATGGAAGTTACAGTACGATTTCAATGAAACCCATGGAAATTATCAAAGTATTATTCCTGATCGACCCTCCAAATCTGAACTCATTTCAACAATATATGAGGTAGTTATGGACGTTTCAAGTATTTCACGTTTGCGCATGCGCAGACAGAAGGATTTCCATGATTTCGAAACGGGACCATTTGCGATCCAACCTGCGTGCACCCTCAAAATTTCAGCTCTCTATAACTATTTTTCGTGTAGTTAAAAGCGTTACAAGGTAATGGTCAACATTTCATGTTCTCGCATGCGCAGACGAAAGTTACAGTAGGATTCTGATGAAATTCATTATGGAACTATCAAAGTGTTATTCCTGATCGACCATCCGAATCTGAACTTATTTCAAGGATATTTAAGGTACCTAGTTATGGGCGTTTCAAGAATTTCACGTTTGCGCACGCACAGACGAAAGTTACAGTACTTTTTCAATGATTTTTGAATGGGACCATCTGTAACCCAACCCGCACCTCACTTCCAAATTTCAGTCGATTTCGACCATTATTTCGGGTAGTTATGGGCGTTACAAGGAATTACCACAGACAGACAGACACGGAACCAAAAATGTTCCTTGATGTCTGAAACGCAAAATGGTAGTAGTAATTTAAATTTTAGAGGAAAATTTTTTTTACTCAATTACGAATCCAAGGCTTCCCTACCTTCGGTAGTGAGGAAGCAAAAACATTGAAAAAATTGAAAATAAAGATAAGATGGGAAGTTACGTAGTACTAATAAAAAACTGATGATAGATTTAGGTGTTCTAAGGAGCTATTTCAGTTTTCTTTCAGTGAAATACAGCAGCACAATAACTTACACGAGAAAAGTTTGTTTTTCCACCCCCACGGTTGGTAGTAGGGGGAAAACTGAGAGGGCTAGACAGCTAAGAGACCAAATAATGGCCGGACAAGTTTTAAAATTTTCGTTTTTCTTGATCATTAAGGGGAACGCACTCAACGCACCCATGCCCACTGAAAGAAGCCATCGATGAAAGAATGACTGGTACTGAAACAAAAAATCAGCATTCGCAGCTCTCAAGATTATTATTACCACAGGTGACTGATTATCCCACAGAACTCAGAGTCGTTTGGTATTCCATGAAAAAGTAACTATATTAACAAAAAATGATTATTTTGTACGACAAGTTAGTAGTAAAAATAATGACCCACTCACCAACAATTCAATTCCAATCATCAGAAATAGTGCCACTATCAGTACCTGAGACCAGATCATAGATTTCAGCTGAACTAAAACAGCAGTCAAACTCCAGAACTCAAGTGCTTTGTACCAAAGAATGAGCGGCAAGACTGCATACATGTAAAAACTTATTGGCAGTGATTGACCTAAATGAAACATAATCATGTGGTTAACAACATGAAAATCATGCCAACATGTGTGTGTAGTAGGTACCTACATCACAACTTAATACTCTAGACTGTACGGCAGTTTCTCTGAGCCACCTTCATAACTACATAACCACAATATTTATAATACTTACATAGGTGCATGACTGTGATACCCACAAATGACAACAGAAAATACTGGTCGATGGCTGTTATGTTGATGTTACAGATGGTATACAAAACTTTTCTTTTTTGTCGTTCTAGAAAACGAACAACACAATTATCATAAAACAACCTCCTAACCAGTATGAATTTTAAATTGCTGTCAACATTAGATGATGATAGAAGAAAAAGCTAAAATGCCATGGATTTAATAACATAGGTCTAAGGTTCTCGACCACTCAGTATAAATGTGTGTACCCATGACCCCCTTGCCAAGTGGCGTCACTCGTTGCCAAAACTTTGAAAGCTCATAGAAAAAGAACTATTCATCTTAGGAGAGTGCGGATGGTTTCGAAATTCTTACAATGAAACCTACTTTCATTTAAAAACATGAACAGAAGTCACGGGTACTCCTCATTGTTGCTAGGGTTCTTGAGAGTTGGTCGGTCTGACAGTGACCAACCCTCAAGAACCCTAACAACAATTTAATAACACAGATAATAATTAATAGAAAAACATAGGTCTTGAATGTACCACCAAGCAGAGGTTCAATTAGGCATCCATTTCAAAGCGCACTGAAAGTTATTAAGCCAAAAAATTATAAAAATGAAGTAGGTAAGTAAATTATACAACCATTTCAGGTTGTGCCTTCAACTCAAATTGCCTTGCCAGTGTCATGGTACATGATTGGCTGTCTACTGCGGAGAATAAGAATTTGTTCAAATCATTTTGCTTTAGATACCCACGATCTTACCCCCCCCCCCCCCCACCATTATCCACCATCACGTCAAAGTGTGAGCCAATAAATTTCTGAAGCGGGAGAGATATGGTAACCCTCAAGTAAAATGTTCATTAATGAGATACCATTTTCAATGTATAATAAGATGGTATTTTATTTTCATATCAAACAGGTAGGTAATCAAGCAGAGAGGGAGAGGGAGAGGGAGAGGGAGAGAGTGAAGGAGAGGGAGGGAGAGGGAGGGAGAGGGAGGGGGAGGGAGGGGGAGGGGAAAGGTAGAGGGAGGGGGACCCAATTTGGTACAATTTGTATCACCTGTTTTGTTGCCAACACCAATAATATAAACTCAAACTCAACAGAGCAATCAAAAACGCTGAAATCCCTTGTCACAAGGGTTTATTATTCTACTGGACATACTCAGAAATGTTGACTGTTCATTTATTGTTTCCTTCATGTGCAATAACTGAAATAGCTATTTTTGGTGGTTTCCACCAATCTCGGCCCCCAAAAACATGAATTAGGCTCCTGCGTTTTTTTATTTTTTACAAATTATATTTGATCATTGACAGCGCCATTTAATTGTCTTGATTCACCTGTAGATACTACTTCTATTGTTATTATACAAATTTATGGTGACTTCAGTTTCCCAGGTTTTTGACTGATAACAAATTAATTTTGGGAGCTGAACCTTCGTTACAACCTTAATTTTTCACTCTTTAGTCAAAATCAACTTCATATTCGGTCTTATCGCCCTAAAAAACATGGAAAACGATACGTCGCAAGCCGATGTTCACTAAAACCTGAAGGAAAAAAAACTCAAAAAACCCTATTCTTACACCCATTTTTCACCCACAACACCCCTGGGTGTATTCCGATTGCGTGGAAGTATCCCACTCTGGAGGATAGGGCTAATACGATATGATCCATGACCACATTGAATAGGGTGGATGACAGGGGGTCACCCTGCCTAATTCCCCTCGCGTTCCTCAGCCACGGACCCGCCCCAATTCTTGTTGATCCATTTTGGTAGGCTGCTTCAATGTATTCCACCAATTGCTTGGGCCATTGCCTGGCTTTTATTATGTTCATGATGGCAAAATGAGAGACTCGTATCAAAAGCCTTCTCAACATCAAGAACTGCCAGATGTAGCTCCCTTCTCTTGCGGTTGGCTTCAACTAATATTGTATTACATGCTACCACATTCATTGCCAGCCCGTCAACAACCCCGCAGAGTTCTCTTTGTTGCTCTACATGAGTAACGGAGGACTCCAATCGTTTTCCTAGGATCTTATGGAATTGGCGTACAACTACTGATGGGAGTGTAATTGGGCGGTAGTCTGCTTCTGTTTGCGGCATATTACTCTTAGGTATCATTGTGGTTCTGGCCTGCAAGAGCACGGAAGGCATGACCCCCCGGCACATGATGATGTTGCAGAATAACACCCTCAGCCCACAAGGCACAGCCCTCCATACCCCTGCCTGCAGCCCATCAGGGCCGCATGCTGTCTTGGTCGGTTCAGAGTTACGGATGTCATCCTCTGTTACTGGCGTCCATACTTGGTGCATGGACTGGTCCTGCGGGTGTCGCACCACCTCAGCAGTCCGTTCCCGGGACGGTAGTGACCATTGATCAGCCCAATAGTTCCGCAATTCTTGGTCTGTATGCCTGGCTTGTACTCTTCCATTGCCCAGGATATCTTCTGCTATGGCAGTTCTATCCCCATCCCACAGCCTCCTGAACCTAGCAAATCTATCTCTTCTCATTTCTGATGGTGTATCATTACTCTGAACGTGGTCCCTGGGCGGACGAGGTGCCGGACCACTGATGTGTGATAGCCAGAGGAGTAGATCATCCTGGGGGTTCTGGGTCTTGCACGACCATTCTCGCGGCGTTTATCAGTGGCTGATGGCCTTGGACTTGTTCTGCCGCCCGTCGAGCCAAGCAAATACCCATAAGTATTGCATTGTCAAATGAGTGCTGGGAAACCTCCTGTTGGGGGTTTGACTGTGTTGGAGTTTCATCGTTGGTCTGAACAGGATTCCCACGCAACTGTTCCAATACATCCCGGTAATGTGGTCTTGCTCGAACTGCTTCCACAGATTTGATTGTTCTATCAACCATTTTTGTGGCAAGAGCTCGGTTCATTTGGGTGTTTGGTATTGTACCCTCCAGCTGAAGCTCCATTGCTGCCATGATGTTCATTTCCTCTTGTGACCAGTATCTGCATCGTTTTGGGCCAGTCTCATCAAGGGCACACTGTTCTGGATGAGCTGATCTAATATGTTTAGAAAGTCCTATGTGTGAACCAAACGTCACAGTGGCCACACTGATGTTCCTGCATTCTACTGGCCATAACCGGTTGCTTGGATCGCCGCCTCTTTCGCCTTAGTGAACACAGTACATTTTGAGTCCCCTGTTATGTGCTTGGCAGGCTCCTTTGCTGCCTTGCAGGACATGCACTCTATCTCTGACTGCTGCTTCATACAAAGCGCAGCCTTATGACCTTTTTCTCCACAGCGTTTACAACACTTCCCCGGGGAGACAAACTGTACAATCCACTGAGCGATGACCCACTCTTGTGCGTTGATAATGTACGTGCCTGCGTATTTGTCAAAAATGACATCAATTCACTAGCTATGTCTGAGTTCTGTTTCAGGGACTTAGTAGCGGTGAAGATAACCCTCTCTGAAAACGGCCAAAGGGAGCACATAGTAACTGCCTCAGCCTACTTTCCAGGGAACTCATCTGAGGGGCCACCACCTGCAGAAATGCCGGACCTCATTGAAAAATGCCGCGCAGACAACGTGCAGCTCCTAGTCGGCGCAGATGCCAACGCCCACCATGTTGCCTGGGGAAGCACTGACACCAACACCAGAGGTAAATGCTTGTTTGACTACCTGGTAGCAAGTAATTTATACGTAGCAAACCGGGGAAACAAACCAACATTTGTCACCACCAACAGGGAAGAGGTCCTTGACATCACCATTATTACCCCTCCACTAGATCAGAGAATAAGGAAATGGTTCGTATCCGATATCCCCTCCTACTCGGATCATAGGTACATTGTTGTGGAAATCCAAGGCGTGGGTAAAACACAGCAATCTTACCGCAATCCATGGAAGACGAACTGGGAGGCATATAGGGAGGAAGTGGAGGGCTGGTTGAGAGGGACTCGAACCAAGTTGCACAACATAGACGATATCGAGGCAGTAGCGGGAGAACTGGAAGAGGCGCTACTCACCTCATTCAACAATCACACCCCTATGACAACTAAACTCTCAACCACCGGGGTTCCCTGGTGGAATAGGGAGATAGAGGTCGTAAGGCGTGAAACACGCAAACTATATAATAGGGCGCAAAAGACGGGCAACTGGGATGCTTACAAGACCAAGTTAGCCCAACTCAGGAGCCTTATAAAGAAATCAAAACGGGACACGTGGAGGAAGTTCTGTGAAGAGGTGGAAAACACCTCAGAATGTGCAAGACTCCAAAGAGTCCTATCTAAGGCTCCTATCAATCCAATTGGCACATTAGTTAAACCAGATGGAAGCTACACCACAACAGCTGGGGACACTCTAGTACTCTTACTGGAGACTCACTTCCCTGGCTCAGTGGTGACCGACGTTCAGGGACCTTCACCTCACCCACCAACCGGGGCTCAGGGTAGGAGAGCGACCAGAGCAGACTGGGAAGTGGCAAAGGGTGTAGCCTCCATGGAACGAATCAAGTGGGCCATCAGCACCTTTAGCCCATACAAATCGCCTGGCCCAGATGGCATTATCCCCAAACTGCTTCAGGAGGGGGGCCATGGGGTAACCAGGATACTGAGTGCTCTCTTTAGGGCTTGCCTGGCAACAGGTACAATACCCCAAAGATGGAGCAAAGCAAGGGTCATCTTTCTGCCTAAGCCAGGGAAACCTTGGTACAACCAGGCAAAGGCTTTCAGACCCATCTGTCTAACGTCCTTCATCCTGAAGACATTAGAAAAATTGGTTGACAGGTATCTGAGGGAAACCTCTCTCTCAGAGAGGCCTCTACACACCAATCAGTTTGCCTATCAACCGGGCAGATCCTGTGAGGCAGCACTGCACCACCTGATATCACGGGTGGAATCGGTGCTAGCAGCTAAGGAACTTGCCATTGGTGTATTTCTGGATATAGAGGGCGCCTTTGACAACACCTCTATAGACTCAATTATAAACTCAGCGCGCCAGCATGGAACAAACGACACCCTGTGTAGGTGGATCAAAACCATGCTGACAAGCAGAATAGTAGAGGCAGAGCTCCTTGGGGAGTCCGTGGGGATGTCTGTGGCAAGGGGTTGCCCGCAGGGCGGGGTACTGTCCCCCCTTCTGTGGGACCTTGTTGTGGACTCTCTGCTGGAGAAACTCAGCAGTCAAGGCCTCTACGTACAGGGCTATGCTGACGATGTGGTGATCCTAGTTAGGGGTCCCTTTGTCGGCACAGTCTCAGATCTGACACAATCAGCTCTGAAAGCAGTGGAAGACTGGTGTGGCACAGAGGGCTTAAAAGTAAACCCAAATAAAACCACGATGGTTCAATTCACAAGAAAGAGGAATCTGAGAGGTCTCTCAGAACCCCAGTTTTACAATTCAAGGGTACCGTTTCAGCGTGGGGTGAAGTACCTGGGCGTCTACCTGGATGCAACACTCACCTGGAACAAACACCTTGAATACATAGCAAATAGGGGCAAGGGAGCCCTTATGTGCGCAAAACGCACATGCGGAAAAACATGGGGCCTACAACCGCGGATGGTCCACTGGATCTACTCCGCGATAGTACGACCCATTCTTACGTACTGCTGCGCAGTGTGGTGGCCAAAGGTCAGTCAGGTAGGGGCCTGCCAAACCCTCACCAGTGTACAGCGACTGGCCTGTCTAACCATCACAGGCGCTATGCATGGTACACCCACTGCAGCCATGGAGATTCTACTGGGCCTACCCCCAATAGACATCTACATTAAAGGGGAGACCGCAATGGCCTCCCTGAGGCTGAAATGGAATGGTACCTGGCGGGATACACCCCACCCAGGTCACACCAACATACTAAAGGCTATACAAGAACCACTGCTCGACATGGTGGCAGATGTTATGCCAAAAATCCTACCTCAACCACGCCCATATGCATCCGTGCTGATGTGGGCGGGGCATGGCTGGAAAAAATGCTGCTCCAACGATATAATCTGGTACACAGATGGATCAAAAATGGATGCAGGTACTGGTGCTGGAGTGTACGGAGCAGGACCCAGGTGGGAATTTTCCACCCCACTAGGGAATTACACCTCCGTTTTCCAGGCAGAAATAGTGGCAATTGATGCTGCGGCCTCTGAGAGCTTGAGGAGGGGACATCGCGGATCCCACACCCGCATACTCTCGGACAGCCAAGCATCGATAAAAGCACTCACAGCCCCCACTGTCTCATCCAGAGTGGTCTGGGACTGTATGCAAACTCTCAACGCCCTGGCGAAACACAACAGAGTTACTCTGGAGTGGGTGCCAGGCCATAGAGGAATCACAGGCAATGAAAACGCCGATTCTCTCGCCAGAAAGGGCTCTCAAACACCCTTCACTGGCCCAGAACCGGCGGTCGGCCTATCAAAAACCACCATCAGAGGGGCCATCAACCGGTGGGTCCGCACTCAGACCACCAAAAGATGGTCACGTATAGATGGACATGCTCATAGTAAGCGGATGATGGCTAGACCCAACTCCAATGCTACTAAGGAGCTTCTTAGATTGAACCGCAGAGAGCTGAGGCAAACAGTCGGCCTCTTAACCGGCTTCCTCCCCCTGCGCCTCCATCTAAGTCGCATAGGGGTTACACAATCAACAACCCAGTGCAGATTATGTGAGGAGGCAGAAGAAAAAGTATCCCACATAATATTTGAGTGCCCAGCACTCGCCCAGCGCAGGTACAACCTCTTTGGGGCCCCAACCCCAATGAGGGAATTTCCCAGCGAAAATATAATCAAAAACCTAACAACCCTCACCAGGGGCCTGGGGTTATTTGATTAAACTGGGACACTCAGGAAAAGTACAATAAGCCAATAGGCTTCCGTGCTTTGGGGCAACCAACCCCCACTCCTGAGCGATCCCAAGTACAATCTACAATCTACTCTTGTGCACCTGAAACACTGCAGAACAGGTATGTACAGAGTCACAGGGCATTGGCACCACCCTATGTATAACGTCGGATTGTTCATAATCGCCCTATAAAGCGGGGTTTCCACCTCGACCTCCCAGCTCACTGGACGTCCATCCCCACGCCTGATCATCCTCTTGGGGCTGAATCTAGCCTTGAATGCATCTAAGTTCATGTTCGGGAAGTTTTGTTCCCGGACGGCAGCCTGGAGTTGCTCAGCTGTCAAGGAGCTCTCCCTTATTCCACCAATAACTACGCATGGTCTCCTTTTTGGCATCAATTCCATTTTCAAACCAGCACCCCCTGCACTGGTATCTGCTATGATCTTCCTGGCTTCTTGAAGGTTTGCTGCTTCTAAAATGACCTTTTTGTCCCGCCCTCGCCTCATGCTAACCAGCTGCCAACCCTTTGATTTAGGGTTCACCTTTTCTGCCAAGGTCTTTCGACCGCTTCAGATGAATCCATCGCAGTGTTGTTATCAGCTGGCTGGATAACAAAAAAGTGCTTGGGCTGTTGGGCAGCCTTTGTAGCCGTGGCGTAAGATTTTCTCCACAAAAGCTGGTGATCTTGCGGGATCACGGAATTCCATCAATGACGCATCAACTGGTACTGGGGAATAAAATGCTTGTTACCCTGAAGCAAATGGATGTGGCAATCAGAGGCCACATCAGAAAATGGCTGAGACTACCATTCGACTCTGCTAATGCTTATATCCATGGACCGGTAGGTGATGGGGGCATGGGCATGACGGAGCTGCTCACCCAGATACCTGCAATAAGGTCTAACAGGCTAGGCAATGTCCGCACACAGCTCTTTGAGGATACTAGTGACAAACAGCAATGGTCAGCACGACTCGACCGTCAGATTGCCAGAGCACAGCGGCTGCATAGCACCACTGATGGAGCAGAATTGGTGAGATCACAGGACACCAGAGCCAACACTGCATGGATCAGGAACCCATCAGCAAGAATGCAGGGCTGGAAGTCCCTAGGTCTGGTGAAGGTTCACTCTGGTTCTCTGCCCACCAGGATGAGGCGCTCAAGGGGTCAGCGTACCGGAACTACCCATCACTGTCGAATGGGTTGTCACAACATAAATGAAACGGCTGCTCATGTCCTCCAGGTCTGCCCCTCCATGGCCTGACTCATAACAAATTAATTTTGGGAGCTGAACCTTCGTTACAACCTCAATTTTTCACTCTTTGGTCAAAATCAACTTCATATTCGGTCTTATCGCCCTAAAAAACATGGAGAACGATACCTCGCAAGCCGATGTTCACTGAAACCTGAAGTAAAAAAAACTCAAAAAACCCTATTTTTACACTCATTTTTCTCCCATATCACCCCTGGGTGTATGCCGATCGGACTGCCGTGTTTCGGAGGACAACTAGGAGCCAAATGTGTTCCCAAATGGGGACCCGAACAATGTGTGGAAAAGCGACGATTTTAGACCAAAATGTAATGTAAATTTAAGGCTGGAACTTCCTTAGAACCTCAATTTTCCACTCCGGTCAAAATCGCTTCATATTCAGTCTTCTCGTCCCAAAAACATGGAAAACGATACCTCAAAAGCTCATGTTACTAAAACACAAAAATTACCTATTTTTATACACATTTTCACTCATAACACCCCTTGGTATATTCTGATCTGGCTGCAAAGTTTCGGGACACAACTAGGGCCCAAATGGAGCATGTGTGCAAAAGAACGAATTTTTTAGACCGAAAATGAAGCCGGTACACGTGATATGGCGGACGGACATTCCATTTTTGGAATCTACGCACCTTGAAACGTAAAAGAAAAAACGCTGCAAAGTCCTTGTCACATGGGGTTTATTATTCTACAGAAATGTTGGCTGTACATTTATTGTTTGTATCATGTGAAATAATTGAAATAGCTATTTCTGATGGTTTCCACCAATTTTGGCCCCCAAAACACAAATTAGGTAGGTACGATCTTTTTTTTTTTTTTCAAATTATCTTTGATCATTGGTAGTGCCATTTAATCGTCTTGATCCACGTGTTGACACTTTTTCTAGTGTTATTCTACAAATTGATGGTGATTTCGCAGGTATTTGACTCATAAAAAATCAATTTTGGGAGCTGAACATCTGGTACAACCTCAATTTTCCACTCTTTGGTCAAAATCGACTTCATATTCGGTCTTCTCGTCCCCAAAAACATGGAAAACGATACCTCAAAAGCTCATGTTACCAACATGTTGCTAAAACGCAAAAAGTACCTATTTTCACACACATTTTCACTCATAACACCCCGGGGTATATTCCGATCGGGCTGAAAAGTTTCGGGACACAACTAGGGCCCAAATAGAGCATGTGTGCGAAAGAACGACTTTTTTAGATCGAAAATGAAGCCTGTACACGTGATACGGCGGACGGCGTACGGCGGACGGACATTGCATTTTTTGAATCTACACACCTTGAAACGGAAAAGAAAAAAGTTTGAGGGGGTGTTACAAAAATTTTTTGCTGAGCGATTACATAGGTGTATTATTCACAGAATAATAAACCAAAACGCTGCAAAGTCCTTGTCACATGGATTTATTATTCCATTATTTTATTGGTCTACAGAAATGCTGGCTGTTTATTTATTGTTTCTTTCATGTAAAATAATGTTGAAATAGCTATTTCTGGTGGTTTCCACAAATCTTGGCCCCCAAAACTTGAATTAGGTACGCTCCTTTTTTTTTCAAATTACCTTTGATCATTTATTGTACCATTTAATCGTCTTGATCCACGTGTTGACACTTTACGTGGTACAACCTCAATTTTCCACTCCTTGGTCAAAATCGACTTCATATTCGGTCTTCTCGTCCCCAAAACCATGGAAAACGATACCACAAAAGCTCATTTTACTACTATGTTACTAAAACACAAAAAGTACCTATTTTTATACACATTTTCACTCATAACTCCCCTGGATGTATTCCGATCGGGCTGAAAAGTTACGGGACACAACTAGGGCCCAAATGGAGCATTTGTGCGAAAGAATGATTTTTTTAGACTGAAAATGAAGCGTGTACACGTGATACGGCGTACGGCGGACGGACATTGCATTTTTGGAATCTACGCACCTTGAAACGGAAAAGAAAAAATTTTGAGGGGGTGTTATAAAAATTTTTTGCTGAGCGAATACATAGGTGTATTATTCACAGAATAATAAACCAAAATGTTGAGGGGGTGTTATAAAATTTTTTTGCTGAGCGATTGCATAGGTGTATTATTCACAGAATAATAAACCAAAACGCTGACTTTAAATCAAGATTTTAATTTAAGAATTTCGATATAATCCCCCCCCCCCCCCCCCCCCCGCCATTAGACCGTCCTCAACACCAAGGACCTAACTTAAGGAATAACTGCGCCAAAATTCAGAACCGAGAATTTTGTCTTATTCAAAGTCGTATTTTAACTTGACTATAATAATACCATTTTCTTATTTGATACAAAGGAACCAAAGTGATGAAAAATCAATAATAAGATACATACCTTGCTGAATCCATAAAGGTGAAGTAGAACGGAGATAAATTTTTCCAGCAATTATTAGAATCAATCCAACGAATGATGAACTTAGAAGGAACAGAAGATATGTTTGGAAATAAGTATGGTAATAGTTTATCCCTTCTTTCACCAAACTGATGTGTTCAGATAGGACCTGGGGATTGAAGAAATAAGGGTAAAGAACACGAAAATAATTATGATACCGAAATATGACTCTTGAAAAGAGCCTACTATTTTGTGAAGGCACTCAATTCAGGCAATTCAATTTCATGAATAGCATGAATAGGATTTTTCATCACAAATTTGAGGTTTCTCTATACAAGTTTATGTTTTCCAAATGAAATTCGAGATTTTCCGTTTATTTTGAAGTAACTACCCAAGGATTGACATTCGAATCCTTGGGACCTTCAGGTACCGGAATTATGGAAGTTTTAAAATCGCTATTTCTCAAGTTTCTACTTCTTCTTCTTGCTCTACTTTGACATGGCTACAACATCACAGCCATGACGGATCGAGCTGAAATTCTGCAAACACGTTCGATATGCTCCAAGGATGTGCCTTTTGTGCAACCCCCCCCCCCCCCCCCCCGCTTTTCGACCCCACCCCCGCATTTGGGTAGGAGGGGGGCAGTTTTTAAGAGTAAGTAAGAGAGCTGAAATTTTGGACACATTTGTTATGCTCCAAGGTACCTCCCCCCCCCCCCCCAATTTTCCACCATTTTGGGGATGGGGGGTCAGGAGCAGGTTAAAAAAGGATTTAAGAGCTGAAATTTTACACAAACATTCGTTATGCTCAAAGGAAGTGCCTTTGGATCAATATGTCCACCATTTGTCCATTTGGGGGGGATTAGAGAGGTTTTAAGAGCTGAAATTTTGAACAACATTTGTTATGCTCCAAGGAAGTGACTCGTGCAATCCCCCCCCCCCCCCCCGCCTCCGCATTTAGGATTTTTTTAAAGGTAAGTAGGTACCTACTGAGCAATTTGTTAGGTACTGGGAAAACTTCACACAAAGTAGGTACCAAGTACGTATTAATGAGTAGGTACTAAGCAGGTGGTACTCAGTAGGCAGTATTGAGTAGGTACTAAGTAGGTAATACTGAGAAATTTTGAGTACCTACTGGGACAAAATATTTACTGCATGAATGCTAAAAGATGTGATTCCCCACCCCACCCCACGAAACAACCCTGTTGTAAAAATTTACCTGCCAACAAAACGTCCTCAACCACAAAAAGGATTGATATCCATTTTGCCTGCCGAAGTAGCATGATCGGTGCTTCGCACCTCGCTCTTGGATGTGCAATATATAGAAACCTGTTCCTCCCCCTTCTGTTGGATATGAGTATAGGCACCTGTTCCTTCTCCCCTAACCTTGAAATTTCTTTAACGCAACCTGTTCCTTCCCCTCTAACCTTGAAATTTCTTTAACGCAACCTGTTCCTTCCCCCCTAACCTTGAAATTTCTTTAACGCAACCTTGACATTTCTTCGACGCAACCCGTTCCTTCCCCCCTAACTTGAAATTTCTTTTGTGCACACTCGCAAAAATGTGATTTTCGAATTCAACGCAAAAAATCACGGATCATTTGAACGATTTTTTTTTAAACCTCCAGTATTAAGCGAAATAAAATGGGTGATGCATTAGTTCGGGACCGCCCTGTATATTATATAAGTAAGTAGGTATTCACCCACAAATGACGCTCGACTCTAACAAGACTCACTGACGTTCAGCAAATTAGAATAATTTACAAACCTTTATAACTGCTTCGGGTTCACCTTTTACGATTGACCTAACAAACTTGACGACATCTCCTGCAATGCCTGTATATGCCAGAGGTATCTGATCGATGTCAGGAGAGGGAAAAGCTTTGAAGAAGAAAGTCAATAACCGTGTCTTTGTAATGTTTTCCAGATGGTGATATAAGAGAAGTAACTGGTGCAAGTTCAAGAGGATGGCGGCAAACAGCGTATCCGTATCAAAATCTAAATAACGCCAGGGAAGTGTACCCTAAAATATAGAAAAAAATGTAAATAATACATGAAACAAAAAATAAAAATTGAATAAAAATTAGCAAAACAATGGAATATTTCATCAAGCAAAGGCAAAAATTCTGGAGATATTGTTGACCAATAGGAGTATATAGGCAGTAGGAATGTTGTTTAAATAGAAACAAAGGCAGGTACCTACTAGGGAAGGAACGCCTAAGTAACAACAGACCACTAAAAAGAAATACAATCAACAGATCTTACAACAATATGATGTTTTACTTCCAATGGAAGTATGGTGATACCGTAAAAAATAGGTGCTCAATAAAACCATGGGATCCTGTTCTGAAGTGCTCAAAACGAGTTTCTAGACTGTTTTCCATTTGATGTCGCTCCGTATGCATGAGCAGATGTATGTTAGAATTTCAAATGGTCACAACCTCTTCAAAATACAGTCTTTCTCAGATTGGTGGGGGGGGGGGAGGTGTTAGCTTATTAAACTCTCCAATTTGTGATGAGAACGAGCTTTCTAGGTGGGAAAATAACAGCTATGACGGGCTTTCTAATTTCTTGATTTTCAACTATAACTGCTGTAAAAATGGACCAAAATTGGTTAGGTTCGTATCAAAATGTCCGTTAGGATGTCTAGATCATGCCTATTGATTTCGAGCTCGATCGTATTCGATTTGGCCAATTGACAGCAAAAAATATGTCAATAGGTCCAAGATTTTCAAGGTTTACTAGCTACATGAAGTTGGTGTGCAGTCAGAAAGTGGTTGAAAGTGAGGTTTCTATGCAAGTATACCGAAATGCGTAATCGGTTTAAACGGTTTATGTCGTGGTATCCTCCCAGAACCACTCCCTGTGAAATTAAAATCTCGCCAAATAAATATAGAAGTGGGGACGGAAGACGCAGGAGAAACGAGGAACCCAGTGGGGATCCCCACCATCCTCCACTAGCTGGAGGATGGAGGGAGATAGCCCTAAGGGCTATAAATACTCGCCTCATTCGCCTTTCCAAACATTCTACGCTCTCCTCTAGTCGAAGACTATTCTCTCTCTCCTCACTCCTCATCTCTCTCCTCAACCAAAAAGATCCTGGGCATGGTGGTCGTCTAGCACGATAACCAAACCAGGCAATGCCTCCTAAAAGATCTTGGGCATGGTGGTAGCCTTGTGCTATAACCAAACCAAGCACCTATCCAAGAAGATCCTGGGCATGGTGGTAGCTCTGCACTATAACAAAACCAGGCAACGCCTCCTAAAAGATCTTGGGCATGGTGGTAGCTCTGTTCTATAACCAAACCAGGCAAACATCCAAAAAGATCCCGGGCATGGTGGTAGCTCTGCACTATAACCAAACCGGGCACAACCTACCTTAAACGCCTCTCGTAGTGGATGCGCGTCACCTACGCATTCACTACAGTTTATTAATCTCACATTATCACACAAGAACAAGCACAGTCTTGACAACACAGAATTCAATTCTCTATGAACAAGCAACTCACACATAGCAACCATTAACCCTGTCCAGTCCAGCAACAACCAAAACCACTCATAACAACTGTAGTCAATCGGCACTGCCTAACAACATTATATTTCCATGCTCAGTACAGTATATTCTCATGATCCGCCTGTCACGCCAATATGAGCAGCCAGCCAGGCCAAAATGGTCGGCCTGTCAGGCCAGTCTTATTATCTTCCATACTAGTCTTGTCTTCTGCCAAACTTGCATCCATACTATTATGAAGAACATGGAAATATTGTGTGGCAATCTCCAAATCGCAACTTTTAAAACATTACATTGGTCAACGTACAACTTACCATATTGTTAGTAGGAATATCTACTCCGAGAAGGGTTGACATCAAGACAGCAATATCAGCCTGTTCTACGTCATATTTTTCATCTATTTCAACTTTCCAGTGACATTCAGATGTGATGTTCT
Organism: Leptopterna dolabrata; assembly: GCA_954871275.1. Classification (NCBI taxonomy): domain Eukaryota; kingdom Metazoa; phylum Arthropoda; class Insecta; order Hemiptera; family Miridae; genus Leptopterna; species Leptopterna dolabrata. The sequence continues at coordinate 67,633,197 of OX940974.1, read as the reverse complement.
CAACATATTCATACTCTTCCAACATGAACGGTACAACACCACTCTTCACACCCGATCCCCAGACTATTAAAGGCGTTCGAGTCTCCTCATCAGATCCAGCTCCATGAGAACCTGATATAACATAAGAAAAATTTGGTGAGCACTAGCAAACCTCTGATAAATGGGGGTGTGGGCATAAATTTATTCCATTCCTCTTATCAAAAGAAGGTAGCCGTTCTAAACTTGTAAGATGGGAGCAGTTTGTTGATGATTTACAGGATATTCATTAGGAGAGTACTTTGAAAGTTGCTTCTTCGAAGTGCAACGTGTTCCATCTTCTGTCATCTAATGTATCGCCTGTTAACGATTTGCATTCAATCAATAAGGATTGAATGACAGATATTCATTACTTCATTCTTAGCCTTCATTTAACGATGGTCGTCCAGAAAGTAACGATCACTTGCCTCTTTAGGTTGCAGAGAATTCAATTTTGACAAAGTAGGCAGTAAAGGGTGAAAGAGGAGTATGTCCTGAAGTGAAAGAGAGGTCCTGCAGGTCAGTACGTCCAAAACTGCAACTGCAGTGAATTTCTGAAATGGGTGTGGTACATTCAACTCCTGCAACCTACTTCAAACTCGTTAATACAGCTTTCCTGAAGCCTATTCTGGCTAAAGCTAGTTCCCAAGGCAACAAAGAGATGGTAATCCGATGGGAAACTGTGGCTCAAAACATCCCATCCGAAAGAGACATAAAACCCGTCGAGACCCTAGAATTGTGATGGCATGTCTTCATCAACAGCATATCTCTCTGTTTGTTTTGTATGGCCCAACAAAGTTTTTTGAGGGTTTTAAAATAGCGACCAGCAGCAATTGTTTCACCAGGTAGATCCAATTTTGCTCCCAAAACGGGCGTTAGGATACCCTTAGAATTGTGAGGTAATATGAGTGACATCTATCAGCCTAACATTTTCTATGAGCATGGAGCCAGCCTAGAAGCCCCCCCCAACCCTTTTTAGCAACACTGTACAGTGGGATCTCGAGGGACAGGGCTAGGTGGGCACCTAAGCCTTGGGAAGGTGTGAAAAAAAAACTGGGAGATGAATACATTTTGTAGTTTCAGTTCAGAAAATTCAAGTGACTTTGAATTGATACAAGAAATTTAGAAGACTCAAAAAATATACAGTGGATATTGTTTACAACAGCATCGGTTACAGTTTACAAAATCTTTGGAATCGTGAAACGTCATAGGAAAAAATAACATCAACTCCAGATACAACGTACAACTGGTAGGTCCCTCATACCTTGCAATTCGCAAACACACTTTGTCTATCAATTAACCAGTACCAGGTCTACCTACCAATCTTACTTCTGATTGATATAGATCCTCTAACAGCTTGGTGTTAATCTGCCCCTTGATGAGTTATGATACCCCGCCCACTGTTCACTATTGAAGAACAATTCGGTATAGTATGTCATGCAGAATCCAGTGGCTCTGTACCACCTCTCCCTCTGTAACTGATAGCTACTTATCAGATATTATATAATGTACACGTAAGATGTAACCAATTATTATTCACAGCTAATTTACTAGTATCAACAATTGAATCATTTGGTTCTTTGTCATTTCTGACTACGTGATACCTGGATCGCATCAGACCTCCGTTAAGAGAGGTACTTTTCGTGCCAGAGGAGGTTTCACTATTATTCATAGTTGAGTTACTATCAATTACTGACTGCCCAACAGCCTTATCAGGTGGAATAAACCGGTTCCTGTGAGATCTCCGAAGTTAACATACCTCGAGAGTTGTTAGCACTTGGATGGGTGACTGCCGTGGCTGTTGGGCGAACCCCTCTCCACTCAAGGGGGTGAGGCAATGAGTAGCCAAGTGAAGAGTGAAATGATCAGATCGAATTCTGATCCACTCATTGGAGATAGCTGATCTTGTCTCCGACACTGGCAGGGAAGTTGGACGAAAAGCCCCAGCCTGGAATGGCTGTTTACTTTTACTTGCTGTAACTGATATATTGTTTACAACAAACATCAGTTACAACATATAAAAACCCATGGTCTATATGTAAACGATATCCACTGTATTAACAGGTTTTCAATGGCAACTATTTTGGTGGATAAGTACTTTTTAACAACCTTATAATTACCATGTTTTATATCCATGTGTTCAGGAAAAGGTGCGCGCTCTGGCAGGCTCAAGGCACAGAAGCTGATAGTTTAAGAGAACATAACATAGGTAAAAATTATAAACTATAAATTTCCAAGTCGAAACCTCACCCCAGTCTGTCATTCCATGGTCTGAAGTGAAAACATAGGCTGTCTTCTTATCTTGGAAAAAGTCTTCAATCAAGTTTACAGTGCGCTGAATGATGTCATCTACAAGTTTGATATTTTTATAGTACGACCTGGAATGAAACAATAATAGAATAGGCTAGACAGAATTGTCGTGGTACCCCTTCATAATATACCATTCATGTACATTTAAGATTGTTTCCAATGAAGCCAAGGAGAAGGCGAGCTACGAGACAAGAGGGACGCGACCACGTAGCTCTCCATCCATCGATACCCCAACGGCTTTCAACCACTGTCGGAGGACCGGGGGAGGGTAGAGGCGCCTTTATAAGGCGCCCTCCTTGCCCAGCTCGTCATTCTACCTATCTCACTCGAACTAGATTACTTATCTCTCTCTCACCTTACCTTCCTCCTCAACCTCTCTCAAAAATATCCCAATGTGGTGGTAACCTTTCTGGCCTAGCCAATGTGGTGTAACCGTACTGGGCACAACCTCTAGTATCCAACGTGGTGGTAAACTTTCTAGCCTCATCAATATGGTGTAACCTTTCTGGATAATAGCTACCTCATAACCTACGCTCTCCTTTTCGACCTCACCTACCCAAACCTCACCTACCTCAATCTCATTAACACCACCAGAATAATGGTTTTTGTTAGATCAATGAAACTTTCAACTTGATACATTATTGGTACTCAACTTGGGTGTAAACCTAAGTACAGTTTTATTACATAAATATTAACCTTCAAGAAAAATGGAAACTCTCCACATGAACTAAATCATTCGCGACGAAATCGTGGAAACCCATTTCAAAGAAAAACGGAGTTATTGAAAAATAGTCTATTTCCACTAATACACGAAAAACGCAAAAAACACTGTTATACCGGTTTCGGTGATCAAACCATCGTCAGTAACACACAATAACTGAAGGCATGTTGGAGAGGACCTGCTACACCATCTCCGTGCCCTACCTTCTTCAAGAAAGTGGAGAACCTGTCTGGTATATCCTTTTTACCAGCAGAAGTATCCCTTCTGGAGAAAGGGCTGAAGCACAACCCCACCTCATCCTATGGCCTTGCTTCATCACGGGACCTAGCATTCACCATAGAGGCTACTGAAGGTCCACTTGTGGTGAAAACATTGTGCGCTGAAGAGCTGAAGAAGGCGACGACGACACCCCCTCGACAAGAAGAACGACTGGCAGCAGCACTGAGGAAGAAGTTTGTGGACAAGAAGCTTGTAGCCCTTAAGGCAGATAAAGGTAATACTACAGTCATTATGACAAAAACTGATTATGTTGCCAAAACTGTTAATTTTTTGAATGAAAATAATTGTAAACCACTGCCATCAGACCCAACTGATAAATTTCAAAAAATTGTTAGGAAAGTAGTTAGTAAGTCTGAAAATATCCTTAAAAATATGTACAAACCAGGCTTTATAGAAATGAATCCGCATGCACCTAGGTTGTCTTGTCTGCCAAAAATTCATAAGGTAGGAGCACCAATGAGACCAGTTGTATCATACATTGGTGCTCCTGCTTATAAGTTGGCTAAAAAGTTGAATAGTATGTTTAGAAGCAAAATTAAATTTCGACCACAACATACTGTTCTAAATTCGTACGATTTGGTTAGCAAAATTAAGGATATTCAAGTGCCTCCAAATGCTAAACTTGCTTCTTTTGACGTGGTCAGCCTCTTTACCAACATTAATGTTGATAGATGTAAAGATGTTGTTAATGGGTTGATTCACGATTCTAATTTAAATTTGTTTGAAAAAGATGAATTGTGTACTTTAATGTCTGTCTGTATGGATCAGAATTATTTTTTGTTCGATGGGAAATACTATACTCAACCAGGGGTTGCAATGGGATCTCCATTGTCTCCATTGCTTTACATGGATTTTCTTGAAAAACAAATTTTCCGAAAATGTAAATCAGATAGCCTCCTTTATTGGTATAGATATGAAGACGATATCATCATTCTTTGGAAAGGGACTGAAAGACAACTTGGTTCATATCATACACATCCATTCATTAACTTTACCTTAGAATTCGGATCTAATCACCTAAATTTTCTTGATCTTTCCATTTCGTTGAATAATGGAAAACATGAGTTTTCCATATATAGGAAAGATACTTACAGCGATATTACCATTCATAGTACTTCAAATCATCCAGTAGTCCACAACCATGCTGCTTTCAATAGTATGATTAACAGAGCTTTATCTATACCAATGAGTGAACAGAATTTAGCTAAAGAAAAGTTAACTATTAAAAGTATAGCGGCGAGTAATGGCTATGGGGGAGATCTCATTGATACAATATGGAATAGGGTTCTTAGAAAAAAGAGTAGGGAAGGAGTTTCAAACCTAGTTAGGGAAGCTACGACTGAGGAAAAAATTTGGATCAGTATACCGTATTACGGAAAAATTTTGGATAAAATTGGTAAAATATTAACTTCTAAAGGGTTCAAAGTAGGATATAAAACTAAACATAATCTCAAATCTTCATTAAGTTCAGTTAAAGATAAAATTAATGTTCAAGATAAAAGTGGTGTTTATAAATTAAAGTGTTCTTGTGGGCTTAACTATTGTGGTCAAACTGGTAGGAAGTTTAGAGAAAGAATAAAGGAACATGAAAAAGATTTCAGGGATAATAAGGGTGATTCGGCCTTTGCACGTCACTTGAATGAATCCAGTCATAGCTTCAATTTTGATCTTGCAGACAGACAGTTCATTGAATATCTTCATTTTTGCGCAAAAGGGAGCATGTTGGATGTACTTGAAAAATTCGAAATTATTAAGAGTGATAGGTTGGGTAAATCTTTGAATGATGTAGTTCCTTTAAGTTTTTCTCCATTATTGCATTCATTTCTGTAATAGCTTGGTTCCACCCCTCTTCCCCCCACTCTTCACCTCCCTATTACCTCATGTTCCTTTCACTTTTTGGCATTCTCTTCCTGGGCCAATCAGAATCGACCCCCTTCCTTTGTTCCCTTCACCATTCTTCTTCACAACCAATCAGATTCGACCACCCTCCCTCTGTTCCCTTCACCATTCTTTTTCACAACCAATCCCAATCGACCACATTTCACTTTGTGACTATATATAAGGTCTCCTCTCCAACATGCCTTCAGTTATTGTGTGTTACTGACGATGGTTTGATCACCGAAACCGGTATAACAGTGTTTTTTGCGTTTTTCGTGTATTAGTGGAAATAGACTATTTTTCAATAACTCCGTTTCTCTCCACGTGACATTGACTAGGCGATGGGTCATTTTCAATACGATGGTGAGAAAAAAGCCAGTTAATATATTGAAAAATTATGGAATGGGGCAAATTTTTCCAGCATTATAAGGGGAGGGGAGAGGGGAATACTCAACAGAGTCAACTATAGCCACAAGCATGGAATAGTGCAAAAACTGCTTCTCTGTGCATAACCATTTGACACGCATGAAGCACAAACCTTGAGCAATAGTAGCCACACACACACAAACACACATGAACAACCGGAAGTACCAAAATGCAAGACGGGCATAACTATATCAACAGCTTTTAATAAGAACATTAAACATTTCATTTCCAAACATCCTCCATTAATAAAAGGAGAAGTGACATCTCCAATCAAGAGGGAGTTAGGATTTAACCATGTATACTGTGTATAGTATGTTGAAAACCCAAAGGTAAAATGTTCATACTATATTAATGGTTATTTGTGGTGCCCAGCAAAAAGGCTTAGAACCGATTAGATCGGACTAAGCAGCAACCATTGTGGTACCCTAACCATTGTTTGAGAAGTAGGTAAAGATGCAATAGGTGAATACATTAGAACAATGAGTTCAGATCCGAATTTCATAGTTCCAAACATTCTGAATTAGAAAGATTTCATATGCATCAACCTGTACAACCCTGCAAGAGAGGAGGGTTACACTTCAATTTCATGTTGAAAGGCATGCTAGCCACCAACCCACAATATATGTTGTTTCAAGACTGCTCAGAAAAAATGGTAGTGACATATCCCCAGAGTTTCCATGTAACCAATACATTACTGAACAAGAAAAAAAAACCAGTTTCGATCATCCAGTTGGACTCATTTTCATGAAAAATTAAGTCAAAAATAAAAACCATGGAGCCGAAGTAAAACTTGATAGTATGCAGCAACTGATCTCAGGCTGCATCTCCGATTCTTCATCACCTACCTTTACATTTTTCCACCTAAACAAGTGATATTATTATGCTTGTTGCTGTTGAGTTTAACGTTTACTACTGATCCACCATTTGCACTAGAGAAGATGATGACTGTCAATCTGATTTACCTCTACACAATCAAGAATTCCGAGGGATCAAGTTCATGCCTGTAAGTTCTGCAATAATAATAATGTTTTCTTTTCTTAAACATGTGAAACTTACTCAGAAAAGGGTTTACTTTTGTGGCCAGCCATATCAATCCCGATATAGTGGAAAAAGAATGAAATTTTGTTGCGATTGAGTATATATCTACAAGTCAAGTTGAACTGACAGTCCTTCAGGAAATTCGTAAATTCGTCAAAGACCCATTGGTTCAATTTAAGAGACTCGTGGGGATCAAATGACTGGTCTTCTTCCTTGTAACTTCTCGAATCAATGTTAGTCGCGTCTAAAAGAAGAATGAGGAAAAATATGCAGATTAATAATGTTAATCAAGTTGGATTTAGATAGGTTAATTTTACAACTGTATCATTACTTAATGTGCATATATGATTTCACCTTACCAACTCGAGGAGCTGATGAAACTGAGGTACAGCTATAATGTGTGTGCTCTAGTGCCAGATTCAGATTCAAGATTTTATTTGCATTTAGGGCTGAGCCCTTTACAAAAGTTAGTATATGTATAAAAACTTAAATAAATTATTATAAAAAAGTACATGACATGTATGTATTTGCACTGATACTTTTTTAATTTTATTCATTAGAAAATAAAAACCAGGTATATGTCACTTTTCTACATAGTCTCCTACTTTCGTGACGCATTTTTCCCAGCGAGTAGGAAGTTTTTTAATCCCAGCATCAAAAAACGATGAAGGTTGCGTCTGAAGCCAATTGCACACGAACCCCTCGACCCCCTCATCATCCTCGAATCGTTGTCCGCCTAGCGCTTCTTCAAGCGGCCCAAACAAGTGAAAATCACAGGGCGATAGGTCAGGGCTGTAGGGAGGATGATCAAGTGGAGTCCAATGCATTTCTTCCAATTTTTGAACAGTTAGAGCTGCAGTATGGGGCCTTGCATTGTCGTGGAGGAGGATGACATCACGAATTGGTTGATTCCGTCTTTTGTTGCGATATGCAGTCCTCACCTGAGTCAGCAGCTCACAATAGTAGGCAGTTCTTCGCTCATGCAGAAAATCAATGAGCAAAACGCCTCGATAGTCGAAAAAAACAGTTGCAAGGACTTGAATGTTCTCATCCGTAATGCTGCTCCGGGAACGATCGTGTTCCTCATTATCTACTCGTTCTCTTCTCTCCTGAAACTCTTTGTGCCAGGCAAACACACGGATCCTAGAGAGGGTTTGGTCCCCGAACTGGGCAGTCAACCTTTGAAAAATTTCCGAAGGTTTGACTCTTTCAAGGGCAATTCGTTGCTCAATGGAAACGGGCACCTTTTGCTCAGACATCGCGATCACTACTCATGAAAGGTCGTAAAGGGGGGGACGCCCCTCTCATCCACCTTCTAATGAACCTGTCCAAACAATCTCGAAGTGATGGCCCGCTTCTGTCAACCGTCGGCGCTCAGAGGTCAAAGTCCCGTTTATATTTGATCCACCATCGTATAAATTAGGTAACTGACAGCTTTAGCTTAGATAAAGTTAAACATCCTTCTCCAAGTAAAGCATTATAAATATTAGTAGGTATGGTGTAAGCTATTTATTTTTCAACACGACTTAGCTATCATCAAGGCTGGCTTAGGTGGGGTTTTCAAGGAAGTGGCGGATACCTACTGCCCTTGTTGTCAAATAAAAACATAGTCCAGCTGGGGCTTGTCTTGCATCAATAAATGCTTGTAAAAATTCCCATCACAGCTATTAATGTATCACTCGAGATATCTGGCATGCACAGGAGAAATGAGGACAAGCTATCAAGAATGCAGCACTGTGTCTGGCTCCCTCATATAACATATGGGGCAGTGGAGGTCTCCTTGGAAGAGTACACTCCTTCCTCCCCATCAGAGGGTTGCCCTAGTGCTTCCTGCTAATCTTAATTGGGTGGTGACAAGTCCCAGCCTGGGGATCCCTGCTTTATAACTGAGGTATGCGGTGTCATGGTACAACAATGGGTAAGCCTCACAAAAAGATGTTCCCTGTATAGCCCGCCCATCCCACCCCCTGAAGAGGTTATATTTTTCGCAAATTTCTTCCAAGTTGCCACCAATCCAGTTGGAGGCGACACTGGTGGGTTGGATGGTGTAGCCCAATTGGTTGAGGATATCAGTTATCTGGGAAAACCAGTTGAAACCAATATTAGATCCTCCTGTCCGTATGCTGCACAGAGATTTATTCATGCAGAACCTGGGTAGACAAGACTCGGGCCTCTCAAGGCAACTCCTCCACCAATTCAGGGCCAGTTTGGTTACTCTACCCACCAGATGGCCGTAATTAATCTCACAGCATGCCATATAGTGAGGCTCTTTCAGTAACAGGAGAGGACGGATCAGAACTTCGAGTCTACTGCCTCCAGAGTGTCCAAATATCTCAGTCCCCATATCTCTGCCCCATACAGAAGGGTGGAGCTCATTATAGTGTGAAACAGTTTTACTGCCACCATCCAAGAGTCAAGCTCTGAGTCAATGAGGACTTTGCGTACCTGGGAGAGTGCCTCTGGTCATGGCTTTTGAGAGAGCTTGGGCGAACTACCCAGAAGAGGAAAACTCGAAACCCGCTGTACTCACGGACCTTATCTATTTTTTGACAGCCAATAAAGAAATCCGGCATTTCCTTGAATTTCGGGATTTTATGAAAAATCAATATTTTGGTCTTGGAGGCGTTAACAGTGAAGCAATTCCTGGAGCAGTACCTGCTCAATATATTTAGCACCTTCTTTAGCCTTTTAGCCTTCTTTCTTCGTCGTCCGCGTATTCAAGTGAGCATGTTTCCGCCTGATCAACGTTCACACCACAGGCATCTTGATTGATGAGATATTTTGGTAGATCGGATATGAAGAGAATGAAAGGAGAAAGGGACAGACTATCACCCTGCAAAACTCCCTCACTGAGCTCAAACAACAACGGGACCCCTCCTGGAGATAAAAGCACGAGTGCTTGTACAGGAAATGCAGGAGCCTCACCAATTTCGAGGAAATGCCGAAGTTCAGGAGTTTGGGCCACAACTGTTCATGTTTCAAAGAATCAAGGCACGTTTTGAGTCTGCCATGATTACGAATAAGTACACTAGAAGAATTAGGTGAAGGGAGGGTACTGTAAATATAATGGATTATATCAATAATATATTTACGATTTTTTTAGATATGGCGCTCCCAAAGTGTATATACTTATATAATTAAACAGTAATTATTAGGAGAACGTTTCGATCGTAGGAGGGAATTAATTAGCGAGTTGTATCAGCCCAGTTACATGGTAGCAGAGCAAAAAAGACTCAACACGGACCCCTAACTTACACACACCACCTTCTGTCAATATACCTACATATACATTTGTCAAATAGATTTTTTTTGGGCCTTAATACCCTAATCCCGAACTTACTTTCACGTAGATTTAAACAAACTGGGGAAAAATCACCCAACAGAAAATTCTGCAAACAGGAATCGACGACAGACCGAACCCAACATAAAAAGTCTATAACTCAGGACACTGACCCGATTGCTGACAACCTCAGCACAATAAGACGGTTATCCGTTTCCCACAATAGAAAATTACGACTTGAAACAGTGCCACTCGGAACACGACCCAAAACAGTGATAACCTGACACAACCCCCCCCCCCCCCCCCTGCAAACTTATATTTTCTTCACCTACCTTCATTCCCATCAACAATAGCAATGCCACGAATCCCAACGTTAAACAACGAAAAATCCCCAAGTTAAATGCGGAAAATGCGGCGAAACAATCCCAGATGAACAGAAACCGGATCCCATTTACTGTTCCAAATATAATACCTTTCAAGACGAACTGAGTGCTAATTACACACAAGTGAATTGGGGAAAACTCGGGCAGCGAAAAACCACATTTGTGAGCAACACCTGCAAAACAAAACCCCCACAATGGAGTAAATCTTAGCAAGCAAACCAAAACATTCAGAAATCATTGGTAGAAACAATCGCGAAGATGCATCAAGACCCACTCCCAATAGGGGCGACCCCCAAACAGGTTACCAAAAAACAAAGACACCCCCCCCCCCCCCCCCCCACCGATTCTCTACCGAACTTTATAGCATCACAAACACGAATTAACCAAACAACAGCTGACCAACCGCAACAGATAAACAACAAAACCGAACCGAACCGCAGCACGACCAGAAATACGCTCACACTGCCAAAACAGGCAGAACATCGAAACTCTCCCTGACTTCAACACGGACAATCCAAATTCAGTCATGAGGTTTCCCGTGGCACTGGGATGACTAGATGGTATGGCACCACAATACATGAACGTGATAATCAGAAGGATAGTCCTAATGCCTAAATTCAAGTATTTGCGGCACTACTTAGAAGAAATAGGCGTCAACGATACAACATACGACACACTATCATGGAAGTTGACAAAAGAACTGCTCCCATTACTTACGCGGACGAGAGTAACAGTCGACCACATACATAGGTTACAAGGAGAACAAGAATCATTTAGGTACTTTGCAGACGAAATTTACGGTGCAAACCAAATATTAAAAGTAATGAACCCCGAACAACTAAACAAGGTGATCTTAGATAGACAACACGACTATTCTTATTTCAACAAGTACCTAAAACACGGGAAGAAATGCAATTATTTGTAACAAAATCAGAGCACAAAATTCAACAAAGAAAATCGGCCAATACACCCCCAAACCATAGTTATAAACTAAACCATCATACAATACGAACTGCAGCAATACCGAAAACGACTATTCACAACCAAAACCCACATTACAAAAGAAAAAAATTAAAACCCGAACTATAACAGACACAGGTAGAACACCCAGGTAGCCCACACAGAAAACCAAACCCGACTAGCAAAAAGAAATGTTACCAAACAAACGGTGGACATACGAAGCAAACGGGGTATTTCAAACCAAACAACCATACGAAGGATAACCGAAAAGGCAGATATAACAACTATACTATACCACTAATGAGTGTACAACCCAAACTTGATCAATCAGACGAGGAAACTGGAAACTCAGAGAGTGGCACCAAACAAATTACCCAAAAATTTGGTCAATTTTCACACCCATAATGGACGTGCACGGAGTAGCATTCATTCTGACAAATCTGCAAGACAGTCAAGTCCAAGCATCAATTGATATTGGCGGATCGATAACAGTGACCAACCATAATTTTTACAATACCCATTTCGATCTAAAACAAAACTCATTAACCCAAAACAACCCTTAGCCTTGACAACAGGGAACGGAATGCTAGTACACTCAACATTTACGACTGTCATAAAAACTATAATAGCCGAACACACATGGATACGTACATTTCATGTTATACAAAATCTAGCTCAAGATGTAATTCTAGGCCTCGATTTTCTCAAGTTTCAAATTCAGTCCAACACGCCACAACAGGGTAGGTACAGCCCAGGAAAACTGTTTCTAGGCCATGAAATAAAAACTCCATTAGAGATGGTGTGGGACTTGAATTACGAAAACATGACACCCAACATAACCGAGGCAGAATTATACCATGACACATGCAGAAACATAACCCGAGCGATGGAAAGGCAAAAACACCATTATGATTGAATGCATCAACCCGTAACTTTTACCGAAAATGACACAGTCCTAGTAAAACACGACACCAGTTCCAAGATAAATTAGATCAACGCCAAATTCGTGTACAAATACAATATCCCGTACAAAATCACTAAAGCTCTGTCCCCAGTCACTTATGAGCAGAGACGGGACGTTTATGACTTTTATTTTTCCGTCTCATGACCTTTTTTCTATGAATTTTATTTTCCTGGTTTATGACGTCTATTTCGGAAATTCGGCTATTTCGTGACGTTTTAGTTAGAAGTATGACGTTTATTTTATAGTTATTTTTCACCTTTTATGATAAATTATTGGGTTAATAGGGTTAACGGTTCAAAAAGAACGAATCCAATACCTACTTAATAAAGAATTATATTTAGAATAACATACATATGTACTATAGATAATATACCTACATAGTACAAGTTTGAGAAAAATCATAGGAAATTAAAATCATTATAAAAACAACCATATGCTGTTCAATGTGTTCAAGGGTTAGATTCGTTCTCTTGTCACTGAGGATTGTTTTGAATTGTGAGAATGATCTCTCAACATCCGCAGAAGATGTGGGAGCATACTTCATGCTTAGGAGGTCCTGTAATGTCCAACCTTCAGGCAAGACCCCATCTTCTTCACCCTTCAGTCGAGCAGCTATCGCCTGAACTTGTTCCCACCCGGGATTTCTGGCCAGTACAGCAGCGAGTTTAGCTTCGACCTTTTTCCCCACTTTTCCAGCCCATGTTTGGTCTTTCAGAGAAAAGTCCTTCTCCCCGGTTAACCGCTTTCGCTTAAGCACTGATTTGTTTGAAGGAGTTTTCGGCATAGTGACACGAGTACAAGCAAACAAGAAATTGAACATTCTGCGTCCTTACCACGAATTTATACTATTCCTTTGGTAATGGTTAATGGAACAGCCAATGAAGAGGTAGCTGGGGTGGAAGCTATTTCTGTTCGAGTCCCCTTCTCTCCAGGACTTTAGTGCATCGTCTTATAGCGGTAATCCCATTGTGGTAAGGAATTACTTCAAGCCCAGGACATTCACCTACTCTAAATTAAGAACCCACAGCTGTGAGAACGAGTACAGTGACCCCTACAGGGAAGGTGAAAGGCAGTTTTCTGAATACTCCGGCCAAAAGGGTCAATGTATGACGTTCATTCCGAAAAGTCGGAAGTTATGACGTTTTAGCAAAAATCGGCCATTTCATGATAAAAAACTATAACTATGACGTTTATGACTTTTTCCCGTCTCTGCTTTTGAGTTACAAAACATCTACAACCCAATGGATATTAAGTATCAGCATGTTTCGCAACTCGAAAGAGTCTATAAGTAGGTAAGACCAGAGACCGACCAAATAACAAAAAATCCAACACACCATGTACTACTTGTGACCAGTACACCACCAAAGAAACATGGACGACCAGATCCACAAATGGAGGACCTCCTCGTTGATTCGCCTTCGGAGGACGACCCGTCAGGTGGGCTGCCACCACATGAGCCGGCACGACCAACCGCCGAGCCAAACAGCTGGAGAGGGCACTACTGGCAAATGAAGCCATGCGACAGCAAGTACAGTGGCTCCAGGTGCAGCAGCAGCTGCTGTTAGGAACGAACCGTCCGGTGGATCAACCGGCACCATCGACGGGCCTTGTTCGACTCAGCTTAGTTTCAGCCTTAAATTCACGTTAGATTTGGGTCTAAAATCGTAGTTCTTCCACACACAGTTTGGGTCCCCACTGGGAACACATTTGGGTCCTAGTTAATTCGTACTATCAATGATCAAAGATAATAATCTGTTTTTTTTTAAGCCGAGACTAATTCGTGTTATTGGGGGGCAAAAATTGGTGGAAACCATAAAAAATAACTATTTCAATTATTTCACATGAAAGAAACAATAAATTAACAGCCAACATTTCTGTAAGTATGTCCAGTAGAACAATAAACCCATACGACAAGGAATTTGCAGCGTTTTTGAAGTTTTAGTTGCCTTTTGGAATATATGTGTGAAGTTATTCAAGAAGGGTGGAATGCTAATGGGGGCCTCCAACAGCCAGGTTTCGACAAAACCATATACTCCAGACTTACAAAACTCGTTAACAGTGTCTACACCGAGCTCTGAGAGAGTTCTGTAGCCATCTACGTTCCAATATGTGATCTCCAGGTCCTTGCTGCAGTCAAATTCCAGCCTCCCATACTTTTACAGTCACAACCAGGGTTTGGGCTTCTTATCCACTTTACGCTCCACCGGAGGCGGACTCGCAGACAGTGAGTATAGAAGTAACTAGAGCGGCCGTCAGGGGGACCAGAGTGTGTTTACCTTCCCCCACTCGCTGGTGCCATGCTCCGCGCGTTTCCTTATTTTCTGCACTCTGAACAGTTTGTTGTTGACGCGCCTAGTTGTTTAAGTTTGCTTTGGTTTTTAGTGCGGTGTGATTGTGTTTGATTGACTGTTGTAGGTAGGCGAGTAGCTACCTAATTTTATAAAGAGAAAATGCCAAGTGAGTGTGTCGCGCATGGATGTCAAAACAGTGAGAGAACCAAGGCCCTTGGCGATGGCGAGGTAAGGAAGATTTCCTTTCGCCGTTTCCCTAAACACCCTGAACTCAGAGAAAAATGGGTCCGATCAATCAGTAGAGAAAAATGGAACCCAACCAATCACAGTCGTGTTTGTGGTGACCATTTTAAAGAATCCGATTATGATAATTCATCTCCATTTCGACAGGTGCGGATCCAAGGGGGGGGGGGGGGTCACAGGGGTCATGACCCCCCCCAGAATCAGCCTGCATTTCAAAAAGCAGAGCTGAACGAACTGTTCACAAACCCGAAAACAAAAAAACCAAACGAAAACGAACCCAGTTTTTGTGAAATCAAAAACCAGAAACAAACCAAACGACCAAAGTCAACTTACCATATTGTTAACTTAAAACATTGGAAACAAAATATAACAATAATTACGATTAAACTTTTTATAGAATACTGATTTTTTTCTGTATTTGGTTTGTAGCAACACTTGTGATTTGTTTACATTTGTATAAGTTCCAACTGGGACGATCATTTATAACTGATTTGCAAACTCTGAAGTTAGCTACGCTGCCATAAAATGCACCAATTTGTTTGAAAACACATTAGGACACTTTTTTAGAAGAAAATTGAAAATAAATACATTTATCAGTTAAATAATTAATAGATATTGAAAAATATTTTTTACATAAACAATGAATTTTATAAATATATACAATTAATTTTGTAAGTAGACAAATTGGACGAGTTTAGGCATAAGGTTGAAAATTCGGTTTGTATTGTTCGTTTGGTTATTTTGTTATTTTTTATATTGTTCTACCCTGTGACCCCCTCCGGAAAAAAATTCTGGATCCGCCACTGCATTTCGAAGATATCTAAAAAACGCTGCAAATCCCTGCACAACGGTTTATTATTTTGTACAAAATACCCTTCTGTTACAGATCACAGCTCTCTGTATAGATAACCCGTCTATATAATATAATATGTACTATTCTATACATATTATGTAGATCGCAGATCCTCCATAGGTTAGTACCTAACCCCGTACTCGTTACTAGGTACCTACCTATCTAAATCACGAGTTAAATGATGCTAAAATAATTCTGTCGATGACACACAGTAACTAAAACGGCAAAAAGAAACGCAAATGATGAAGTTCTGAAGCGAAGTTGTTGATGTGGTAAATACCTGCGTTCGTGGTCAAGTATAGTGAACCATTGTGTAATAAATTGCCCATCAATGATACTTCAACGGTTGTTCAAGTTGCAAAAGTACCGATCAACAAAATCCAGCCCCTTATTGGTAGATGAACCGTTGTGTAATAATTTACCGTTGTGAAATAATTTACCGTTATGTAATAATTTACCGGTGTGTAATAATTTGCCGTTGCGTAATAATTTACCATTGTGTAATAATTTACCCATCAACAATACTTCAACGTTTGTTCAAGTTGCAAAAGTACCGATCAACAAAATTTTTCAAGACAACGATTACGAAATACAAAATCAAGAGCAACCTCAATCATTATACCAAAAATTTACTTTCCGCTTGCTCAAATATTAACCTCTTCACAGAATCGACCCATCTATCAACCCAGGGAGAAGACAACCAGAAGCATTGGTTAGTCAAAAGCATCGGGAAAATTTATTTCTCAATCAGAATTAAAAAATATATCCGGGACAAAAACAAGAACATTCAAGAAGAAAGTGTGAGACAGAAGCTCAAAAAAAACTCATTTTAAAGGACAATAATTTCATTTAACCCATTCGCAACCAATTTTTCTATTGTTCATTTGATTAATAAAGTTTATTGATACTCTGTCAAGAGCATTATTTTAATAAATTGCCTACCTATTATAGGTACCTACATTCCGAGGGAGCTCATACACCTATTTGGAATGGCAATAAATCAATTGTACATGATCTAAAAGGAGATGCGCTATGAGGATGCAAGTAGGGTATTTGGCCTTGAGCAGTGGAAGCCCCTTGACAGGGCGGGGCAAGGCACCAGAGGGTCGGGGGGGCAGAGCATACGCCCGTTCGCCTTCCAGCACGGGGAAAGCCGCTCTAGTTACTTCTATACTCACTGCTCGCAGATCCCTCATGCTTCCGCTTCTTTTGGGTGGCATCCGTGCCAATTTCCCAATACTTCCTAACCAGCTCCTCCAGTGAATGAACTTCGTCGGCTGTTGCCAAGGTAAAGCCTTTCAATTTAGCGGGTGACCATCTGCTGCTAGTTTTTCTTTATACACAACGAGGTGAGCCCTTTTGAGATGGCATGACATCGAGTAACCCATACTGATGCTTATTTTTGATCCTTTCACTTTGTGAGTGGAGTTGAGAATATCAATTTTTGTCTGTGTCCTACCAAAGGCCATGAGGAATGGCCGGCATTTGTTTATCTGGGAGCCACGACGTTGGGTGACGCATTCCACTGAGATATTTAGCTCAAGGAGGTCAGCAAACATCTCAATTATCAAAACAATTAGCTCTTTAGGGCTCTTCTCACCTCCCGCAAGGTTGAATATGATTAATTTTTTTGCCTATTCATTCGACCGTGATGTACATGCGATCATTAACCTTTCTAATTTCTACATCATTCTTTCCGCAATGTGACTCAACTCCCACATTTTTCCAAAGTTGTTTTCCACAGTGCCTTTTACATAGTTGCGCTGCACTTATGAGGCTTCACAGTCTTTATTGATGTCATCAAGAGTATCAAGTTTCTTCATTTTTTTGTCGCTCAAAACCTCCAAAACTTTTAGCCTCTCAAGAATTACTTTCTTCATTTCGAGTTCTGCTTCTGTTTTGTTCATGGGCTGTACAAGTTCACGTTTATGTGAGTTGGTAGGTTTTGAGCTAGAGGTCAAGACGCCGACGTGCTCCTCGCTTTTATTTGGAACCTATTCGACCAGATAGATGGTCCGCACTAAAGAATTGCAATAACAGAATAGTGGGGACGTGGTGAAGAGGTGTCAGCTTACCTACTACAACAGCCTCAAGGCACAGGTGGGCTGCCCCCTCTTCAACAAAACGTGACGAGCACTGAAAGAAAACTTTTGGCTAACCTGAATCACTGTAGATTGTTTGTGCAAACCGACCTTGCAATTCAATGACTGGGGATCCGTGTGAGCACAGTGCCAAAAACCTATTCAATTCGCACAATGGAAACTGCCGGGCCACTTGTTCTGTCGTGTAAACAGTGTTATTGATCACGCTTGCAGGTTTTTTCGTTTTCTTGGCGGGCGGGACACTCCCACTTCACTAGATTTGACCAACAATCGAGATATGGTTTTTTTTTTTCAGGATAACAGTAGGTACAGAAGGATACTCTGGCGCAATAAAATGCGAACAAGAACAAGTCGAACTGTTAACTCAAGATTAATAATAATCAACAAACATTAGTAAGCTCTTTAATTTTGCCAGGTAATGATTATTGTTACAACGAGTAACATCCTTGTCCCCTCCCCCCCAAGAAAGTTACACTGAAACCTGTTCGCAAAAATTCTCATTTGCTCTCATTCAATTCCATCTATAATCATAGATTTCTGATGAGATGAAGGAGATGAGTTCAGATTTATTCAGTAACTAATGATTTTTTTTCATGTTCCATCATTTAACCACCTGAAATTGAATGATATATGAATGCTGTTTATTTTATTGAGTTCGTATGATTTAAAAATTCCTCTGCTACGGTTTACTCTTGAATTTGAAACTCTTGATTTTTGCTTATCTGAGCGAGTAAGCAGCCAGTCTTGAAAGCCACCAGTTGATATATACTCGGATGCGATGTGGAATAATCAGACAAAAAATAAACCTTCAGTTTACCACCAATTTATATTTAGCACGAAGCTTTTCACTCAAATTCTGAGCATCCTCAGGATGCACCTGAGTACCATGATGCACAGGATGTAGCTGAGGATGATCAGAATTTGAGTGAAAAGCTTCGTGCTAAATATATATTGGTGGTAAACTGAAGGTTTATTTTTTGCCTGATTATTCCACATCATAAGGTGGAATAATCAGTAATTCCATTCCAGTAATATTCCATATTACTACAAAAGGTGTCTGATTAAATTCGATGAACTGATATACTCGGATATTAGTTCTTTCCTATAAGTTGTAACGTGATGAAGCCGTTGCCTTCATGAGACCATGAGACCCAGCAGACGTTCATTTTTGGTTACTACCTAAGTTTTATTTTCACCGTTTCATCTAGGAAGAAATCATCTCATTATTTCCATTTCACCATTCTTTAATTGAGAAGTAATTTATTCAAATAAGAAGATTAAAGTTATCTCAACATGAATTTTCGACAACCCTGCTGCCTTTGGTATCACCGCCTACTGGGACTCTGGAGAAGTAGTTCTCATTCTTCTTTTGTTTCTTTCTCGACATCCCATAATTTCATCATCCGTCAATTTTCTATTCCATATCGTTCTTCAAACAAAAAAAATCAAATTTCCCTCAGAAATAATCTCACTGGATTTATACATTCCTGCGATCCCTTATTGGAGTTCCTCGCCGTGAATTCATCTGCAACATACCTCCAGTAAAACCAACGTTTCATCCATCACCTGTTGCACCTTTTCATCTTGTAATCCTGCTGAAAAATATTCAAAATCTCCGTCTCTCTTAGATGATTTGGATCGAATGAAGCGTTCTTGGATCTCTGACGCAGCTGAACATTTGTCCAGAAATCGTCTCTGCCGTCGACGTCGTCTCCGTTGACAGGTGAAATTCTGAACCACGCAACACACTCCATATTCAGTACCGGTATGCCACGATTTTATAAGGATATACCTACTATTATATCAATATGTCTCTTCGTCATGATGGCTCAGCAAGGTTCTGAAGAAATACCTCAAAATCTCTTTTTGATCTTGATCAGTTTTAGTTTGGAGCTGGATGTACCTATGGGACCCTTCGTCATCCTACTGGGTGACCTATGGTTCGGCCATTTACGTCGTCACATGGAAAATTTGAAAATCCCGTCACTTCCCTTCCTTCCCGAAACTAAAATTGACTCCGCAGTGGCACTTATTCTAAGGTATAACTTGATATATTATTCCACGGCCGTAGGAACTCGACAAGCTGTAAGTAACCAGTACCAGAACTATATTAAAATAGACCATTTTGGGTTTTTTTGTCGTACATTCGCTACTGTATCTGTCATGCCCTCAGAAGTTTTGTTCACTTTTTTTTTTTAAGTAAATCGCTTTTTTTCCTTTTCAAACAAATAAACCCGTATTTATTTCGATCCCTAGCCAGAGGTAGAGAATTCCTTTGGAATTCAGTAGTGGGTACATCCCCACATCAATTTAGTTATCCAGTCATAAATTACATGCCCTCTATACGAACCGCGCCAATTCCACCATTTCCGCCATTTAGTAGCTCCAGCACCTCACTCTCGCTGAGTCGACCTGACCCAAAATACTCATCCGGAACTCATCAATGATTGGACAAATTGTCAGGAAGTGAACCAGGTCCTGGTACACTCAGACTGCACATGGTGGACAGTAAAGCGCGGGTCTCTTGGGAGCTATACAGCATGCAATTTAACTTCAACAGCGCCCCTCTGAAGCACAGTACCCAACGGATACTGACTTTCCAACTGTAAATGACAGGCACAATACTCATATCCAACTGCTGATATATATGGCTATTCAATTCAAGTGCCTTAGCTAATATATCTTTATACCATGACACCCAAACTCCCTCCATCTGCTGGCCTCACCCACTGTCGTGCTCCATATCACCTGTGAAGGATCAGCCACATCGCCAAGTAATCGGCTGCATGTCACCATACCAAAAGATCTGCCTTTGAGCCATTTCCTTTGCTACCAAATTTTGATAATGATTCTCCGCCCTCTTCATGGCTTTCAGGATGCAGCTGCATGCTAGGGAGACAGTGTCGGCAAACATGGGGGGCGACACTACTCACCATTTCTGGGTACACTACGCAGTTAAGCATGTTCTGAGAGAAGATTCACTTGACGAAGAAATTCATTACCCCAATTTCATTACTTATAATACCTAATTAGATCCACACAGCTGCACCATCAGTGAACACTCAATAAGAGTCAGAAATTGCTAATGATCTAACTACCACAACTTGGTAGTTGTACATCTATGTATGATTGATCAAACATAGATCAATCATAAGTTAGTGACAAATCCTTATTTGAAAACACAATAGAAAATTCTTATTTTTGCACAAAAAATGAAAAATTAAAAATGAGGAGTACCCACGTATTTTTCCAATTCAAGCATCAGACATTCGTAGCTTATTTGTTGAATTCGTTAAGATTCGACGATTTCACTGGACGCCTTCAATGGATAATGGGAACTTGGGTGATGCAGGAGCGAGCACCCACATTCAACTAGCTTATCCATGATATTGGTTCAAGTTTGTTATCAAATATATTCACTTTCGGATTTTACATGGTGAATAGGATAGGCCTATCAGTTAAAAAAAGGTGAATGAAGAAAATGTTATTAAAACCAGCTGGAAGTCATGTTTTGTACAACATCAAATCCACTGTGCTGTAGAAGTGCCACAGTGTGGTATCACATGTCGCCAGATGGTAATTGTGGAAACAAGTAAATAATGTTATTTCTCATTTATGTTGTTGTTTCTCCGGATTATTAAGGATTTTCTCATCAGTCAACAGCACACAAAAAATTATTTGAGAGGAAAAGCACTATCTCACCCCCAAAAGAGAGGAGGTGTGCTCACACTCAGTGGGATGGGAAAGGGTGTGACATCAAGAGGTTCCACCACAACGTTGGTCATCGCTGCTCTCTTATGGACGCATATCTGTTCAAATATTTCGTATTATTAATGGGAGAGTTCGGGTGATATTTGGAAGGAATCTATGACAACTGATAGATGAACAGTTCAACGATGAGACTGGGTTTTGGTCGTTCTCAAGGTATTAGTTATTTACAAAATAATAATGATCATTTCTGACAGGCCACCCCGAAATTGAAATCTCAAGTAGGCACCCAAGCAATGACAATTTGGAAATATATGCTGCCTAGGATTATATTCAGGGAAGGAATAATTGACAAGTGGAAAAAAAAACTGCTCATTTAAATCACATAATAAACAGATTATTCAACCCTTTGAATTTCAAATGTATACTACCTATACCTACTACGTATGTAATAGGTATTCTACATGGGTGCGAATATACTAGAAGAATATGCAGCATTTAGATGCATTCATTAGAACAATAAGGAGCATAATATTTGACTGTTGCACCTATTTTGATGCCATGCTGTAGCTCATTGGGCAGATCGTTAACAAATAGCGCAAACAGCGCAAAGGTATCTTTTATTTTCTACGGAAGCAGGTATTATTTATTTTCTGCATTCATAAGAAGAATTTAAACAAATAGCACAAAGGTATTACTTATTTTCTACAGTCGCATTCATAAGAAGAATTTAAAAAAATAAGAATATATTAGAGCAGGGCAGATTATGAACGCCACTAGTCACCGAATACTTTTTATTATTAACGGGCGAAAATAATAAAATTCCGATGAAACTGTGAAGAAATCCAAGTAGAAAACTGTTCGGTTTTAGGACTTCTGAAGGTACCTATAAGTTATTTACGAAATGAGATTTATTCCACTATTTTGACCAGCCACTCCAAAACTGAAATCTCAAGTAGGTACCTATGCAAACAATTAACATATACATACCTATTATTCAGGAAAGGAATTGACAACTGCATACCTATAAGTGCTCATTTAAATAGCATAGCACGGTTTAATAAAATCATAAACAATCATGTAGGTTTGTAGGTTTTCTACTAGCGGATTCATTAGAATAATAAGAAAATGAAGGATACTGGAAAAGGAAAATCATTCCAATTGCACACATTGATCCAAAGCTTTCTGCAGTAATAGTAAAGAAAAGCAAGTAGTAGTAAAGCGAGTAGTAGACAAACAATAGCAGTAAGTAAAGAAAAAGATACAGATGGTTAGGTTGATAGTACACGTAGTACACGTCAACACTAATTGGAGACAGAAGTACCTCTACCGGAATCTATCCTAAGCAACAACAAATTACTGCATTACAAAGCATTGCTGCATTTCAATGAATCATACCAATATGTGTAGGAACTCATAAAACACACTACCTACTAAACACAAGGGACAGGACGAAAAAGTAAACTTGCTATGAACCTGAGTCTGGAAATGTGAAGAATGACAGTTTAGTTCCGGCTTTTCTCGCCCCAAAGAAATCAATGTTACACACTGCCACGGACACCTACAACTTGGTACCTCAAGTAGGTACCTGGAGAATACTGTTTCCATGTATAAACCCATCTGACAACATCAGAAAACGGAGAAATCGAAGCGCAAGCACTAGGCAATAAGATAGAACCAGCTGGGACGGGACCCCTCTGACGACGTCATGCTTCCCCCTCCAGATAGCGTGAGCGCTCCTCTCTCTACTCGCCTTGGGAGAGTTCGCTAAAAGTGCAACATTTGTGCTTTAAACAGAAACAAACCTGTATCCAACACATCTACTGTTTTGGAACAGCTGATTGCTAAAATTTCTACCTCCGCACATAACATCTAATGAGTATATTGGTATCAGTGCAACAACACAAAATATGAACTGATGAATTATGAAGGCAAAACTGATATCACCACACCTTTATCCAAATCAAATTTCTACTGTGCAAGCTATTTTTCGGTTAATGCATAATTCAACTTGATAAATAAGTGAGGAGAGTACATTACTTTTACTGAAGAGATGAACTAAGTCCGGACTTCCCCATGCAAAAGAGTGTCTACACCTGTTGAAGAAAGAGTCAACTGGGACAGGATTATCCTGCCATCCCTGAAAATAAAATTAAAGTCACTAACTTGTACATAAAGAAATTGACAATAATACAATCCAGGCGAGGGAAAACAGTTCAGAGTACAGAAGCAATTGTCTGTCCTTAAACTATGCTCTTCTTATCACTAGAAATACGAATTCCTTAATTCCCCAAGAACCTGAACTGAATTATAAAAAAAATCTAAATCAGACTATTTTTTCTTCACAATACAGCCTATAAAATGTGACAAAAAATTAAACTCTCCTTGGAAGCCTGAAACGTACTGAAAACTAAGAGCCTGTTGCCAACGTTGTAATGCATTAAGTAAAAATACCCATGCACATTTACATTTGGGAAATACTGAATGTCAGGTTATCCACAGCCTCACATTTCATCAACAACCCCATATCAAGCTGTCCTCAGTTCAAATGTTGTGGCAAGGTTACTTTCAGCCAACAAAAATTCAAAGGAATTTCTGCCTCCATCGGTAAGTCAAATTCACCTACGTACTCGAACTGATAGGTATATGCAAATACAAGACTAGAAAACAACTACAGGGTGCAGGTACTCATTCATATTCTGCCCCCACAGGGCGTAAAGGATTAACAAACTCATCTCCATTTGGTTCTGTACCGGCAAAGCCCCTTGGAACATTCCCATCAAATGCCCCTATGCCCTGCCTCTTCTTGGATGTTATCCTTCCACACGACCCTCCTCTTACCATTTTTTTTTTTCTCAGTGTGGCTCCCAGGTACCTACTTGAAGGATGCTATTTGTTTGTTTGGTGTTGTACGTAACTGTTTTGCAATTTAATTAGTGTTGAAATAGTAATTTGAATAGGTAATGCACCTTGAACACAGCAGAAGGGTCTTCATATACTCCAGCAGCTATTGCCACCGTGCCAGGTCTTGATTCAGTTGGAACTCTTGTGTGGGAAACTCCTATGAGGGCTTTTCCTGACTCAACCAAGTACCTGAAATAACAATATATAACTAAATTTTATTACGTGTGCATAGAGGCGTGTCCACACCGGGCGAGCATCAAGGAACAAGGGTTTGCGAGCATTCACGAGCATTTGGGGATGCTCGAAAACTTGTTCGCCTTCTCGCCCACACCAAACAAGTGAAGCCTGAGTGCTAAAGAACGAATTTTTTATACCGAAAATAAAGTAGATATGGATTATACAGTGGACAGCGTACGGCCCAGGTTTTTTACTAATAAAATATGAATTTCAGGAGCTTGACGTTCGTGACAACCTCAATTATTCACTCTTTGGTCAAAATCAACTTCATATTCGGTCTTCTCACCGTAAAAAATATGGAAAACGATACGTCACAAGCTCGTGTTCACTAAAACCTCAAAAAAACCTCGAAAACCCCTATTTTTACACCCATTTTTCTCCCATAACACCCCTGGGTGTATTCCAATCGGGCTACCGAGCTTTGCAACACAACTAGGTTCCAAATGCGTTTCCAAATGGGGACCCAAACTGTGTGCGGAAGAACGACGATTTAAGACCAAAATTTAACGTAAATTTAATGCTGAAACTTCGATAGAACCTCAATTTTCCACTCTTTGGTCAAAATCGACTTCATACTCGGTCTTCTCGTCCTAAAATACATGGAAAACGATACTTCCACAGCTCATGTTACTAACACACACACACACACAAAAAAAATACACTGCCAAGGTGATGGCACAGGAGCTTCCTCGTCACAATCAGAGTGACCCATTATAAAATAGAACAGACTCGGAAGCAAAATAACATAACATTACATTACATAACATTACATAACGTGAAATATACATATTACATAACATTACATAACATTACATGAAATATACATATTACATAACATTACGTCCATAATACATTACGTCCATTATACATAATTGCGAAAGTTATGCGTGTTTGAAAAATTTCACGTTAGCGCATGCGCAGGGCGAACCGCTGGCTCTATTATGTTGAAATTTATATGGGACCTCAATGGGCCCTACCCGCTTAGTCCCTGAGAATTACATTGAAATTGGGTGAAATCTTTGGTTACTACGGCTGTAACAAGGAAATTGAATCTATTTCACGCCAGCGCATGCGCAGAGCGCACCGAGGGTCCGATCATGCTGAAATTCATACTGGAACTCACTAGGCCTTGTCCAAACAACCCTTGAAAATTTGAGCGAAATTGAATCAAAATTGTGAAAGTTATGCGTGTTTGTTGAATTTAACGTTAGCGCATGCGCAGGGCGTACCGCTGGATCAATCATGTTGAAATTTGTATGGGACCTCAAGGGGCCTTATCCGCACCATCCCTCAAAATTTGAGCTGAATCAATTCAAAATCGTGGAAGTTATGGCTGTAACAAGGAAATGCGGACAGACAGACTCACAGACCCACAGACCGACAGACACGGAACCAAATTTGTTCAGTAGGCTTTGAAACAAAAAATGCAAGTGGAAATTTTGATTTCTGAAGACAAAAATTTTTTGGCTCACGAAAGTGAACACAAGGCTTCCGCTGCTTCGCAGACTCGGAAGCAAAAACTAACATGTTACTAAAACACAAAAAGTACCTATTTTTATACCCATTTTTCACTCATAACACCCCTGGGTGTATTCCGATCGGGCTGCAAAGTTTCGGGACACAACTAGGGCCCAAATGGAGTCTGTGTGAGAAAGAAAGACTTTTTTAGACCGAAAATTAAGCCGGTGTGCATGATACGACGGACGGACATTACATTTTGGTTTATTATTCTGTGAATAACACACCTATGTAATCGCTCAGCAAAAAGTTTGTATAACACCCCCTCAAAATTTTTTCTTTCACGTTTCAAGGTGCGTAGATTCCAAAAACGCTGCAAAGTCGTTGTCACATGGGTTTATTATTCTACTGGTCATACGTACAGAAATTTTGGCTGTATATTTATTGTTTCTTGCATGTGTAATAAATTATTGAAATGGCTATTTTTGATGATTTCCACCAGTTTTGGCCCCCAAAAACACGAATTAGGCTAGGCGTTTCCTTTCAACAGATTATTTTTTTGATCACTGATAGTAACAATTAATTGTCTTGATTCACCTGTTGTTACTACTTCTAGTGTTATTATACAAATTTATGGTGATTTCAGACACTTTCCCATGTTTTTGACTCATAAATTTTTTTTTTATATCATCTTTATTGTTACAACTGTGTGTACACATCTAGTAACTTCACTCTGTTAATTTATTTAACGTATTGTGGTTCATAGATCACTACCTACTACCACTCATCACATCACTTCAGTGAGATGTAACTAGGTCCAGAGGTTTGGTCCTTTTCAGTCT
Source organism: Leptopterna dolabrata (assembly GCA_954871275.1). Classification (NCBI taxonomy): domain Eukaryota; kingdom Metazoa; phylum Arthropoda; class Insecta; order Hemiptera; family Miridae; genus Leptopterna; species Leptopterna dolabrata. Next base: position 67,606,305 of record OX940974.1, on the reverse strand, counting down.
TCGTAAATCGCCGCTGTTGTCCAGGAGGCTCAGTACTTCGACATTCCTGTGCTTGTGGAGACGGTTCTCATGATCTGGGAGTTAATTTCAATTGGTATAGGGCTCACTTTCCTGTATGTAAAGTTAATGTGCGTTGACTTAGCTTCGTTGAGTTTTATTCTCCATTTTTTGGTCCATTGATGGATGCTATTCACGGATTCCTGTAGTTTTACCGAGGCTTCCTCGACTGTAGAACCTACTGCCAGGATTGCTGTGTCGTCTGCGAACGTCGCTGTCACAGCTTCTGCTGATTTTGGGAGATCCCTTGTGTATAGTAGATAGAGTACTGGCCCAAGGACGCTACCTTGAGGTACTCCTGCTTTTATTACACGTAATTGGGAGTATTCATCTTCGTGTTTTACCCTGAAATGCCTTTCTGTTAGATAGGACACCAAAATCCTATAATACTGGGTAGGGAGATCCCTGTGCAGCTTTGTTTGAAGCCCCTTATGCCAGACTTTGTCAAATGCTTGAGAGACGTCAAGGAATACTGCAGAGCAGATTGCCTTCTCTTCAAAGCATTTCTCTATCACGCTGGTGATCCGGTGTACCTGATCGATTGTTGAATGCTGCTCTCTGAATCCGAATTGGTGATCAGGGATTAAATTTCTCTCCTCGATTATAGGTTTTAATCTCTTTAAGAGGAGTTTCTCAAAGAGCTTGGAGATAATTGGTAAAAAGGAGATGGGTCGGTAGGACTATTTTTCATATATTAGTTTACCTGGTTTGGGTATCATTATCACCTCTGCTACTTTCCACTGCAGTGGTACGTACTGCAGCCTAAAAGACGCATTGATTAGGTGTAGGAGTTTCTTTAGCCCTTTTTCTGGGAGTTCTTTCAAGATTTTCCCAGTTATAAGATCAATGCCTGGAGCTTTCTTTGGACTGAGGTTGAACATGATCTCATTTTTGAGTTCTTGAATGGTAATAGGCCGAATTTCCATTTCATCTGACTTTTCTATCATTGTAGCATCCTCATCTGCGGTCTGCCTTGGGAACGGGGTAAATGTTTCCTCAAGGTGGTTAGCAAACAAATCTGCCTTTTCTTTGGCCTTGTATTTTGGGCCGCTTAAGTCCTTTAGTTGCTCTGTATAAAGAATAGTCCGTGTCTTTTCCAGCAGTAAGGCTCTGCAAGTTGATAGCCAATGTTTCATCTTCAATTTCTTGGTTTAGAGCTTTGAGCTCATTGCACAGCGCATTCAGCTTTCTTTTGTTTTCTGCAGAACGAACCCTTTGCCAGGCTTTCCTAGCTTTTCTTTTGGCCCGTACCAATTCCCTTACTTCGAGAGGGTAGTTGGAATGGTAGAAAGGTTTCTTCCGGTTGATTGAGGTGCAGGACCAGCACGCCTCTTGGATGTTTTCGGTCAATCGTTCAACCTCTGTTTCCAGTTGATCTGATGTTCTGATGGGCACGTGTAAATCAATGCTTTCGGACAGTGTTTTTCGGAATAACTCCCAGTTACTGTGCTTATTAGTAAGTTTTGGGGTCTCTTCTCTGAGGATTACCGAGTCACTTAGTGTCATGATCACAGGAGAGTGATCAGACGAGAGGCCATCGCTATCCTCAGTATGTATGTAGTTACCCGATATTCCTTTTACTATAAAGAAGTGCAGGAGATCTGGTACTTTATTCACGTCTGTTGACCAGTACGTAGGCCCTCCTCCAGAGTGAAAATTGCATTTAGTTTCTTGACCTACTGCAAACAATTGTACTCCCTTCGGGTTGCGCGTTTTTGAGCCCCAGAATTCGTGTTTTGCATTGAAATCACCTTCTATAATGAAGTTATGTCCGATTTCGCGAAATAAGTCCACGTAGTCATCTCTTTTCAGAACATACCTAGGTGGGCAGTATATGGCAGCAATGTTGATAGTTCTGTTTTTTGTACTCACTTGTACTGTGATGACTTGCATTTTTTCGATCTCTATTTTCAGCTGTTCCGAGTGTTTGATATTGCTCTTTATAAACACAGCCGAGCCTCCCCGAGCGCGATCGGCGGGGTGGACGGAGCGATAAATGTTATAACCTTTGATATTTGCGTAGGATGTTCTTGTTAGGTGTGATTCCGAGATCAAGCATACGTCAATTTTTTCTTGATTGAGAAAAATCTCTAGTTCTTTTATGTTTTGAACTAGCCCGTTGGCATTCCAGGTTGCTATACGGAGTGTATTATGGCCCATATTTTTTGTAATTTGAGAGTTGCAGTTCTATTTTATCTAGCCTGTTGAATATAATTTGATTTATCTTACTGTGGTCTTCCAGTTATTCCAGCACTAGTGCTAGCATATTTTCTGTGGTGGGTTTTACTTTCTGAACCTCTTTTACATTTTTTGTTATTTGCGCATAGGAGACTTCTCCCTTGGACCATTTTTGACTCATACCTTTAGAATTCGATACACTCTCTCTTCTACCAGGTACGGTGGTTGTGTCTTTTCTGGCCGGCTTATCCCTTTTATCACGGAGCCTTTGAAGTTCCTTTGTCACTTCACACCCGCGATAGTTCGCGGGGTGGTCGCCTTTGCAATTGATGCACTTGGGAGGTGATTCATTTGTTTTCTGGCAATCACTTGTATTGTGCTTACCAGCGCACTTGACACACCTAGGTTCCATTTGGCAGTACCTGTGTGTATGATTGAACGACTGGCAGGACTTGCACTGTGGAATTAGTGCTGTTGCCTTCCTCAGGGGCTCAATTTTAACCTTTAGATTCATGATATGCTTAATATCATAAATTTAAATTAATGCTTATTTAAATGCTTAAATTATGCTTAATTTCATAAATTTAAATTAATATCATCCTCTTTGTCAAATGAGAGCATAAATAAAGGAAGTTTTTTCAGCACCGTAATTGGTGCATCTTGCTCACTGGGTTGTTTTTCCTTCTTGACGAGGTTGACTGCCTCTAGGATTTTATAACCCCTACCTTGGAGGTCTTCAATAATCTCTTGTGGTGGGCAGGAGTGATGAAGCCCTCGGGCTACCACCTTAATGGGACGATCATGCTTATTCTCGTACGTGTACCACTGAAGGCTTTCGTCTTTCAGCCTTTGGGTCACAGCACGGTACGCGTCCTTATCTTGGACATTAATCTTCCACTTATTATTGTTGAGAGCGGTTACTTTCCACTCTGAACTTGTCGCCGATTTTATTAGGGCTCAACTCCTTAAAGTCCTTGATACCAATTACGTTGATGGGTGGAGGGGGGTAATCCTTAATTTCCTGCTTTTTAGGGACAGATGTCCCTTTGGGTTGATTAGGTAAGGTGGATACTTCCGGAGAGGATGATGCTTTTCGTTTCTTTTTGCCTCGTTTGAGAATCCAATTTGTCTCTCGTTCAAGGTCACCCTCATCAGTACTATACATTTTGGTTTCAGCCTTGCTGTTTGTGTTTTGAGTAATTGTGCTAGCCATAGTGCTCATTTTGAGATCAGCTTGGGTCAAATATTCACAAAGGGCAATGATAGTATTATAGAGCTCACCAAATGCTGAGTTGATGTGCTCATCCTGGATACGGAATGCCGCAGTAGAGGTCCGGTGTTGCACAACCTTCAGTTTTGTTTTGTCAACAATTTCGGCGATTGACTCGCCGCCGTCGCTTTCCTCGTCCATTTTCCTCACAATATCATTCCTGACACGGCGAAAATAATAATTATTACTAACTGTTTTCTTTTCACTAGAGCTCCGACCGATGTTTCCTGCTCGGAGGTTCGCGCACGACTACTCATAAAAAATGAATTTCGTTACAATATCAATTCTTCACTCTTCGGTTAAAATCAACCAAATATTCGGTCTTCTCGCCCTAAAAAACATGGAAAACGATACCTCACAAGCTCATGTTCAATAAAACTTCAAAAATCCCTCGAAAACCCCTATTTTTACACTCATTTTTCTCCCATTACGCCGCTGGGTGTATGCCGATCGGGCTGCCGTATTTCGGAGCACAAGTAGGACCCAAATGTGTTCCCAAATGTGGGCCCGAACTGTGTGCGGAAAAACGACGATTTTAGACCAAAATTTAACGTAAATTTAAGGCTGAAACTTCGTTAGAACCTCGATATTCCACTCTTTGGTCAAAATCGACTTCACATTCGGTCTTCTCGTCCCAAAAACATGAAAAACAATACCTCAAAAGCTCATGCTACTAATATGTACCTAACTAAAACACAAAAAGAACCTATTTTTATACCCATTTTCACTCATAGCACCCCTGGGTATATTCCGATCTGGCTGCAAAGTTTCAGGACACAACTAGGGCCCAAACGGAGCATGTGTGCGAAAGAACGAATTTTTTTAGACCAAAAATGAAGCCGGTACACGTGATACGGCGGACGGCCATTGCATTTTTGGAATCTACGCACCTTGAAACGTAGAAGAAAAACGCTGCGAAGTCCTTGTCACATGGGTTTATCATTCTATTGGACATACCTACAGATTCTTGTTGGCTGTTAAATTTATTGTTTCTTTCATTTAGAATGATTGAAATACGTATTTCTGATGATTTCCACCAATTTTGGCCCCCAAAACATGAAATAGGTACGCTTCTTTTTTTCCCCCTTCAGATCATCTTTGATCATTGGTAGTGCCATTTAATGGTCTTGATTCACTTGTTTACACTTTTTCTAATGTTCTCATACACATTGATGGTGATTTCAGGCAGTTTTCCAGGTTTTTGACTCATAAAAAACCAATTTTGGGAGCTGAACCTTTGGTAAAACCTCGATATTCCACTCTTTGGTCAAAATCGACTTCATATTCGGCCTTCTTGTCCCCAAAAACATGGAAAAAGATACCTTAGAAGCTCATGTTACTAACATGTTACTAAAACGCAAAAAGTACCTATTTTTACACACGTACGGCGGACGGACACTGCATTTTTGGAATCTACGCACCTTGAAACGGAAAAGAAAAAATGTTGAGGGGGTGTTATAAAATTTTTTTGCTGAGCGAATACATAGGTGTATTATTCACAGAATAATAAACCAAAATTTTGAGGGGGTGTTATAAAAATTTTTTGCTGAGCGATTACATAGGTGTATTATACACAGAATAATAAATAGTCCAGTTCCCAGAGGATTTTACCTTACAAAAGGTGGGGTAGAAGATTTTATTTTTTTATTTCGTTTTAATGGGTATAAAGAGTAAAATATCAAAAATGTGACTAAATCTGGGCTCGGCACAACTTTTGGTAGCCGAAAAACCTCGAAATTTTCGGACATTTTTCGTTTTTTTCGCGATATCTCGAAAAGGAGTGGTTCTAACGAAAAACAGTCTCTATACAAAGTTGTAGAGCATTAAATTCCCTACAAATTTCATATATAACGTTTTCTTCTACGACCAATAGGGAGCGAGCTACAGCATCTCAAAAATGGACCATTTTTCTCAAAATGGTAAAAAAGCCAAGTAACGCACTCTTTTGTGTGTGTTATTGCGACCCATGCATTCTTTGATTCTATTTTTGACTTATATTTTTGTCGAATAAGGTTCCACAGACCCCCCCCCCCCCCCCCCTCACCCACCCATTCCCCCCCCCCCCCCCCCCAATTGGTAACTGACGAGGAATGAGTAGGCATATCGAAACCCTCACGGTCCAATGCAATGTGAGAAAAAGCACTTCAACCTATTCGCCAAGCTTTCGCATTGTTTTAAACCTTCATCAGGGCCTAAAGTCAATACAGTGAAACAAAACTATGGTGCTTAGCAGAAAATTCGAAATAGGAGTTATTGTTATGAAAATGAAGTAGAATGATCTATAACTTTTCTGTGAGCCCCCCCATCACAAAATTAATCACCAACTAAAGGAATAAAGGAGACAAGAGAGTGAGAAAACATGTGTATGGAAAAACTTTTATTAAACAAGTGAAGTATTTTTAATTACAATCAAAACATTGAAAAATTGACCAATGAAAAGAGAAGTTTTGTTCATTTGTTTAAAAATTATTTGTAATAACCCCCCTTCAAGAAAGCCCCTTTCACTTCACTTCCTTCTTAGGCGTTTTGATGGTCCTGGTTCCTCACAAACAGGTGCCATGATGGGTGGGTCCTCGTAGACCTCATCCATGGTTGATGAGGTGAATATATCTTCCTCTTCCTCATCATCTGTGTCCAGGTTGAAGGAGTACAGTGGGACATTGTCGCAGTCGGTGCCTCTGCATTTCTTGCAGATGCTGGAGCATTTCAACCCGGCTTTGCCACACGAGCAGGCTCGTTGACATCCAGATCTGCAGGTGCACGAGACACTTTCAAGTAGGCCTTTGGGTGCTGGGTCCTTCATTGCATGCTGTGGAATCAGACCCTGTAGACTGCTGGCCCACCCATAATGTTTGGGGTTCAAGTGTGTGGCACCCAGCCAAACTTGAATTTGGTAAAATGATCTTAGTGAGTGTAGAGCAGCAGCATCAGAAGTGGGTGGCAAACGAGCAAGATTTACTTTACCTGCAGACACAGACTTTTTAAAAAGATTGTACCGCATCTTGTTTCAAGTCTACTGAATGTCCCCTGTTGGTACAATGCTTTGAACACAAGCTCTCCAGCTTCAATAATCTCTACATTTGTGCTCTGCTCATCCAAGACCACATCCAACGCATGCTTCATTTCTCTGGAAGATTTTTCCAGAACACTGCACAGCTTCACTTTTCCATTGCCAAATATGGCAGATGTAGCGTCACACCCGCTGAAAGCATGGCTGATGAGGATGTATTGTGGATTGAATTTGTATGATGCTGTTGAGTAGCATACATCATTTGCACCACCTCTCCCAGGCTTCAGGAAGAATAAATTCTTGTACTGCTGCCCAAGCCCTGTCATGAGCACAAGGAGATCAACATCCTCCCCAACCAGCACCACAGCATCACATTTCTGGGCCTTGGCTATGGCGGTTTCCACTATGAGTCTGTCAGCATCCTCATGTGCCTGATTGACTTGAATGCCACAGTCCTCAAACTCTGTTTTGAGTAGCTCAATTAACCTGATCTTGTTATTGGCATTCAACAGAAACTTGTCTTGAGCAACTGCATTGATTGTGGTTTTGTCAAAGATCACATCAAGAGAAGTGTTGATCTGTGTCCGGCGTAATCTTTCTGCGCTCTTTGTGCCAGACTCTACAGGGTACCCATCAAAAATAACTGCTACCTCAGATCCGTAATGCCTTGTCAGAAATGAGCAGTAACTTTGTGATATGGTACTGAAGGAGGCGTTTTTCTGCCAAACCACTTTATGGAGTAGGTAGCCACCATCTACAACAGCAAATGGTTTCTTCTCCAATACGTCTTCGCAGTTCATTGGGGTGAATGCTGTGAAGAGAGAGGATTCAGTTCCTTTTCTCATACAACCTGCTTCAGAAAACAAAGCCATTGGGTAGGGTGCAAGCTCATACTTTAAAAAGTTAGCAATGTCTGATTCTTCTTGTTTTGACAGACACATTCTTTGGAAAAGTGTCAGAGGATCAATGGAAGGTATTTTGAGGTCCCCAATTTTGAGACTACTGACAACGGTTGCCAGGGTTTTAACCTTGTTCTTCCTTGAAAAGGTCACATTTTTGAAATTGCCACAATCTTGGGGTGAGGGGGGGGGGGGTCTGGGGAACCTTATTCGACAAAAACTGGATGAACGAAGTTGTGATTTTACTCGTTGCTTAGTGAAAGATAATTCTGTTTACCACAGTTATCGCTGATCTTTCGCCTCTCGCCTTTAAGAGCTAGCCTTCATCGTTCATTCCCACCCACTCCTCGTCTAGTCACTCCGCATCTATCGTTCTTACTGTCAAGTTTGGACAGTAACGCTATTTCTCCGCTTTGGTATTCCCGCAAAACCACAATTTCAACCGGCATTAAGAGAAAAATTCAGTGCGCACCGCGAGTGAATTCGCATTTTCGACCCTTTGGGTTTAGTCGCACCTGTCACACTTGTTGCCAAACTAATTATCAAGGCACTGTGGCAAAATGGTTCTGATTGGGATGATACACCACCAATCGAAATTATTGATCGATGGAATGAATTTAAAGATGCACTTCCGCTTTTAAAACACATCTCCTTCCACAGGCATGTAGGTGTTATTAAAGGAACGCACACCACCCTCGTAGGTTTCGCAGATAGTTCATCCAAGGCCTACGGAGCATGCATCTATGTCCGTAGCATTGTTCCTGGAGTAGTAACGCCTGAATCGAATCTCCTTTGTGCAAAATCAAGGGTAGCACCGTCCACTGTTGTTACCATTCCTCGTTTAGAGTTATGCGCAGCTCTGCTCTTGTCCCGTCTCATGCGGCATGTGATTGAGAGCTATGGAAACCGGCACAGATTTGATTCAGTCATTGCTTTCACTGACTCAAGAGTTGTCCTGCATTGGATTAATTCTGACGCAGCAAGGTGGAAAGTCTTTGTTGGGAACCGTGTCGCACAAATTCAGGAAAATCTGAGCTCCGCACACTGGCGTCATGTTTCAGGAGATGATAATCCTGCTGACGTTCTCTCCCGAGGTGTATCACCCTCAGAATTTATGAATCATCCGCTTTGGTTTCACGGACCACCTTGGTTGAAAAAGGATGAGTCTCATTGGCCAACTCCGGTCACTTATGAGCCCTTAGTACCTGAGGTAGAAGTCAAAACTTCGTTTCTATGTTGGAGCGTATTTCCTCTCTTAGGAAATTATTGCGAGCAACTTCCTATGTATCAAGAGCTTGTACACGCACCAATTTAAAAACGCCGTTCATCACAGTCGATGAACTTCGCAAAGCCACTCAATTTTGGATTCGCTGCGTCCAGGCTACTGCATACCAGAATGAAATAGTCAAGCTCAGCAAAGGTGAGCCGATTCATAGCAATATCCACCATTTAGATCCCTTCTTGCATGAGGGAATTCTCAGGGTGGGGGGTCGCCTCCAAAACTCCTCGCTTTCCTTCGACCAAAAACACCCTATTTTGCTACCCACAAAGGGAAGATTTGTCGAATTGATCATCGACCAATATCATGTTGATCTGCTACATGGAGGACAGCAACTTGTACTGTCAGCACTTCGCCAGAAGTATTGGATACCTGCTGCAATATCTCGCATTCGCTCACGCATCTACCGCTGCAACAGATGTTTCCGTACTCGACCAAAACCTTCTATTCCAAAAATGGCTCCACATCCTGGTTTTCGAGTAGAAGGAGCTCGAGTATTCGAACGCACAGGAGTGGATTATGCTGGACCATTCCTCATCACTCCTCATCGCAGACGAGGTCAACCACTTCTGACCAAGTCATACATTTGCCTATTCATATGCCTCACAGTAAAGGCTGTCCATATCGAACTCGCATCAGATTTAACAGTAGATTGTTTCATGGCCGCATACAAGAGGTTTCTTTCACGTAGAGGACCATGCTCATTCATGCTCTCAGATGGAAGTACTAACTTTGTTGGTGCTAGACGCCAACTCAGTGAGCTTGGAGAGCTCATCAACACCTCCACTTTTCAAACTCGCATTGGAAATGAGATGGCCTTCCAAGGTATTGATTGGAAAATCAATCCTGCATGTGGACCTTGGTTTGGAGGAATTTGGGAATCCAATATTAAAAGTATCAAAGGGCATTTACAACGCATCATTGGTGATCAAATTCTAACATATGAGGAGTTCAACACTGTCCTCATACAAGTGGAGGCTGTGATGAATAGCCGGCCGTTATGTGCATTGAATAATGATCCCAATTCCATTGCTGCTCTTACACCAGCCCATTTCCTCACCGTTGGGGCATCCCTGGATCATCTTCCAGCACAAGATGTTCGAGATGTTCAGTCTAACCGCTTGTCAAGGTACCAACTCATCGACCGCATCGTTCAGGACTACTGGGAAAGATGGAGGCGTGAATATCTGACCACATTACAGTCTCGTGCAAAATGGACTAGTGGCTCTACGCCTATTCAAGAAGGAACTGTGGTTATTGTAATGAAGGACAATACCCCACCACTTCACTGGCCTCTTGGCCTTATTGAAAGGGTCTACCCAGGTAGTGATGGCGCTGTACGTGTTGTTGCAGTCAGAACAAGTACAGGCACCTACCGTCGACCAGTGGGTAAGGTCTGTCCACTCCCAACCCAGTAGCCCACCTCTTCGCCAAGACTGTATCTCCGCCAATTCTGACCACGCTTGAAAATTGACTCTTCTAACTTTGATCATGTAAACTGTTTAAGTTCTACTGTTTAAAAATAATGTTTGTTGTACCGCTTTCTATTTATATTCTATGCTCATAATTTATATATCTTGTTCAGAAACGAGTGTTTCAGGGTGGGGGTAATGAATGAACGAAGTTGTGATTTTACTCGTTGCTTAGTGAAAGATAATTCTGTTTACCACAGTTATCGCTGATCTTTCGCCTCTCGCCTTTAAGAGCTAGCCTTCTTCGTTCATTCCCACCCACTCCTCGTCTAGTCACTCCGCATCTATCGTTCTTACCGTCAAGTTCGGACAGTAACGCTATTTCTCCGCTTTGGTATTCCCGCAAAACCACAATTTCAACCCGCATTAAGAGAAAAATTCAGTGCGCACCGCGAGTGAATTCCGATTCTCACCCCGCTGTAAACCGTCGCCTATCGAAGGAAAATTCGTACAATTTCATACCGCGTGTCTTGGGAAATAGGTAGGGAAACCCTCTAATTTCCTTTTCCATTCCTACCTACTACCCCACCATAAACAGGTATTTAGACACGTCGCATATTATCACTACCACAGAAAAGATGAGTAATATTTATTTTGATTATTACCTACATTTTATTTTCCCTGTATTTTGCTGTTCGGGGCAGCTGGTCCTTCTTAATCAATTTGTACTTACCGCGCCGCACACACAAAAACATAACTCAAAAATAGAATCAAAGAATGCATGGGTCGCAATAACACACACAAAAGAGTGCGTTACTTGGCTTTTTTACCATTTTGAGAAAAATGGTCCATTTTTGAGATGCTGTAGCTCGCTCTCTATTGGTCATAGAAGAAAAAGTAATAGATGAAATTTGTAGGGAATTTAATGTTCTACAACCTTGTATAGAGACTGTTTTTCGCTGGAACCACTCCTTTTCGAGATATCGCGAAAAAAAAGAAAAATGTCCGAAAATTTCGAGGTTTTTCGGCTACCAAAAGTTGTGCCGAGCCCAGATTTAGTCACATTTTTGATATTTTACTCTTTATACCCATTAAAACGAAATAAAAAAATAAAATCTTCTACCCCACCTTTTGTAAGGTGGACCCCTTTTTTAGTCTCTGGGAACTGGACTAAAACCAAAATGCAATCCGCCGTCCGCCGAATCACGTATACCGGCTTCATTTGTGGTCTAAAAAATTCGTTCTTTGGCACACAAGCTCCATTTGGGCCCTAGTTGTGTCCCGAAACTTTGCAGCCCGACCAGAATATACCGAGGGTTGTTATGAGTGACAGTGGGTATACAAATAGGTACTTTTTGTATTTTAGGAACATGTTAGTAACATGAGCGTTTGAGGTATCGTTTTCCATGTTTTTTGGGACAAGATGACCGAATATGATGTCAATTTTGACCAAAGAGTGGAAAATTGAGGTTTTACCAAATGTTCAGCTCCCAAAATTGATTTTTTGAGAGTAAAAAGTTCCTTTTCTCATACAACCTGCTTCAGAAAACAAAGCCATTGGGTAGGGTGCAAGCTCATACTTTAAAAAGTTAGCAATGTCTGATTCTTCTTGTTTTGACAGACACATTCTTTGGAAAAGTGTCAGAGGATCAATGGAAGGTATTTTGAGGTCCCCAATTTTGAGACTACTGACAACGGTTGCCAGGGTTTTAACCTTGTTCTTCCTTGAAAAGGTCACATTTTTGAAATTGCCACAATCTTGGGGTGAGGGGGGGGGGGGGGGGGGTCTGGGGAACCTTATTCGACAAAAACTGGATGAACGAAGTTGTGATTTTACTCGTTGCTTAGTGAAAGATAATTCTGTTTACCACAGTTATCGCTGATCTTTCGCCTCTCGCCTTTAAGAGCTAGCCTTCATCGTTCATTCCCACCCACTCCTCGTCTAGTCACTCCGCATCTATCGTTCTTACTGTCAAGTTTGGACAGTAACGCTATTTCTCCGCTTTGGTATTCCCGCAAAACCACAATTTCAACCGGCATTAAGAGAAAAATTCAGTGCGCACCGCGAGTGAATTCGCATTTTCGACCCTTTGGGTTTAGTCGCACCTGTCACACTTGTTGCCAAACTAATTATCAAGGCACTGTGGCAAAATGGTTCTGATTGGGATGATACACCACCAATCGAAATTATTGATCGATGGAATGAATTTAAAGATGCACTTCCGCTTTTAAAACACATCTCCTTCCACAGGCATGTAGGTGTTATTAAAGGAACGCACACCACCCTCGTAGGTTTCGCAGATAGTTCATCCAAGGCCTACGGAGCATGCATCTATGTCCGTAGCATTGTTCCTGGAGTAGTAACGCCTGAATCGAATCTCCTTTGTGCAAAATCAAGGGTAGCACCGTCCACTGTTGTTACCATTCCTCGTTTAGAGTTATGCGCAGCTCTGCTCTTGTCCCGTCTCATGCGGCATGTGATTGAGAGCTATGGAAACCGGCACAGATTTGATTCAGTCATTGCTTTCACTGACTCAAGAGTTGTCCTGCATTGGATTAATTCTGACGCAGCAAGGTGGAAAGTCTTTGTTGGGAACCGTGTCGCACAAATTCAGGAAAATCTGAGCTCCGCACACTGGCGTCATGTTTCAGGAGATGATAATCCTGCTGACGTTCTCTCCCGAGGTGTATCACCCTCAGAATTTATGAATCATCCGCTTTGGTTTCACGGACCACCTTGGTTGAAAAAGGATGAGTCTCATTGGCCAACTCCGGTCACTTATGAGCCCTTAGTACCTGAGGTAGAAGTCAAAACTTCGTTTCTATGTTGGAGCGTATTTCCTCTCTTAGGAAATTATTGCGAGCAACTTCCTATGTATCAAGAGCTTGTACACGCACCAATTTAAAAACGCCGTTCATCACAGTCGATGAACTTCGCAAAGCCACTCAATTTTGGATTCGCTGCGTCCAGGCTACTGCATACCAGAATGAAATAGTCAAGCTCAGCAAAGGTGAGCCGATTCATAGCAATATCCACCATTTAGATCCCTTCTTGCATGAGGGAATTCTCAGGGTGGGGGGTCGCCTCCAAAACTCCTCGCTTTCCTTCGACCAAAAACACCCTATTTTGCTACCCACAAAGGGAAGATTTGTCGAATTGATCATCGACCAATATCATGTTGATCTGCTACATGGAGGACAGCAACTTGTACTGTCAGCACTTCGCCAGAAGTATTGGATACCTGCTGCAATATCTCGCATTCGCTCACGCATCTACCGCTGCAACAGATGTTTCCGTACTCGACCAAAACCTTCTATTCCAAAAATGGCTCCACATCCTGGTTTTCGAGTAGAAGGAGCTCGAGTATTCGAACGCACAGGAGTGGATTATGCTGGACCATTCCTCATCACTCCTCATCGCAGACGAGGTCAACCACTTCTGACCAAGTCATACATTTGCCTATTCATATGCCTCACAGTAAAGGCTGTCCATATCGAACTCGCATCAGATTTAACAGTAGATTGTTTCATGGCCGCATACAAGAGGTTTCTTTCACGTAGAGGACCATGCTCATTCATGCTCTCAGATGGAAGTACTAACTTTGTTGGTGCTAGACGCCAACTCAGTGAGCTTGGAGAGCTCATCAACACCTCCACTTTTCAAACTCGCATTGGAAATGAGATGGCCTTCCAAGGTATTGATTGGAAAATCAATCCTGCATGTGGACCTTGGTTTGGAGGAATTTGGGAATCCAATATTAAAAGTATCAAAGGGCATTTACAACGCATCATTGGTGATCAAATTCTAACATATGAGGAGTTCAACACTGTCCTCATACAAGTGGAGGCTGTGATGAATAGCCGGCCGTTATGTGCATTGAATAATGATCCCAATTCCATTGCTGCTCTTACACCAGCCCATTTCCTCACCGTTGGGGCATCCCTGGATCATCTTCCAGCACAAGATGTTCGAGATGTTCAGTCTAACCGCTTGTCAAGGTACCAACTCATCGACCGCATCGTTCAGGACTACTGGGAAAGATGGAGGCGTGAATATCTGACCACATTACAGTCTCGTGCAAAATGGACTAGTGGCTCTACGCCTATTCAAGAAGGAACTGTGGTTATTGTAATGAAGGACAATACCCCACCACTTCACTGGCCTCTTGGCCTTATTGAAAGGGTCTACCCAGGTAGTGATGGCGCTGTACGTGTTGTTGCAGTCAGAACAAGTACAGGCACCTACCGTCGACCAGTGGGTAAGGTCTGTCCACTCCCAACCCAGTAGCCCACCTCTTCGCCAAGACTGTATCTCCGCCAATTCTGACCACGCTTGAAAATTGACTCTTCTAACTTTGATCATGTAAACTGTTCAAGTTCTACTGTTTAAAAATAATGTTTGTTGTACCGCTTTCTATTTATATTCTATGCTCATAATTTATATATCTTGTTCAGAAACGAGTGTTTCAGGGTGGGGGTAATGAATGAACGAAGTTGTGATTTTACTCGTTGCTTAGTGAAAGATAATTCTGTTTACCACAGTTATCGCTGATCTTTCGCCTCTCGCCTTTAAGAGCTAGCCTTCTTCGTTCATTCCCACCCACTCCTCGTCTAGTCACTCCGCATCTATCGTTCTTACCGTCAAGTTCGGACAGTAACGCTATTTCTCCGCTTTGGTATTCCCGCAAAACCACAATTTCAACCCGCATTAAGAGAAAAATTCAGTGCGCACCGCGAGTGAATTCCGATTCTCACCCCGCTGTAAACCGTCGCCTATCGAAGGAAAATTCGTACAATTTCATACCGCGTGTCTTGGGAAATAGGTAGGGAAACCCTCTAATTTCCTTTTCCATTCCTACCTACTACCCCACCATAAACAGGTATTTAGACACGTCGCATATTATCACTACCACAGAAAAGATGAGTAATATTTATTTTGATTATTACCTACATTTTATTTTCCCTGTATTTTGCTGTTCGGGGCAGCTGGTCCTTCTTAATCAATTTGTACTTACCGCGCCGCACACACAAAAACATAACTCAAAAATAGAATCAAAGAATGCATGGGTCGCAATAACACACACAAAAGAGTGCGTTACTTGGCTTTTTTACCATTTTGAGAAAAATGGTCCATTTTTGAGATGCTGTAGCTCGCTCTCTATTGGTCATAGAAGAAAAAGTAATAGATGAAATTTGTAGGGAATTTAATGTTCTACAACCTTGTATAGAGACTGTTTTTCGCTGGAACCACTCCTTTTCGAGATATCGCGAAAAAAAAGAAAAATGTCCGAAAATTTCGAGGTTTTTCGGCTACCAAAAGTTGTGCCGAGCCCAGATTTAGTCACATTTTTGATATTTTACTCTTTATACCCATTAAAACGAAATAAAAAAATAAAATCTTCTACCCCACCTTTTGTAAGGTGGACCCCTTTTTTAGTCTCTGGGAACTGGACTAAAACCAAAATGCAATCCGCCGTCCGCCGAATCACGTATACCGGCTTCATTTGTGGTCTAAAAAATTCGTTCTTTGGCACACAAGCTCCATTTGGGCCCTAGTTGTGTCCCGAAACTTTGCAGCCCGACCAGAATATACCGAGGGTTGTTATGAGTGACAGTGGGTATACAAATAGGTACTTTTTGTATTTTAGGAACATGTTAGTAACATGAGCGTTTGAGGTATCGTTTTCCATGTTTTTTGGGACAAGATGACCGAATATGATGTCAATTTTGACCAAAGAGTGGAAAATTGAGGTTTTACCAAATGTTCAGCTCCCAAAATTGATTTTTTGAGAGTAAAAAATCTGGGAAATTGTCTGAAATCACAATCAATTTTTATAATAACAATAGAAAAAGTGTCCAGGTGAATCAAGCGCGTTGCCGTAGGGGACGTATAGCCGCCAGTGGTTTGTGTTCATGACGGTAAGTTTATTGTGAAATGAAATGAATTAGATTATAACAGTTTAGATCAAGGATCAAAGCAAGGAAACATGGAACATGTTTTTCGAATAGGTACATGATAACAGAGGATATGGAGATATGTAGAAAAACGTCTGCCAATTCGAGTAGGCAGTATAGCTTTCTCACTTGAATCACATGAACGTATAGACTAGTTGGGTAGGTTCGTTATGATAAGGGACCATCTGCGATCCAACCCGCGTGTACCCTCAATATTTCAGCTCTCTACGACTATTTTTCGCGTAGCTCGAAGCGTTATAAGGAAACGGTCAACATTTCATGTTTGCGCATGCGCAGAGGGAAATTACAGCAAGACTCCAATGAAGTTCATATGGAACCATCAAAGTATTATACTGATCGACCCTCCAAATGTGAACTCATTTCAACGATAATTAAGGTAGTTATGGGCACTCCAAGTATTTCACGTTTGCGCATGTGCAGACTAAACGATTTTCATGATTTTGAAACGGGACCATCTGCAATCCAACCCGTGTATACCCTCAGAATTTCAGCTCTCTACGACTATTTATCGCGTAGTTAGAAGCGTTACAAGGAAATGGTCAACATTTCATGTTCGCGCATGCGTAGATCAAAGTTACATTACGATTCCAATGGGTTTATTGTTCTACTAGACATACGTACAGAAATGTTGCTGTTCATTTATTGTTTCTTTCATGTGCAATTATTACTGAAGTGGCTATTTTTTATGGTTTCCACCTGCTTTGGCCCCCCCAAAACACGAATTAGGCTCGGCTTTTCCTATCAACAGATTATTTTTGATCATTGATAGTACCATTTTTAATTGCCTTGATTCACCTGTTCATACAACTTCTAGTGTTATTACACAAATGTATGGTGATTTCAGACAATTTCCCATCTTACTGACTCATAAAAAATGAATTTCGGGAGCTGAACCTTCGTTACAACCTAAATTCTTCACTCTTTGGTCAAAATCAACTTCATATTCGGTCTGCTCGCCCTAAAAAACATGGAAAATGATACCTCACAAGCTCATCTTCACTAAAACATTTTTTTTAAAAACCTCGAAAAACTCTATTTTTACACCCATGTTTCATCCGTAACACCCCTGGGTGTGTTCCGACTGGCTGCCGAGGTTCGGAGCGCAACTAGGAGCGAAATGTGTTCCCAAATGGGGACCCAAACTGTGTGCGGAAGAACGACGATTTTAGACCAAAATTCAACGTAATTTTAAGGCTAAAACTTCGTTAGAACCTCAACTTTCCACTCGCTGGTCAAAATCGATTTCATATTCGGTAAAACATGAAAAACGATCTCACAAGCTCATGTTACTAAAACACCAAAAATTCCAATTTTTGCTCCCAGTTTTCACCCATAACACCCTGGAGTATATTCACAGCCGGCTTCAGAGAAGGCCGCGGCAGCAGAGCATTGGCAACGTCGCACTTCAGGGCGGCCGCGACAACCACCCACCAATAAGCCTAGGTTTGTTTATTTCCGGGTTTCAATAGTTTCGTGTTCCAAACAAATTTTCTGAACCGAATATACATATGTTTAGGTATTATTCAGAGAATAATAAACAAAAATGACAGTCACAAGTTGATGAAGTTCCAGAAGTAGAAGGCTATAAGCAAACTGTAATTATTCATGTTCTATTTCTTTTTCTCCAATTCATCATGTGTGTTCCTTTCTGTTTGTTCTAGATATTAGTTCAATATCTTTCTTTTAAATACAGCATTATTTAGAAGACGGTTGTTTTCATTACTTATATACCTAACTCATACTATAAAATTATAAAATTACCGAAGGATCATCCATCATTCATGGAGCTAAAAGAGCACAGTGGTTATGAGAGCGGCCTGAAACAGGAAGCTATTACAGCGTTGCCATATCTTGCGCCGCAGCCTTCTCTAAAGCTGGCCATGGTATATTCCGATCGGCTGTAAATTTTGGGGACACAACTAGGGCCCAAATGCGAAAGAACGAATTTCTTAGACCGAAACTGGGTAGATATGCGTTATACGGCGGATGGACATTGCATTTTCGGTATCTACGCACCTTGAAACGTAAAAGAAAAAATTTCGTCATACGAATTTTTTGACAATTTTGAATTTTTTTTTAAGAAACATTTTTGAAAGAAAAATTATTTTGGGAAAAAAATTTGTGAAAGAAAAATGTTGAAAGAAGAAATTTTGACACTGCATTTTCGGTATCTACGCACCATGAAACGTACAAGAAAAAATGTTGTCATAAGAATTTTTTGCTGAGCAAATACATAAGTGTATTGTTCACAGAATAATAAACCAAAAAATAGGAGCCTAATTCGTTTTTTTTGGGGGGGGGGGGGGGGCCAAATATGGGTGAAACCATCAAAAATATATATTTCAATCATTGCATATGAAAGAAATAATAAATGAACAGCCTACCTATTGATGGTTTCTGTAGGATGGAACCACCTATTGATGGTTTCTGTAGGTATGTCCAACAGAATAATAAAACCATGTGACAAGGACTCTGCAGCGTTTTGGAATTTACGCACCTTGAAACGTGGAAGAAAACATTTTGAGGGGGTTTTATAAAATATTTTTGATGAGCGCATACACAGGCGTATTATTCACAGAATAATGAACCAAAATTGGAGAGGCGTTTCGAAGCTGCCAACTTGCATTCTCATCACTAGTACTAGTCCGAACTACATTATAAATAAATAAGGGTAACCCGAATGACTACTATTTCAATTCACAAATTCAGATGAAAGACTAAGTAGGTAATTATTTTCAGTGGAAAGAGGATGCCAGAGACCGGCGAATAGGTATCTACCTAATATAAACCTATAGTCCGTGCACTAGAATAATGCCCTCCGACCCTGCCATCTGACGGAGAACGTGGAAATCATTTTCAACACGGAATTCCCCGTTTTTTTTTTCCCCCTGTCCAGTGGCAGCACTTTCCCCCTGTAATCCTTTTTCTAGCTGGGTGTGAACCGTCATAAAAACTTAACTTTTTTCGTTATAAAAAATGATACTGTCATAAAAGCCATAGTGAATGAATGCAGCATTTTCCCGATTTTTGTAAAATCGGACCCTTGAGCGTGACTCCTTTGAGCTGACAGACAAACTCGTGTGTAGTAGGATTTTTCTATGAAATGTTTTCTTGAAAATTAGGAGTACTTTTTTGAAAAGGTACAATGAGGTAAATAAGGAAATTTTTTTGAAGGTAGGTAGGTATAAAAGGAAATTTAAGTGTGGTACGTAAAACTTCTAATCAGAAAAATCCGAATCCTCATCGGAACTGCTATCAGTATCAGAAGCCCCCCAACATTAATGATGAAACTATCGATCTCCGATTCGACTAAGTGATCTTTTTGACAGTAGTCGTCCTCAATTTTGGTTTATTATTCTCTGAATAATACACCTATGTAATCGCTCAGCAAAAAATTTTTATAACCCCCCCCTCAAACTTTTTTCTTTTCCATTTCAAGGTGCGTAGATTCAAAAAATGCAATGTCATGCAAGGCTTCATTTTCGGTCTAAAAAAGTCGTTCTTTCGCACACATGCTCCATTTGGGCCCTAGTTGTGTCCCGAAACTTTTCAGCCCGATCGGAATATTCCCAGGGGTGTTGTGAGTGAAAATGTGTGTAAAAATAGGTACTTTTTGCGTTTTAGCAACATGTTGGTAACATGAGCTTTTGAGGTATCGTTTTCCATGTTTTTGGGGACGAGAAGATCGAATATGAGGTCGATTTTGGCCAAGGAGTCGAAAATTGAGGTTGTACCAGATGTTCAGCTCCCAAAATTGATTTTGTATGAGTCAAAAACCTGCGAAATCGTCTGAAATCACCATCAGTTTGTAGAATAACACTAGAAAAAGTGTCAACACGTGGATCAAGACGATTAAATGGCACTACCAATGATCAAAGTTAATTTGAAAAAAAAAAAAGATCGTACCTACCTAATTTGTGTTTTGGGGGCCAAAATTGGTGGAAACCATCAGAAATAGTTATTTCAATTATTTCACATGAAACAAACAATAAATGTACAGCCAACATTTCTGTAGAATAATAAACCCCATGTGACAAGGACTTTGCAGCGTTTTTTTGGCTGGACTGACATTTCTTCCACTTGAAACCGCTACCAACCAGTCGTTTCCGAAGGTAACTTCTACCATACTTGAGAACTCCGTCACTCGCCAATTCCGCACAAAATGTTTTCAATGAAGGGCACTTTCCAAGCAATGAAGAATTCACGTATCTTGTTTCGTGTAGCAGCATCGGTGAATTAATCAGCATCGATGACCTTCTTGTGCGGTGTGGACTAGGTTGGCGTAACAAACAAAGGTCTCGCCCGATCTGATGTTTGGTTTCCAGCTTGCTTCATAATGTTGCCGACTATAATGTTCCTTCATAATGTCGCCGAGACGCCCGTCGCTGCACTAGTCACATCGCGAACGTTGTATTTCGCGTCATCCTTTCTTCTTCCTCGTAAAATACTGGCACACATTGTACACAATTTCTCGTGCCTGACTCCTTATATCCCTGCCTCTTGCGATAGCAGGTTTCCGGTTTCTTACTGACGATGAATGTTGATGTTCCATCGTGAGATCTGTGTAGGCGACACACGGAAACTGACGGGTACGGGGGATTGTGATGATACTCAGTTCAAAAATAGGATGACGGGGATTGTGATGATACTCACAGCTAAAATAAGAAGGGTTAATACGACGATATAGGTAGGATGGCGAAACGAAAAGCAAGATGCAAACAAGGAAAACAAGATATGGGAACGGAATGAGCTGTTGAGCTGGCTTGGAATGGCAGCACGGCTGCCAACATAACAGAGTAAAAGTCCCAACATTGCATCTCACTCAGGCTGCCGTGCCCTCAGCTTCTCCCACCTCCTATAGGGTGCAGGGTCGGAGGGCATTATTCTTGTGCACCACCTATAGTTACTCTCATGCAATGCATTTTCCCCCTGGTACGTCGTTAGCATCGAATAACTAAAAACGAGTGAAAAGAGAAACAGGAAATCATCACGTAGCTTATCGCCTACCGAGATGCCGGACCCTTCAGTAGAGAGTTTTCGCAAAAGTTTGGCCACTAGGTTGTTGACAGGCTAAGGCCTACATACGAAGGAATAGAGAGTTTTCACAAAAGTTTGGCCACTAGGTCGTTGACGGACTAAGGATCTCCGGGCTAAGGATCTAAGGGGGAAAAAACCGGATGCTAACCTCTTAGATCGTGAAAGTTAGGTCGCTGAACGATCTAAGCTGATTCGATGGGTGACGCTAACGTTAACGTTGAACTGTTCTCATCAAATTCTCATCACTTGAAGATTTCAGTTTAAAAAGCCGTTCTTAGTTTTCATCTTTGCTAGTACAATTATACGGTTGTTCACAGACTAGCCAGGTGCAATTAATTACGATTTTCCAGTCTTAAAGGATCACAGAAACATTTCCTATTACTATTTTCAAATGGAAAATAATGTAGGGTTGCCCATAGACACTCGACAAATTAGCCAAAACACTAAAAGTTTGGCTAATTAAAGTTATTTGGCAAAAATTAGTGGCTAATAGGTAGACATTATTAGCCAAAAAACTGTAAGGTTGTCCATAGACATAGAGAAATTAGCGAGGTACAATTTATTGACATTTTCCAGTCTTCAAGGATCACAGAAATATTTCCTAATACTGTTTTCAAAAAAATATAGATATGTAGGGTTTTTATACAGCAAAAAAACCGAAAATCGAGAGAATAAAGATGCACGCTATCAGGTACACGTACACAACACAAACAAATAATCACAAATGCCATGGAAGAAGGCAATCATGCAATGAGGTTCCCTTGGTGGAAGGTTAGTATGGGAAACGGCCCATACGACCTAGTGCTAGGTCGTTTACGTAGACTGGTGGCATCCAACATTGACGAGCTAAGTTAAGTCGTTCCCACCCAAACATGCGCGTGTGCAGTTCGCACTTTCCTTCGTACTTTCCTTAGCCCGTCAACAGGCTACTAGCCAAACCTTTGCGAAAACTCTCTAATGTGTGAACTGCGTACTAACCTTCCACCAAGGAAACCTCATCACATGGATTGCCTTCTTCCATGGCATTTGTGATTATTTGTTTGTGTTGTGTACGTGTACCTGATAGCGTGCGTCTTTTTTCTCTCGATTTTCGGTTTTTCTGCTGTATAAAAACCCTACATATCTATATTTTTTTGAAAACAGTATTAGGAAATATTTCTGTGATCCTTGAAGACTGGAAAATGTCAATAAATTGTACCTGGCTAATTTCTCTATGTCTATGGACAACATTATAGTTTTTTGGCTAATTTGTCTCGTGTCTATGGACAACCCTACATTATTTTCCATTTGAAAATAGTAATAGGAAATGTTTCTGTGATCCTTTAAGACTGGATAATATTTGTACCTGGCTAGTCTATGCACAACCATATAATTGTACTAGCGAAGATGAAAACTAAAAACGGCTTTTTAAACTGAAATCTTCAAGTGATGAGAATATGATGAGAACAGTTCAACGTTAACGTTAGTGTCACCCATCGAATCAGCTTAGGTCA
>OX940974.1:66919166-66983494 GCA_954871275.1 Leptopterna dolabrata | reverse complement strand
CCTTTGCACGTCACTTGAATGAAACCAGTCATAGCTTCAATTTTGATACTGCAGACAGACAGTTCATTGAATATCTTCATTTTGCCTATTTTTTTCGATAACTCCGTTTATTCTCTGAAATGGGTTTCCACGATTTCGTCGCGAGTGATTTAGTTCGTAAAAATGAATACCTATCACACGTATCACTGCATCAGAAATACTACATATTTGTAGCGATTTCCAGGTTTTTCCAGTATCCATCAGACCTGTTAACATCAGCTGTTCTTACTAATCAAGTAATTTTATTTGCTGATGATACTGCTTTATTGGTCGAGGGTACCGATTGGCCCAATGTGTTCGGGCGAATGCAGGACCTGCTGTAGTCAGCCGATAGATGAAGAATGATTTGGACAAGAAACGCAAGCAAAACGAAATACATGCTGATAATGGTACAGCAGGGTACAGATGTTATATTATATCTACCGCATCTAGCGATCCACCAGAACCGTGTGGTGTTCCTGTACATGCGATCTACCGACTCCCAGCGACGTTATACCTATGTTACTTACTAAATAAAAACCTTATTGGTGTCCTCTCTCAAATCGGAAATAATGGTGCTGCCAGCCGCAATTTCGTTTTGAATTACTGGAAGTTACGATCCCATCTATCCACTTTAAAAATCCTTCGTTCCAATATTCCGTCGGCTATTTTACAGTCAAAATCTTTTACAGTTTTAAAGTCAATTGAGGAGCGAGAGGAAGTATCGGTACATCGGTAGATACCGAGAGGTAGATATCATACGACAACAACGACTGTTAGGTATATATCATAATATAAAATCTGTACCCTAATAAGAAATAATAATCGAGCAGGATCTAAAAATACGTTCTTCCTCAACACGGTCATCGACTGATGGCTGCAAAATATCCTTTTTTCTTGTGCGAGTGTCTTCTTACAAATGCCTAGGTATTTTTAATGAACGCTCACTTCTCCTGGTGAGATCATGTAGAATATATTCTACTGAAACTCGTGAAATTTCTCCCTATTTTCTACAATATCCGTAGTTTGATGTCATCAAATGACACTACCTGGAGCATATTATGCTCTAGATCTAGACCGTGTGATGGACCCCGTCACCCGCCTTGCGGGGACAACCGGCATACACAGGGCTTCTACAGCCGGCCATGGCATAGTCCATAGGTAAGTTGGCGTCTCTTCCTTATCTCACGACCAACCTGACCGAGACGAGCCATTCTGCTTCCATTCTGCTTCCAAGCGCCCTACAGGTGAGTAATATCGTTCTTCTCAACCTACTCAACTCGATAGTTATTCCGATCGCATCCCAATTAAACCCTCCCGTCCCCCCCTGTAATTTCTACCGCCTACTTACATGATCACTGAAGACGTTGAAGAACCTTTGTACGAAAGGAAGGCTAGAAATATATATATATCTACTGTCCAAAATACTAACTTCTCGGTGTGTTCTTTTGTAACTATAGTCCCCTTTCCCCAGGGAACAAGATACTATACAAGTGAGGCAACAGTCTTCTCACATGGTAGCAGAGCTAAATTCGCGGTCCACAAACGCTCAAATAGCTCCCACACACCAAAAAAAAATTCTTTTCTCCTCTTTCTCTACCCCTTTTTGTAGAGACTTGTCAGGATAGCTACTAATCCATATTGCATTATCTGTGTACTTATACACGGATTGCTTATTCGAAAGGATTGTGTAATCCTTTCCTAACTACACTACACGAACTCAGTCCAACTTCCCTACGGTACCCCAGGTTGGATTCTAAACTAACTACAACCTGATTATTCTCATCTCAAAAACACATGCGCACGCACGCATATTTTTTCAGTTAAAAATCTAGGTCATTCGACGGTTTTTACGTTGGCGCATTCGCAGTCTCTACTACTGATACGAATGCAACGAAACTCATAAGGGACCAACTAGGACCTAATCCTGAACTAACTTCAGAATTTGAGTCAATTTGGACAATTGGGTCATGATCTATGGCTGTTCGCAAAAATGCGTACACACATTATATTCAACTAGGTATCTGAAGGAGCTGAAATTTCCTTTTTTTCGGTGGATTTGTGTTCAACGGGGTCGAAAATGGGGAATCCCGCTGTTTCTTCCTCAAAATAATTAAAACTGTCTAAAAAGCCTAAACACAAAAACATACCTACCATCAAAATCCCAGTCAATTTGGACCAGTGGGTCGTGAGTTATGTGGCGACGTTTTTCACGTTTGCGCAAGCGCAGTCGCTGCTAGTGACACGAATGCGAAAAAAATCGTATGTGACCACCTAGGACCTAACCCCGAACTACCATCAAAATGTGAGTCAATTTGGAAAACTGGGTCGTGAGTTATGGCGGATTGCAGAAATGCATACACACACATACACTCAACTATGTGGGCAGGGCAGTCGGACGAGAAGCCCCAGCCTGAAATGGCTGTTACTTCACTTTTTTTTAAACTTACTCAACTACCTGAAGGAGCTGAGGTTTCCCACTTTTCGATGGATTTGTGTTCAGCGTGGGGAAATCCGCCTCTCCCCCCTCAACATCTAGAAAATTGTATACAAATAGTAAAAACGGGAACATAAGGGCCTCGGCCACTTCTGAGGGGCCGAGCCTAAAAACTGTGTTTTGGAGGGAGGGAGTGACGCCCTAATAATCACGATATTTACTGCTATCGATACTACCTACCAATATTTCTTTCGATGCTTCCAATATTTTACATGAGACCAAAGGATCGATATTATCGTGATATCGATAGAAAATATCGAGAAACTTGCCGAAGCGGTAAATCCCCCCCCCCCCCCCCCCCGTTTTCGTTTTCCCAGCTGAGAGAAATTAAATTAACTTTGTAGAGAAATGTCTCAATAAAATAGGTTGAATCTCTGAAATAGTATGTAGGTACATGTTGCGTCTACATTTTGTTGAAAATTATTATACCCACTAGATGTGTTCATGTAGACACAAGATGAAACGAACTTGTCTTATCTAGGGTCCGCATTTATGACGAATCAGTAGAATATACTAGGTAAGTGGAAATAATGGGATGTAATGGATGTAAAATGGGATGGGAAATGATGGGATATGTATTATTAAGGTACATAATTATCACGTTACACAATTATGGAATAAATATTTTAAATTGCCTAGTATGATTGATGAACAACGGTATCGAAACATCATGGGGGGGGGGGGGGGGGGGGGTGATAACTGCCGCCAGTGATCAGGATGATTCATGCCAAAGGCTAAAGGTGAAATTAAGCAATACAGCTCAAGTTTTAATGAAAACATGCATCTAAAAAAATGAAATCATAAGCTACGAATAAAATGCAGATGAGTACCGCAAATGCCTTCAGGAAGACGAGACACTGGACGATTCCGTCGATAGGCTCGCCGGAGAGGCAGAAGCTGCCAGCGAGATGTTTGGCCCGTGATGACACGACCGTCACCGCGCCACACTTTCCGGCACCCTGCATCCTCGAAGTCTTTCGCAGTTTTTTCAACCTACGAACTGAACTCGAACCGCGATCTGTGAGTGAGATACCATTTAGCCAAGCCACCTCATCAGGCCCTACGACCACAACTGCGATGTAGTTAGGTAGTAACAAGTCGGATTTTAACTGGCTATTTGACTAATGAATTATATTTAATTGGCTATATAAAACGATTTTATTTTTATTAAAGTACCACACAACAGTGACAAAGTTTTTTCGGTTATCTCGCGAGTTTTATGTGTGCTGCTGCTGCTGCATCACTATTATGCCGGTGCGTGGGAGAACATATGCTGTTCTCTTATGAATGCCTCCGTAGTGATTTCACGAAAGTCAAACACAAAAAAAGCCTTGTCAGTTTCCCTCTGAAAAGGCTGTTTAGTGTTTTTTTGTTTGTTTAACAGAGCGTTTTTTTTAACGGAGGGAGGGAAGGAGGGGGAGGGAAGGAGGGAGAGGGATGGAGGGAGATATGGCGGGAGAGGGAGGGAGGGAGATGGAGAAAGGAAGAGGGAGGTATGGAGGGGGACGGTGGTAGGGAGAGGGGGAAGGAGAGAGGGGGAGGGAGAGAGCGTGATTGTTGTTGAATCACCATTAAAGGTTTTATAGGAGAACAGCGAGTGTTGATACCAATACTAGCAGTTGACCAATACTAGCAGTCGTACAAGTACTCGGTCATCAAAACGCATCCACACCATCCACACATCCACAAAAAAAAACCACCCACACATAGGCCTCATTGATCTTGAGAGTACACACTGAACTCAAATAGTGTACAGGACGTCTCTTTACACAATAAGCGTCTTGAATCTGGCCAGGGTTGGAAACAAAATGTCTGGGCCCACGTTAAACTACATCAATCAGATACGTAAAAGGTTCATAGGGGTAACTCAATTTTGTTCAACTCGGTAGGGTGACAACACCCCCCCCCCCCCCCCCACCACCACCACACCCAACCGCCCACTACTACCGAATACTAAGAAAAATAAGGGATTGTGTTTGTGAGTCAAAATTGCTGAAATCGCAAAACAATAACTACTTACTTTCAGAAGAAGGGAAAAAACACTGCAATAAATTACGCAAGTTCTTTCCTGGTGCACTTACGCGGAAATATCAGGGATTCGACGAAAAACTTGAACTCTCCAAGAAATTAAAAGTCCTTGTCACATGGGTTTTGCCTACAGAGAAATGATGGCCGTTCATTTATTGTTACTTTCATTTGTAATAATGGGAATATTTTTTTTATGGTTCCACCAAATTTGGCCCCCAAAACCACAGATTAGGCTCCTATTTATTTTGGTTTATTATTTTCAATAATGAACCATTGGAATTGAGCATGAAAAAAAAAATGCTAACCCCCTCAAAATTTGATGGTTTACGTTTCTATTGCATTTTGTTGGTAGATACTTCTGAAACTTGAACAAACGTTGAAGTATTATTGATGGGTAAATTATTACACAGTGGAAAATTATTACACACCGGCAAATTATTACACAATGGTAAATTATTACACAACAGCTCATACACTCAGAAGGGGCTGGATTTTGTTGATAGGTACTTTTGCAACTAGAACAACCGCTGAAGTATTATTGATGGGTAAATTATCACACAATGGAAAATTATTATACAATGGAAAATTATTACACAACGGTAAATTATTACGCAACGGCTCATCTACCAAGAAGGGGCTGGATTTTGTTGATAGGTACTTTTGCAACTTGAACAACCGTTGAAGTATTATTGATGGGCAAATTATTACACAACGGTTCATTATTCTATCTCCGTAGAAGGGGAACCTATACAGGTAAATTATTACACAACGGTTTAGGTAGGAACCTAGTAACGAGTAGGGGGATAGGTACTAACCTACGGAGGGTCCGCGATCTGCATAATATGTATAGAATATATCATATGTTATATAGAAGGGTTATCTATACGGAGACCTGTGATCTGTGTGTAACAGGAGGGTATTCTGTACAAAACAATAAACCGTTGTGCAGGGATTTGCAGCGTTTTTCTTTTTTTTTTTTAGAAATTATCTTTGATCATTGATAGTGCCACTTAATGGTCTTGATTCACCTGCTAACTGTTATTATACAAATTCATGGTGATTTCAGACAATTTCCTAGGTGTCTGACTCATAAAAAATGAATTTTGTGAGCTGAAGCTTGTTCCTCAATTCAACCTCAATGCTAAATTCTCTCACGCTTTGGTCAAAATC
This sequence comes from Leptopterna dolabrata, assembly GCA_954871275.1. NCBI lineage: Eukaryota > Metazoa > Arthropoda > Insecta > Hemiptera > Miridae > Leptopterna > Leptopterna dolabrata. The sequence goes on along the minus strand of OX940974.1, from coordinate 66,977,781 downwards.
AACTTTCTCGCCCTAAAAAACGTGGAAAAATATATCTCACAACCTCATGTTAACTAAAACCTCAAAAACAACCCTCGAAAATATATTTTGTTTACACCCTACACCCCCCCTCCCACCAGAACACACACCCCTGGGTGTATTCCGTCGGGCTGCCAAGGTTCGAAGCACAACTAGGGCCCAACAGTGCCCCAACCTGTGTGCGGAAGAATGACCATTTTAGACCAAAATTTTACGTGAACTTAAGGCTTGAAATTCGTTAGAACGTCAACTATCCAATTTTTTATCAAAATCGACTTCATATTCGGTCGTCTCGTCCAAAAAGCATGGAAACCGATACCTCAAAAGATCATGTTACTAAAACACAAAAAATTCCTATTTTTACAACCATTTTCACTAATAACACCCCAGGGTATATTCCGATCGGGCTGCAAAGTTTCGCGACACAACTAGGGCCCAAATGGAGCCTGTGCGCGAAAGAACAAATTGTTTAGACCGGAAATGAATTAGTTATGCGTGCAGCGGACGGCGCACGGACATAGCATTTTGGTTTATTATTCTGCGAATAATACACCTATGTAATCGCTCAGCAAACAATTTTTATAAAATCCCCTCAAAATTATTTCTTTTCCGTTTCAAGGTGCGTAGATTCCAAATATGCAATGTCCGTCCGCCGTACCATTCATACCGGCTTCATTTTCGGTCTAAAAGATTTGCTCTTTCGCACAACGGCTTCATTTGGGCCCTAGTTGTGTCCCGAAACATTGCAGCCTGACCGGAATATACCTAGGGGTGTTATGAGTGAAAATGGGTATCAATATAGGCACTTTTAGCGTTCTAGTAACATTTTAGCAACACGAGCTTTTGAGGTATCGTTTTCCGCGTTTTTGGGACGAGAAGACCGAATATGATGTCAATTTTGACCTAAGAATGGAAAATTGAGGTTCTAACGAAGTTTCAGCCTTAAATTTACATTAAATTTTGGTCTAAAATCGTCGTTCTTCTGCATACAGCATGGGCCCCCATTTGGGTACACATTTTGGTCCTAGTTGTGCTCCAAAGCTCGGCAGCCCGATCGGAATACACCCAGGGGTGTTATGGGAGAAAAATGGGTGTCGAGGTTTTTTGAGGTTTTAGTGAACATGAGCTAGTAATGCATTGGTTTCCATGTTTTTTAGGGCGAGAAGACCGAACAGGAAGTTCATTTTGACCAAAGAGTGAAGAACTGAGGTTGTAACGAAGGTTAAGCACCCGAACTTCATTTTTTATGAGTCAAAAACCTGGAAATTGCATGAAATCACCGTAAATTTGTACAATAACACTAGAAGTAGTATCAACAGGAGAATCAATACAATAAATTGGTACTATCAATGATCAAAGATAATCTGTAAACGAAAAGCCGAGCCTAATTCATGTTTTTAGGACCAAAATTGGTGGAAAACATTCTTAAAAAACGCTGCTAAGTCCTTGTCACATGGGTTTATTATTCTATTGGACATACCTACAGAAATGTTGGCTGTTTATTTATTGTTTCTTTCATATAAAATAATTGAAACAGCTATCTCTGGTGGTTTCCACCAATTTTGGCCCCCAAAACACAAATAAGGTACGTTCTTTTTTTTTCTTTTTTCTAAATAAATTATATCTGATCATTGATAGTACCATTTAATCGTCTTGATCCACCTGTTGACACTTTTTCCAGTGTTATTCTACAAATTGATGGTGATTTCAGACGATTTCCCAGGTTTTTGACTCATAAAAAATCAATTTCGGGAGCTGAACATCTGGTAGAACCTCAATTTTCTATTCTTTGGTCAAAATCGACTTCATATTCGGTCTTCTCGTCCCCAAAAACATAAAAAACGATACCTTAAAAGCTCATTTTACTACTATGTTACTAAAACACAAAAAGTACCTATTTGTATACACATTTTCACTCATAACACCCCTGGGTATATTCCGATCGGGCTGAAAAGTTTCGGGACACAACTAGAGCCCAAATGGAGCATGTGTACGAAAGAACGATTTTTTTAGACCGAAAATGAAGCCTGTACACGTGATACGGCGGACGGCGTACGGACATTGCATTTTTGGAATCTACGTACCTTGAAACGGAAAAGAAAAACGCTGCAAAGTCCTTGTCACATGGGTTTATTATTATATTGGACACACCTACAGAAAGGTTGGGTGTTCATTAATTGTTTCTTTCATGCGTAATAATCGAAATAGCTACTTCTGATGGTTTCCATTAATTTTGGCCCCCAAAACACAAATTAGGTACGCTCTTTTTTTCTTTTTTTTTAAAACTATCTTTGATCATTGGTAGTGCCATTTAATCGTCCTGAACCACGTCTTGACACTTTTTCCAGTGTTATTATACAAACTGATGGTGATTTCAGACGATTTCCCAGGTTTTTGACTCATAAAAAATCAATTCTGGGAGCTGAACATTTGGTAGAACTCAATTTTCCACTCTTTGGTCAAAATCGACTTCATATTCGGTCTTCTCGTCCCCAAAAACATAGAAAACGAGATCTCAGAAGCTCATGTTACCATCATTTCGCTAAAACGCAAAAAGTACCTATTTTTACACACATTTTTACTCATAACACCCCTGGGTATATTCCGATCGGGCTGAAAAGTTTCGGGACATGTGTGCGAAAGAACGATTTTTTTAGACCGAAAATGAAGCCTGTACACGTGATACGGCGGACGGCGTACGGCGGACGGACATTGCATTTTTGGAATCTACGCACCTTGACACGAAAAAGAAAAAAAAATTTTGAGGGGGTGTTATAAAAATTTTTTGCTGAGCGAATACATAGGTGTATTATTCACAGAATAATAAACCAAAACGCTGCAAAGACCTTGTCACATGGGTTTATTATTCTGCTGGACACATCTACAGAAATGTTGGCTGTTCATTTATTGCTTCTTTCATGTGTAATAATTTACATAGATATTTCTGATTGTTTCCACCAATTTTGGCCCCCAAAACACGAATTAGGTACGCTCTTTTTTTCTTTTTTTCCCCAAATTATCTTTGGTCACTAGTAGTGATATTCAATGGTCTTGATGCACCTGTTGACACTTTTTCCAGTGTTACTATACAAATTGATGGTGATTTCAGACAATATCCCAGGTTTTTGACTCATAAAAAATCAATTTCGGGAGCTGAACATCTGGTAGAACCTCAATTTTCTACTCTTTGGTCAAAATCGACTTCATATTCGGTCTTCTCGTCCCCATAAACATGAAAAACGATACTTAAAAGCTCATTTTACAGACATGTTACTAAAACACAAAAAGCACCTATTTTTATACACATTTTCACTCATAACACCCCTGGGTATATTCCGATCGGGCTGAAAAGTTTCGGGACACAACTAGGGCCAAAATGGAGCATGTGTGCGAAAGAACGATTCTTTTAGACCGAATTGAAGCATGTACACGTGATACGACGGACGGACATAGCATTTTTGGAATCTACGCACCTTGAAACGGAAAAGAAAAAATTTTGAGGGGGTGTTATAAAAATTTTTTGCTGTGCGAATACATAGGTGTATTATTCACAAAATAATAAACCAAAATCGATTTTGGGGGCAGAACCATTGGTAGAACCTCAATTTTCCACTCTTTGGTCAAACTTGACGTCACATTCGGTCTTCCTGTCCCAAAAAACAGGGAAAACGATACATCAAACGCTCATGTTACTAACATGTTACTAAAACACAAAAAGTACCTATTTTTATTCCCATTTTCACTCATGGCACCCTTGGGTATATTCCGATCTGGCTGCAAAGTTTCGGGACACAACTAGGGCCCAAATGGAGCTTGTGTGCGAAAGAACGAATTTTTTAGACCGAAAATGAAACAGGTACACGTGATATGGACATTGCATTTTTGGAATCTACTCACCTTGAAACGTAAAAGAACCAATTTTGAACGGGTGTTAAAAAAAAATTTTCTGAGCGGTTACATAGGTGTATTATTTACAGAATAATAAACCAACAGCCATTTCAATCGTTGCACATGAAAGAAATAATAAATGAACAGCCAACATTTCTGTAGTATGTCCAGTAGAATAATAAACACATGTGACAAGGACTTTGCAGCGTTTTCACCCATAACACCCTTGGTTATATTCCGAAAATGAAGGCGATGTGCATGATACGGCGGACGGGCATTGCGTTTTTGGAGAGTTTGTTATAAAACTTTTTGCTGAGCGAATACGTAGGTGTATTATTCACAGAATAATAAACCAAAATGCGTTTTTTTTATACCGAAAACGAAGTAGTTATGCATGATACGATGGACGGCGTACGGCGGACGGACACTGCATTTTTGGAATCTACGCACCTTGAAACGTAAAAGAAAAAATTTTCGACGGGGTGTTATAAAATTCTTTTGCTGAGCGAATACATAGGTGTATTATTCACCGAATAAATGACCAATGTGATGAGGAACTACTTAACGATTGAAAAGTTTCTCAAACTCGCTTCCTAAGTAAAATAAAGGGGGGTTGGGAATGTCTCTTGGGACATCCTTTATACATATAATCGTCAGAAAGAATGAGGTTTGCTTCATAGCATAATAGGAACCTGATTTAAACCCAACCACTACCTACTGTAGCTAGCTACAAGACAGCAACTTCCCGCTTGATTTCTGACGTTCAATTTATTTTTAGTAATATTATCAAGTAAGCAAAACGCTGCAAAGTCCTTGTCACACGGGTTTATTACCTATTCCACAGAAATGTAGGCGGTTTATTTATTGTTTCTTTCATGCGAAATAATTGAAATAGCTATTTCTAATGGTTTCCACCAATTTTGGCCTCCAAAACACGAATAAGGTACGCTCTTTTGGTTTATTATTCTGTGAATAATACACCTATGTAATTGCTCAGCGAAAAAAATGCGATGCCGTAAAGCTGGGTTTACACTAAAACTGAACGAGAACTGAAGGCGGCTCGCCCCACTCGCGCTATTTGTCGCTCTGAATTGCGCTCTGTTTAGGGTAGTGCGAAATTTCATTCGAAGCGAGTAAGTTTCGCCCGAGTGACTTTAGCGAGGGAGTTTCACTAGTGTAAACCCAGCTTAAGGGGCGTCTAGCCGCCAATGGTTTGTGTTCATGACGGTACGTTTATTGTCGAATGAAATCTGGGGGACACCCCCAGACCCCCGGATTATAACAGTTCAGATCGAGGATCAAAGCAAGGAAACATGTAACATGTTTTTCGAATAGGTACATGATAACAGAGGATATGGAGACATGTAGAATAACGTCTGCCAATTCGAGTAGGCACTATAGCTTCCTCACTTGAATCACATGAACGTATAGACTAGTTGGGTAGGTTCGTTATGATACAGGACCATCTGCGATCCAACCCGCGTGTACCCTCAAAATTTCAGCTCTCTACGACTATTTTTCGCGTAGTTAGAAGCGTTATAAGGAAACGGTCAACATTTCATGTTAGCGCATGCGGAGAGGGAAATAACAGTAAGATTCCAATGAAGTTCATACGGAACCATCAAAGTATTATACTGATCGACCCTCCAAATGTGAACTCATTTCAACGATAATTAAGGTAGTTATGGGCACTCCAAGTATTTCACGTTTGCGCATGCGCAGACTAAATGATTTTTATGATTTTGAAAAGGGACCATCTGCGATCCATCTCGCGTATACCCTCAGAATTTCAGCTCTCTACGACTATTTATCGCGTAGTTAGAAACATTACAAGGAAATGGTCATTTCATGTTCGCGCATGCGTAGATCAAAGTTACATTACCATTCCAATGAAATTGATTTGGAGCTACCAAAGTATTATTCCTGACTGACCCTCCAAGTTTGAATTGATTTCAACGATATTTCGGGTAGTCATGGGTGTTGCAACGAATTATCACAGACAGACAGACACGGAACCAAATATGTTCCTCGATGTCTGAAACGGAAAATGGTATTGGAAATTTTCATTTTGGAGGACATGAACTTTTTTTTACTCAATCACGAATCCAAGGCATCCTACCTTCGGTAGTGAGGAAGCAAAAAAACGTCGTGGGATTTCCAAGCCTCGGACCAGCGACCTAACGCAATGTCATGTAATACCAGCTGCTTTTGGCGTTTTTCGGGTAGGTAGAACCCCCTCGGTAGTTTTCGGCGGAGTGGGGTCTGGCCATGCTCTCCTCGGAGTTGGGTGGCAGGAGTGGGGTAGAGGGAGAGCTGTGCGGGCGACGGGGAGGGGAGCCGAGTTCACCTGGACTGGACGGGGACGTTTTCCAGCCTGGTTTACTCCGGTAAAAACATGTTCCACATTAAAATTTTTATAACACCTCAAAAATTTTTCTTTTACGTTTCAAGGTGTATAGATTCCAAAAATGCGATGTCCGTCCACCGTGCGCCGCGCCGTACCCCGTCCACCGTATCGCGTGTACCGGCTTCATTTTCGATCTAAAAAATTTCTAACTAAAAAATTTAGATCTAAAAACTTTCGCACACATGCTCCATTTGGGCCCTAGATGTGTCCCGAGACTTTACATCCAGACCGGAATATACCTAGGGGTGTTACGAGTGAAAATGGGTATAAAAATAGGTACTTTTTGTGTTTTAGTAACATGTTAGTAACATGAGCTTTTGAGGTATTGTTTTCCATGTTTTTAGGACGAGAAGCCCGAATATGAAGTTGATTTTGACCAAAGAGTGGAAAATTGAGGCTCTAAGGAAGTTTCAGCCTTAAATTTACGTTAAATTTTGGTCTAAATCGTCCTTTTACCGCACACAGTTCGGGTCCCCATTTGGGTCCTAGTTGTGCTCCGAAATACGGCAGCCCAATCGGCATACACCCAGGGGTGATATGGGAGAAAAATGAGTGTAAAAATACACAGCCAAGGTGATGGCACAGGAGCTTCCTCGTCACAATCAGAGTGACCCATTATAAAATAGAACAGACTCGGAAGCAAAATAACATAACATAACATTACACTACATAACATAACATTACATTACATTACATAACGTGAAATATACATATTACATAACATTACATTACATAACATAACATTACATAACATTACATGAAATATACATATTACATAACATTACGTCCATAATACATTACGTCCATTATACATGATTGCGAAAGTTATGCGTGTTTGAAGAATTTCACGTTAGCGCATGCGCAGGGCGAACCGCTGGCTCTATCATGTTGAAATTTATATGGGACCTCAATGGGCCCTACCCGCTTAATCCCTGAGAATTACATTGAAATTGAATCTATTTCACGCCAGCGCATGCGCAGAGCGCACCGAGGGTCCGATCATGCTGAAATTCATACTGGAACTCAGTAGGCCTTGTCCAAACAACCCTTGAAAAATTGAGCGAAATTGAATCAAAATTGTGAAAGTTATGCGTGTTTGTTGAATTTAACGTTAGCGCTTGCGCAGGGCGTACCGCTGGATCAATCATGTTGAAATTTGTATGGGACCTCAAAGGGCCTTATCCGCACCATCCCTCAAAATTTGAGCTGAATCAATTCAAAATCGTGGAAGTTATGGCTGTAACAAGGAAATGCGGACAGACAGACTCACAGACTCACAGAACCACAGACCGACAGACACGGAACCAAATTTGTTCAGTAGGCTTTGAAACGCAAAATGCAAGTGGAAATTTTGATTTCTGAAGACAAAAATTTTTTGGCTCACGAAAGTGAACACAAGGCTTCCGCTGCTTCGCAGACTCGGAAGCAATAGGGGTTTTCGAGAGAGTTTTGAGGTTTTAGTGAGCATGAGCGTGAGGTATCGTTTTCCATGTTTTTTTAGAGCGAGAAGACCGAATATTTGGTTGATTTTGACCGAAGAGTGAAGAATTGAGGTTGTAAGGAAGGCTAACCTCCCGAAATTCATTTTTTATGAGTCAAAAACATGGGAAATTGTCTGAAATCACCATATATTTGTACCTATAATAAGTAATAACACTAGAAGTAGTATCAGCAGGTGAGTCAAGACAAATGGTACTATCAATGATCAAAAATAATCTGTTGAAAGGAAGAGCCGAGCCTAATTCGTGTTTTTGGGGGCCAAAACTGGCGGAAACCATCAAAAATAGCCATTTCAATAATAATTGCACATGAAAAAAACAATAAATTAACAGCAAAAATTTCTGTAGGTATGTCCAGGAGAATAATAAACCCATGTGACAAGGACTTTGAAGCGTGACAAGGGCCATTTTGACTATTTCCTCCAATGGGCTATTTGCACGAAGAATACATTTTGAAACGATTGGTTAAGTTGTGTGTTGGGAGTGGCATGGTAACGAAACTAGAGATTTTGTGAAAGAAATTGTCTTGAGTAGAAACCCTGCTTTTAAAATCGAAGCATTCAAAACGTGGCAATGGCCAAGTCATCATTGAAGGAGGCTGTAGCTCTAGCCAACAAGCGCGCTCAGAACGTCGCTGGTAATCACCCGCCTTTAATTTTCAGATTTTATTTGGTTTACGGTGAATCCAGTAAATCGAACAGTGATTGCTTTAATGAAAGTTGTACAGTTACCTATGTGCTTTCGATTTAAAACAAACTTCAAAAAATGTATGCCCATAGTCCACTATGAACGTCCCCGGGTCTACATTTCACCTTCAAGGTACAAAGTATAATACCGCACAATGATCTAACATCGCAGCTGCTGTTTATTTATCAGGAAGGGCCTAACCGTGTCTCGAAGACCTTGCATAATATTTTTTGTCTGAACTAGGTATCATGAACGTGCCTACTGAATAGTAAGAAAATTAGGTATGAAACGACTTAGAATAAATAACACAAATCACGATTTTTACGTGTTAATATAAAGAATAAAGTGTACAATAAAAATAAAGTTTTCAAATTGATAGTCAGTTTCGTTTAATTAAGACTACCGACTGATGGCGATGGGTGCGTGTAGGTATTAAAAATGCAGGCATTCGTCCTGAGGAATTACACTGTTGTTTTTGTTGAATACTGCTTCCGTTAAAATCAGTTTGCGTTATATTATTGAGGGACATACGTTAGATTTTAGAATCAACGCTACCGCTTAATTCACTATACTGCCAAGTTCAAGTTGGTTGACATCAATCAAATGGATCGATGGAATATTCCACACAAAAATGTATGTGTTGAACTGAATATAAAGTAAAGTCGCGTTTCTTTGAGTTTTACTCCCGACTTATGCTCCTAAGTGCCCCAGAGGTCGAAGTCATCAGCTCCTAGCGGGAGATATATTCAGTTAAACTGAATATATCTCAACTAGAACTTTAAAAAAAACGTTGCAATATGATGGGTATGGTATTAGAAGAGGGCAAAACTCTTTTTGGTTTATTATTCTGTGAATAATACACCTATGTATTCGCTCAGCAAAAAATTTTTATAACACCCCCTCAAAATTGTTTCTTTTCCGTTTCAAAGTGCGTAGATTCCAAAAATTCAATGTCCGTCCGCCGTCCGCCGTATCACGTGGACAGGCTTCATTTTCGGTCTAAAAAATTCGTTCTTTCGCACACATGCTCCATTTTGGCCCTAGTTGTGTCCCGAAACTTTGCAGCCCGATCGGAATATACCCAGGGGTGTTATGAGTGAAAATGTGTATAAAAATAGGTACTTTTTGTGTTTTAGTAACATGTCTGTAAAATGAGCTTTTAAGATATCGTTTTTCATGTTTTTGGGGACGAGAAGACCGAATATGAAGTCGATTTTGACCAAAGAGTAGAAAATTGAGGTTCTACCAGATGTTCAGCTCCCGAAATTGATTTTTTATGAGTCAAAAACCTGGGAAATCGTCTGAAATCACCATCAATTTGTAGAATAACACTGGAAAAAGTGTCAACAGGTGGATCAAGACGATTAAATGGTACTATCAATGATCAAAGATGATTTGGGGGAAAAAAAAGAGCGTACCTAATTCGTGTTTTGGGGGCCAAAATTGGTGGAAACCACCAGAAATAGCTATTTCAATTATTTTATATGAAAGAAACAATAAATAAACAGCCAAAATTTCTGTAGGTATGTCCAATAGAATAATAAACCCATGTGACAAGGACTTTGAAGCGTTTTTTCATTCCTAGCTGCATAAGTACCATGACGCAACTGACCCCACTAACGCCTGGAGAATCACAGTGCGGGGGGGGGGGGGGGGGGGGGTAGTATCAGCATCCGAAATACATCTGCGTCATGCGCAATCTTTCCACCCATTTTATGGCATATTTTTGAGGGGAAAATCGGCACAATGGTGATTCTCCCATTGCCGAATTACGACTGAATCGTTAGAAAACAACAATATTTTACGTGTAATCACAGAACAAACATAGGGTATCCTGCGGCAGGCAATTTTTGCATAACATCCATCACATTATCTATTTACTGCAGTCTGATGTTGATATGGCATTGGCACTGGATGAAATAATTTCCGCTTTGACCACCTTTTGTCAACGTACTTATTTCTTGTATGAGCTGTCACATTTGAGAGGCATACTTAACACTCTGCTGGGTTGAGAAAAGGAGAGTAGGGTGAGAGGTAGTTGATAGTGTGTGAGTAAGAATCCACTAACCGTATAAATATTTTAATATGAATATGTTTTTGGTCTGGGGGACAATCCGAAATTTCCGACATTAAAAAAAATGTAACGCTGTGAGCCCCCAGAAGCTAACTGATTTCACTCCTCTTTTGTCCTACGAGGATGAAATTCGAAATGGAGCCTCTTTAGGACTGGTGAGTAAGAATGACAAGTTTCCCTCCCAAATCAGCTGAGTGAGCCTTACTTCAGTCCCAAAATGTCTCCGTTTTCATGGAAAAACATTGATGATATGCAGTACGGTAGGTAGCTACTGTCAATTTGTGCGTCCAAAAATCATGTCCGTGATTCAATGTTTTTCCGTGAAAGCGGAGAAAACGCGGTTTTTCTTAGGCTTTCTCCTACTACACTGTACTTCCCCCTGCGGTTCCTCTTACGAGGAGATGTGGCTTGCGCATTAAACAAACGTCCGCCGTCAAAATTCACTGTCAGATGAAACATTCGAATCACTGTTAGAGTTGAAACAAAAATCTGATAGACAGTACGGTCAATCAGTTAAATAGTGATGTTAGCGCTTTCTATTTTGCCTCATTACCTATCCATTGACTTCAAGGACTGTTTTCCTCACAACTTTTCTTCACAACTCGATAAACAGCCAGAACGATGTAGCCAAGCAAATCAATCAACATCAAGAATAAGCCGATTACAGTTTCGGAAATCACTGGGTGCACTTGTTTGATTTAATGCAACCGAGTAAACTGTACCAAATTGATTATTATTGTATGATTAATCAGGGTGATTGGATCTGTACATGAACACTAACAAAAAAATATGATATTAAAAAATCAGAAGAAGTCTGAACATTTGATAGATATCATATTACTGCACACAATAAACTAGAATGCCTCGTTATTCCCAAATGATGATTCAGTATAACTGGAAATACATCGTGCCAATTTTCAGCAAATAATGATAAGCAATTTACCGGAAGATAAATGAGGGATTATAGTATTAATAACGACGTAGGTGACGGGTAGGGATGCAGAGACGCCGTGTGCAAAATACATTAATGACTCTTGAAATTACAGAATAACATCTATAGCAACGTTATCAGGAAGCAGTTTTCAGGGGTAATATATTTTCGTTTAATATTGTAGAATAAAAATAAGAAAGGGAGAACAAATAGAAATTCTCACAGGGAGTTGATACTTTAGAACCCTCTATAATTTTTTAAGATTCGTAATCATTCATACTATGAAAATATCGATTGATAATCGACTCATGTTCAAGAGCTACTTTAGCACTGATCCAATATTCACTGGAAGCATAAAATACGAATAACCAGACGAATGGCATGTCACCAAAGTTTTTCGTACTTGAATCTGAGTACCCGGTGAATTTGGCTTGCCTGGAACCAATATTTTTGTCAAGGCCCTACTGTCAAGACCAATCTTGAACATTGCAGCAGAAATCCACCATTCCTTAACAATCACCACTTCGCTCTCTGTCTTAAACGCCCGAGAATAATTGAGTATTATGAATAATCCCAAATTATTTTGAAAAATCGATTTCATTACACTGATGTTGACTTTTCTATAATGTCGAAAACAATCACAATGATGGGTTTGACGATACTGAACTTATTCTATTAGATTTTTTGAATGCAGAGTTCAGCTGTGAGTACTAATATTCATGATAACTTTCATTAAATTCGTCTTCGTTACAAAATAATTTCAATATGGGAAGTCTTATCTACAATGCCATATTTCACGTTTGTTCCAACTCATTTCGTTTTATATGACTTCATAAGGCGCTATGGTATTACGGCATACATTGGTTTGGCAGCACTATTTTACATATACAGAAGCCCCCTCCCTCCCCGTTTCCTATTTTGCTTGGGAAGAGGACTTTTTTCTAAAGTATGAAGAACTGATTTTTCAATGTATGAGCAAATTGGCAAAATAGGTACTTATTCCAACTCAGAAATTACATTTAAGGAGGGCAAAACGGACCGAATTCAACAGCTCACCCAAGGAAGAAAGTGAAAATAAAAGGGGGAAAAATTGGATCACAGGCGAAGTTACGCTATCTCATAGCTGAGCCATCACAATAAATTGACAGTTTTCGTAGGAGACCCCACGACAGTTTTTCAGAGTACTAGGTACTTCACGAATTTCTGAACTCGATGTATCAATCATGGAATATCAAGGTGCAAAACTCAAATCTGATGCTAATGTTGTCAGAAAATTATTCAACCGTTAGAAAACTGAGATTGTTGAAACAAATCACTTCGGGATAGCATAATATGGAATGGCGTCAAGGTTTTGGGTAGAGAAGTATACCACCTAAAATATGGTTCATCATGACATAACCTGATATCAACTCTTTAAAAATTAGATATTTGAGATATTTCTATGACGCTATAAGTTCCACTTTGAAAAATCAGTGCTAAGTACCTGACAGTTCTATTTACAATAGTTTTTAAAGTTTAAAAAAACCATGATTTGATCTTGGTTCCCCGAAAAAATTGTAAATGTCACAATTAGTGATTCATCACCGAAAATAAGGTCGATTTTCCGCTTTGCACTATTCGAAAAACGTCTTCCTAAGGAACACAGGAAGGATGGGGGGGGGGGGGGGTGCTGGGATACCCTGCACAAATATGCACTTTTTAATTGGTTGTGGCAATAGGCACTTATCATATATAATTTGTAATAATTATAATACTACTCCGTAAATTTGGTCAATTGTAAAATAAATTTCTGATAATTGAATTTCCCCAAGGTTTTCGAGCAGGATGAGGTGCACGATACTAATGGAATTTCAGGGTAATTGGTATTATTTGTATGTACCTTCATTCTGTCGACAAACGCGAATGATAGAAACCAAAAAGCAGAAATCAAAACACAGTGATTAGCACGGAGGTTAATAACGGGTTTCCGGTAGGACGCAGGGAAAGACGCTGAAGCCGCGAGGACTCGCTGTACGAGCGCCTGGAGTGTTGCAGAGTATGCAACCAGCAGGGCAATGTACAGAGTACTGGAAGCCTTGTGGCGGGACCGAAGATGAGTGGAAGGGGAGGGGGCTCCGACCTGAGCCGGAACCATACGAAGAAGGCCGAAGAGCCCGCCGATCCCCGAACACCGCCCCCGAGTCGATAGGGGGTGGAATGGAATCAACAGCGCCACCAACCGGCATTGAGCTCAATTGCCATCAATTATAATTCTAAATCGGTATAAGTAGAGTTGCTTGGCAATCAGAAGCCGGTGGCGTAATCCGATTCCATCTTGATTAGAGTAAACGTATTAGAAGCACTGCAATCGCCTAATTTATTCCGTGTGATTCTGAGAAAGGAATACCATCTGAGGTTCAATTATTTGGTTAATGATGGTTTGGTATGATTTAGTTTCATTAATTTACTATTTTTGTTTGAATGAGTAGCTAGCAGTGACTGGTTTGATTTGATACCTACACAGTCCTACTTTGACACATTGCCCACTTCAAAGCTCCAGTTCAAAACTCAAACTGTGCTTATTAAAGCAGAAATAACGTGTTAAAGAACGTTCTCTATTGATTAGGAAGAATAATGATTCTGAAAAACCGCAAATTTAAAAACAGATCGCATCCACGAACATTAACGTAATTAAATTTCTCTTCAACACCATACTACGTCCAATTTGAGCAAAAAGGAGGGTTTAACTCCATGTAACTAGTTCTTAGTTGCGTTTCCACTGAAACGAGTCTCTTTGTGACTGCCGCATATGGGAACGGAGGTAGGATCAATTTGGTTCAAGCGGTGGATTAAAATGTTTATGATATAATTCAACATTTATGCCAATTTGGAGGGTCGCATTTATGAATAGCTTCCGATGTGTCAGTATTTCAATTGACATAATAATTAGCTGGCACATGTAAGGAATTTAAACACAAACCATTAATCAACTACATCATTGTATAGAATCTGGAGTAATCCGCGAATTACATGGCTCGGCCTTGGTACTCTGACTGGAATTAGTTGTCCGTGTTCATAATAAGTAGTATTTTGTAGGATACATTCCAGGATAATTCGAAAGAGAGGATTTTTTTTCAATTAGCAATCCGGGCCACTGGGGAAATTAAGAAGCGACATTCCCCGTATCAACAAAGTTTGAACAATCATCTAAATATATGGAACGCTAGAGGTTATTGGACCAGATTAAACAAAGATGGTTTGGTTGAACGAATGTGTTGTGGGTTATGGCGGTTCAACGGTTTTCACGTTTTCGCATGCACACACGTGCACGCGCGCACCCATGCACCCGCCCACGCGCGCAGGCACGCATGCACACACAAACCCCATTTTCCTTTGTTTTCCCGATGGATTTGTGGTCACCGTGGTCGGAAAATGGGAAATCCGCTTTTCCCCCTTTAAAATAATGAAAATTGTCTAAAATGTGTAAAAACGAAAACATAAGGGCCTCGGCCACTCTTCTGAGAGGCTGAAACTGAAAATTCGTAAAATTCAAATTTTAAAACTGAAGTCGACAAATTGTAATGAACTAACACCAAGAAACTTGTACAAACAACAAAAGTTACACATCTTATAGACCCGTACGCAGACCAAGATAAGGGCAAGAATAGAAAACTGTTTAAAATACACTTCTTGAAACATGAAATTCGTCGTCGCATCAACTGGCTTGACAACCACTATTGGAGTGTTGTTGCATAAACTTAGAACTACAAGTGGCATTCTCCAATCTGTGAAACACTCGGTTTGGAAAGTGGAAAAACAAACATAATTTTTCAGAAAGCTGTGAAACATAGGCCAAAAAATCAGTGAGGTAGGTATAGGTTTTAAAATTGTGTGAAACACAGGAACCAGCCAGCAGATCACCACCTACTCATAGCCCATCTTAAATCTATCGCCTCAGACTGCCCTTCAAAGATGAGGGAGAGGAGGGGAAGGCGTTCTAATATTGGGGATGGTCCAGTTGAAATAGTGAAAATATAAGCACCAATTACGGGAGAGGAAATTTTTACTTTCCCTAACTTACTTTTACTTTACTTTCCTACGAAGGGTAATACATACTAAAGTTCTGCAACAACCCTGAAAACAATTTCTGGAATTCAACAATTTTATGGGTGATCAATGTTCAACCAATATCGTCAACGCCATATCTATTAGAAGACTAAGTGTGTATGTGCGTACATGATGATGACGTTTGGCGTTTGCCGACGATGTTGTTGCAGCATACAGTGAAGGTGGCGGAAGGGGAGATTTGTCATAGGACAGTCTCATATCCCTCCTAGAACCGCACTGGATGTTTGGCAGTACCTCTGGTTGGAAGGAAGGGAAAACTGCTGATAGCAGTGTTTTATTATTTTAATTCTCTCCGTTAATGCCTACATAACTCCTCCCTCCTTAAGATGAAAATTTGGGGAAATAAATTTTCACCAAGACAAAAATTAAATTAAATAATAATTATTACTAATTAGTTTAGTTTTTATTAAATTATCCCAACTGAATTGGAATAATTTAAGTTCGTGCCACAGTTAGTTTTCTCTCGCGTAGGTTATTACAGTATGACAGAAACACGATAATATGTAAATATAATACAATTGTCCAAAAACTTGGTGTAAAATAAGAAATTACATCTAAGTATGCGAAGTGTGACTTAGGAATACATCACATCTACGTGTGACTTCACTAAGTTTCAAATTTCTGATATTAAGTTCCTTAAGAGTTAAAGAGACATTTGCCATGTGGATTCCTTTATTTGGAAATTTAAATTAGTAATAATTAATTTTGGCTGGCCTACTGATTACATTTCTGAATGTAGGGGTTTACGTCTGTAATACATTTCACTATCTAGCTCGGATAATAAAAATATGCCTTATAACCTACTATCTCAGTAACTTGTTTGCCACGAATTTCAATTTTGTCCCCAAAAGAAAATACAGCAAGATGTTGGTTGGACTCAGGAACTGATTCGATCCAATTATCCCCGAAGTGCAGCGTTACATATTTACAATGTTCTTTGGTAACTGAAGCAACTATTTCTCTTTCACACTCGGCATTCTGGTTGGATATTAAATCTTTTAGCGCAACGTATCACAGTATGTACCCTTTTGACAACTATCTGAGAGAGATATTACAGTCGTTCCTTAAGAGTTAAAGAGACATTTGCCATCTGGGATTCCTTTATTTAGACATTTAAATTAGTAAATAATTTTGGCTGGCCTATTGATTATCTGCATGTAGGGGTTGAGCTCTAATACATTTCATTATCTAGCTTGGATAATAAAAATATGTGTTTTAACTCTTTCAGTCCGTAGTTTGCCACGAATTTCAATTTTGTCCCCAAAAGGAAATACTCCAAGATGATGGTTGGACTCTGGAATTGATTAGAATAGAATAGAATAAAGTTTATTCACAAATGATTTTACAATGACATAAGACAAATGAGTAACAAATACAATGGTACTTAGGCGCTAAACATTTAATTGATTCTGCCTAACGATAGGCTATGCCCGTGTTGTTAGGCAATCAGTTGCCAATTGCATAGTATTCTATCAACCATCGATAAAAATTCAAAACTCAACCGTTCAATAAAAGCTTGAGTTACATGATCACAAAGTTACAAGAAGTTACATGATCAACAGCATACACCCGCCAACATTTTTATTTATCATAGGTATATACTGCCGATTAAGCTATCAATCCCTCCCATTCCTCTCCTGACTATCCATGATAAAATTTCAGTTTTGTAATTAGATCTCGTGTAGTTCATAGGAGATTTCATGTTAGTGCTTATACTCCTGTGGATTATGTATATTACGTAAGATGGACTATGAGTAGTAAGAACCAGCCGGGGTCTAGGGGGAACAATATTTCCTGCAGACACAAAGCGTGTAAAGTAAATAGGTGTCCTTGTATCGTTTATAATGTTTGGGTGTTTGTGATAAAATAATAGCGAAATCTTCACATAGAGTTGACGAATATTGAAGACCTTTACCAGGTCAAAAACCTCCTCAGTTGGGGTTCGACGAGGAAGCGACATCATAGTTTTTAGAATAGATTTTTGTTTCAAATATGGTTTGTTTATATGAGTGGTAAAAGTACCACCCCAAGCTAATATTCCATACTGAATTACAGGCTGACACATGCTATAATACACTAGTTTAAGTTTCTCCTTAGGTAAAATTTTTCTTATGTTATAGAAGATATAGGAAAACTTTTTAATTTTATTACAACAGTAGTCTATATGGGGGCGCCATGACAACTCTTGATCTATTATAACACCTAGATATTTATGGTAATTTACCATATCAATAGTCTCTCGAGAATATACTCCAAGAAGACTGCTGTCCCTTTGTACTTCCAATATTAACTTCCTATCATAAATGTCAGCTTTGTTACTACCAAACACAATTAGCTTCGTTTTTTTAGTGTTGAGTGTCAGATAATTTCCATAAAACCAGTCATTTAAAAGTTTCATTGATATGGATGCTTGGGTAAATGTTTCCTCCCACGTATCGCCTTCCACCACCAACGCTGTGTCATCAGCAAATAAGTAGAGTTTGGATTTGTACATTCTTAGCTGCACAATGTCATTGATATATATTAGGAAGAGAAGTGGTCCTAGAGTGCTTCCTTGAATAACACCGAAATCATTATTCAGCTCATCACTCATACAATCACCTATTGAAACAACTTGTCTACGATTCGTAAAGTAGCTTTTAAACCATTGTAAACTGGAGTCTATCTATTGGATTCGATCCAATTATCCTCATTCTGGTTGAATATTAATCTTTTAGCGCGACGTATCACAGTATCCTTTTGACAATTATCTGATAGAGATATTACAATCGTATTTGAGTGGATCGTTTGGGTAGGTAGTTCACATCAAGTAATATTGACACGCCCTCATTTTGCCTAAATGTTGGTGTTGGTATTCATCGTAAATAATACAAATGATAGTCAACTCCTTCGGACAATGGCATATTCAGAAAACAAACTATCTCACCTTCATGGATACCACAAGTAACCTGAATAGTGGATTCGATTTCCAAAATATTTTCATATTTAATTTCTAAAGGCAACCTTGAACTATAAATAATTGACACTTTTTTCAATTCCTCAAATAACTCACGAATGCCTATTATACTTGGGTGTACTGCACCTAATTTATAAAAGGTGATTGAGTTTCCAATGTCCTGAAATCAAGTTAAATAATAATTGCTGATGGTTAGCTACTTTTTTATTGAATCAGCAACGGCCTGATTAGAACTGCTTTTCATAAAACTATCTGCTTCCAATATCTTACTTTTATCTGATCATTATTAAAGTGGATGTCTGAATTAAACTTTGACATTAACTCTGAAGTCAGGAAGAACTGTGGATCCAATTGGGTTTGAGCACTTATTTAGTTATTTTTAATAGAAGCGAACAATGTTTCATAACGCTCACCGTCAGAGGCGTCTTGATTACCAGTTATAAATTTAATTACATTACCCAAACCATAATTAATCCCCTTTTTTGTCTACACTGGTTAATATTTATATGTGTAATTTTTTCTTTTAATACTAAAGTATACTCTATTAATTTACAACACTCGTCTGTTAGTCTTATTCGGTACCTGTTCAGTTTAGTTTTCTTCCACTAGTTTTTCGTATTGTGAGGTTAGCCCGTAAAATTCGTCAATCGGACTGTCTTATCTTTTAATGATGGATCACAGTGTGTTGAGAAGTGATAAGTCGTGCAGGTCCTAGGAATATGGGTAGTATTCCTTGGTCTTTTGTTACGTTTCTTACTTTGGTTGTTCCGAATGAGACGAAGAGGGTCCTGGAACAGGATCAGGAGGTGAAACGTCAGTAGGTTCATCGGTAGTCGGCATATTGGTCTGTTTTCGTGGTATTTTTATCTTTTTTTATTTTATATATTTGTATAGTTACACTAGAAGTAGTATCAACAGGTAAATAAAGACAATTAAAGGGACTACCAATGGCCAATGATAATGTGTTTTTTTAAAAAGGGAGCCTAATTCGTGTTTTGGGGGCCAAAATTTGTGGAAACCATCAAAAATAGCTATTTCAATTATTGCATACGAAAGAAACAATAAATGAACTGCCCCCATTTCTATAGGTATGTCCAATACAATAATAAATCTATGTGACAAGGACTTTGCAGCGTTTTAATTCCCATTGAGGAACTTGCAAACTTTTTTTTTTTCATTGCGGAAATCAAAAGTGGAATTAATTTGAAGTCGAATGGCGAAAGAAAAATTTGTTCCAGACGCGCCAGTGATTTTATAAAAATTAATTAAATTTGAATTTCTGAGATCCCGCCAAAACAGCCGCTTCAGCTGACTTTGCCCACTCCCCGAGCGTGAAGTTACATTTTTCGTGTCTTTATGTCTCGAGCCACCAGCCACTTCCCCTGTGCCCTTCACGTTACTGAATCTTTGGTTGTGTTTCCGCTACTTTTTGGTGCTGTTCATTCAACTTCCCATGCTGTACTCGATAAAGATGCAACAATAATTGGCAATAATGGGAAAAAAACATAAATAAAGTGAAGGATGGGTATGAGGCACCGTCTTTCAACTTAACTGCCTCAGTTTGTTTGGCCTGTGCGTCATGTTCAAAATAAAATTTGGGAATTTCGAAATTAATGGAGTGAAGATGACGATGTAAGTCGCTATTATGTGAACCGACTACTACAAGCAGCTAATGTAGTTGTCTACAAAATTATGTACCTATCTAACTCGCCAACAAGAGGAATTGATTCGTAGGTGGGTGCAAAACGCATTGAGATCTTGTTGAACCTTTTGCCCCAGTGGGTACCATTATTCGAAGGTACCGTTCACCGATTTTATTCTACCACAAGCGTATTCTATCCTAGCCTATCAGTTCGCCACAATACCTAGGCTAGCCTAATTTTACTATTACCTATTCCCGAACTATTCCTGACCAAAGTGAGGGACTTCTCACCACTGCTGTTACAAATCCTCATAAAGCGGCCCTTACAAGATTAATATTACTGACAATACAGTACGATACTGACAATAATAAGGACCATGTAAGGTGAAAAAAAAGTACTGATGGTCGATATTGAAGCAATGATGAAATCCTGATTTTCTGATCTCGGGGCGTCAATATTTAAAAGTGGAGGGGATATTGTCAATTTTACTGAGCGTCGAGGGGCCGCCGTGAATAATATTGTCAATACTTTAGTTGTTGCTTCGCTTTCCTAGGGAACAGAAGTGATCTTTGTGCGGAGTATTATGGATTACCTACAAGAATGACCTTTAGACGATGAAGACTTCGAAGCGGTAAACGATTAAGGTGGAAGAAGTGATGTATGTGACATGTGGACTGAACGCTCTGAAGAGAGCCCTTCGTACTTTTATTGGGCAATTTGAACTGCCTCCAGAACTGTGGAATTGTGCAAACCGCAAATACGGTAATAAAACAGCAAGGATTGCTGTACGTGAACGCCTAATCCCATTTTTAGTCAGGATATTCTTCACGTTTTTCAATCGCTCTATCATCCATTGATTTCACTGAACTCGACGAATACTTCCGATAGCCATAATTACCTTTTATTCGAATGTGCATGTTTTCAAAACACACAAGGCCACGAAAATTTACTTGGAAAGATATAATATCACTTGTCTGAACGTACTGAGCACAATTATTGATACAAATATTGACAATAATATTGGCCGAGTAGGGTATGGCGATATTGGCGGTGGCAGCCTCAAGGAGTAAACTACTGTATTGACAATACTGATGTCGTTAATAATATTGATCGTTTAAGGGCCGCTGAGACTAACCTTGACGCATCCATCTTGTCTTTCCATCTTCAAACGGTAGATACGTAGGTGAAACGCACCTACCTAGACCTAGTGTTTGAAGATGGGAAGAATACGTCAAGGTTAGCCTCAGTGGTTTCACCTACGTACCTACCTACTATGCATTTTCTATAAAATGCATTATATTGCTTCGAAGTCAACCATTCATTCTATTACCTGAGATTCAGAGTAGTTGGGGATGGATGGTCTCAAAAAATTTTTATGACAATCAAATATATGGTACCTTTTGCTCATTCGCAAACGTCAAGTCCTGTGAAATGGTCTATGCTTATATGTGGGAAAAGCATCGTATACAAAATTAAATACGTATAATAAACCTAGAGGATGTTAGTGATTTTGGAGGATACAACTGTTTGAATTTTTGCGTACATAGCTTTTCTACCTTCGGTAGGTATGTGGTAATGAAACAAAACTGACGATATACCTACTTACATTAAGATGATCTCCGCTAACTGACACAGATTTACGAGCGAGTGATATTATAGCCTTTCACGCTTAATAGGTCGAACCACTTTTTCCGGGTTTGTTGGCCAGTTGGCACAACAATGAACCATTTTTCGGGCGATTTAGCAGTTGAGCTGGCACAGTTTGGCACAATACAACATTTGTACGAATTTTTTTCGGAATAACAACAAATTTTGAAGGAATAGCACCGCGAATTTTCGGATTTCTGCATCCACATTCCGTCTAATTTTGTTTTTGTTTGGTTCCATTCTTCTTCTTCTTCCAGGTATTTTGTTTTTGTTATACAGCATGGTAATGCGTTTTTGCCACTTCTGTTGTGTAGAAGATGTTGAAGCACCACGGAAAATAACGAAAAGGAAACTTGTTACTTGAATGTAGTTATTAGTTGATGAGAAGCATGGAAATCGCCTTGTCCTCCGGGGATTAGAGAACTGTAATGTCACACGCTCGTCAATCACAGAGCGTTTCGCGCAGCTTCCCCTTCTCTCGATTTTCAAATTGGATTTTAATTATCAAAACAACATTTTTATCAATATTTGATCAAATTTTCGTGAACTGTAGGAGGCCTAGTGTAGAGTAAAAAAGGTTCCATACAGAATTTCAGATGGGTACAAGTTCCTCATTGCCAATGGCCATTATCAGGGTTTTGGGGATGCTATTGGGATACACTGGGATTTGATGGAATCCGCTTTTCAAATCGATGCAGGAAAAGTATCGGCATCTTCCTAATTTGTCCAGTAAGTCCGTATTACTAGGAAGTGGACATCAGTCGTTTATCACCTTGGAGTTTAATAGACGAAAATCAATTAAAACACAAAATTTTCGTTTGCCAGAAGAATCGAGTTTTTTCGGGACAATCCAACGATGCCTGTTCCAGGGACTCGAACTAGGTTGAATTATTCCTTGATTAAGCATCTCATTGATCTGATTATCAAGTTATTTCTTGTAAATTTCGGGATGGCGATAATTACGAGGATATACTGGGATTTCATCCGTGGGTTTAATTACGTGCTGAACCTTATTCGTACAGGTTAGGACGTTACCCTCATAATGAAACAGATCTTTATAAAGGTGAACCAAATCTATAATACGCTTTTTCTCATCTGAGTTCATATGATCCGTCCGTATATTTTCCGGGATAAATTTATTATCGTCCGTGTCAAAGTAATTTATTTCTTGTTTCTTAGTCTGTTCAAATAAGGAATTTTGATGATCGTATGAATGCAAGTCCCCCATCTACGGACGTATTATTTACGGTAGAAAACCCTAGATGCGGGACTGCTTCTCCCTATACCTGACTCACTCGAGAAACCCTTCCCCTCTCCTCACAAGGCCCGGACCACCCCCGCTCCAGCCATTCCTTCTCAGCTCTCGACGCCGACCACCATCGTTCTGTTAATAAAAGTAATTTAATTAAAGCCTCGTATTTGATTAAATACGAGGCTTTAATTACTAACTTCAACAGGTTATGTAGCCCAGTATCGCGGGTGCCGTTTTCTATCGAAGTAAAGTGTAGTGCGTGCATCATTCCGCGACCGCGATTTTGCTCGTTTTCTTGGAGAAAGGTGAGTTATCAGTTGCCGGTTAACCTCGCTGCCCATACAGACCACGTGTTACCACAACCACCTCAACCATGGGCTCTCATTTCCCACCAATGGAGAAGTTGCGGGGCAGGGAGAATTATTCTTCGTGGAAGGTGGCGGTTAAAGCCTATCTCACGACTAATAATTTGTGGAAGTACGTCGAAGATACCGCAAAGCTCACAGACGGCACTTCGAAATATGCCGACCAGCAAGCGTTGTCAAAAATTACTCTTCTCGTGGACCCCATACATTACGTTCACATCGAAAACTAGTCTACTTCACACGCTGCCTGGAACAAACTTCGAGCTGCTTTCGAGGACAATGGTTTAACAAGAAAAGTTTCACTACTCAGAAAACTTGTTACCACGCGAGCCGAAAACTGTTCTTCTATGGATGATTACGTCAATACGATCATCTCTACCTCCCACAGACTGAAGGAAACGGGTTTTACGGTCGGAGATGAATGGGTCGGAGCTTTATTACTCGCCGGATTGCCAGAAAAATACAACATGATGATTACGGGAATCGAAAGCTCAGGCATTCAGATTTCCGGCGATTCGATTAAAGTTAAACTGCTCCAAGAAGTCGATAATCCTTCCCGATCAACTTCAAACGAAAACGCAGCGTTCTACTCCAAGAAAAGTAAAAATTCCAAGAAACCCCAAAGAAGAGAATCCACGCCGACAGAAAAAGTGCGCTGCTATTCCTGCAACAATTACGGCCACTACGCCTGTACGAAATCGGCGAAAAAGTCGCAGTCAAACAGCAGTTCATCAAACCGTGAAAAAACAGCAGGCGGCAAGAAGAAAGCTTTTTACGCTCAGTCTCCTCAGGCCGAAACTCACGAATGGTACCTGGACTAGTGCTCATCACTTCATCTCATGAAGGACCCCAGCTGCCTAAAAAACCCTTCAACCTCGAAAATGACAATCACTACCGCTGCAGGGGAGGAGTTGGTAGCACAGGCTGTAGGTGACGTCGACCTACCAGTGATGATCAACAATGAGGAAGACCTGGTGACAGCCCACAAAGTTCACCACACCCCTGGAATCACTGCGAACCTTCTCTCCGTCGGAAAAATTGTCGACAAAGGCAATACCGTCATATTCGAAAAATCGGGCGGAAAAATTGTCAATCCAGATGGTGACATTATCGCAACTGCAACTCGACAAAATGGAGTCTTCACGTTGGATACCAGTCAGAAGCCATCCGTATCTCTCGGAGATGCCAGACCCGTTTACTTTGCCGAGGCCGACGCTTTTTTGTGGCACCGACGTCTGGGGCACCTTAGTCGAAAACGAATGCATCAGATCAAGAAGATGGCCACTGGGACTGACGACGCAACTCCCTGCGAACACCCGTGTGAAGTATGTCTCCTGGGGAAACAAGCCAGATAACCGTTTAAAAGCAGCGAGAAGAAATCCGAAGCAATTCGCGACATCATCCACTTCGATGTATGTGTACCAATGGAGGAAACGCCAATCGGAGGAAGCATATTTTTCCTATCGATAGTCGACGATTACTCGAGATACCACGTTTATTTCCTCGAATCCAAGGAGGAAGTGCGTAAGCTGATGGAGGATTTCATCAACTTAGCTGAAAGACAGACTGGCAAGAAACTGAAGAAAGTTCGATCTAAAAACGGCACCAAATTCCTAAATCAGAAGATGACCAAACTACTAAAAGGGAAAGGCATTATTCATCAGCAATCGAACATCTACACTCCTTAAAAAAATGGATTAGTAGAACGTGCTCAGAGGACAATAGCTGAACGTGCTCGATGCTAGCTGATGCAGGCCTCCCAAAAATATATTGGGCAGAAGCAGTTTGAACCGCTGTTTATCTGAACAACAGAGCTCCCAACACTTCAATCAAGGACAAGACACCTTATGAAATAGGGTTTGGGACAAAACCAGATCTCAGCCACCTCCGAATATTCGGCTGCCCAGCAATGGTGAAAATTTCCTCCGCAAAACGAAGAAAACGGGATCCGAAGTCGAAAAAGATGATTTTCACTGGATGCGGCGAAAACGTGAAGGGATAGCGACTGATAAATCCCGAGAACGGCGACCTCACTTTTTCATACGACGTAGAATTCCTGGAGCACCAACAACGAACCCCCGAAATACCTGAAACAAAGAAAACGTTAAAAAAAAAAAAAATGCCCGACCCAACTTCCACTGAAATGGAGGCGAACCTGACCAACGATGTTAGTGATTCGGAAAACGATTCCAACTCTACCACCTCGAACACGGATGACCATGCGACAACGATAGATCCCAACGAGACGGTAGCAGAAACAGATGCCTCCCTTTGCGAACCGGACGTCGCAATCGACATTGGTGATGGTAAAAATTAAGTCCAGGCCATTCCAAGGGGGCTTTTCGTCGGACTGCCCTGCCAGCGTCGCGGACGTGACCACCTGTCCTCCAATGAGAGGATCAGAATTCGACCTGATCATTTCGCTCTTTAATTGGCTACTCATTGCCTCGCCCCCTTGAGTGGAGAGGGGTTCGCCCAACAGCAACATGGGTCATACTTGGACGTGTCACAGCGGTCACCCATCCAAGTACTAACCACGCTCGAGGTATCTTGACTTCGGTGATCTCACGGGAACCGGTTTATTCCACCTGATAAGGCAATTGGGCAATTGGTGACGGACCTCTCAGAAGATCGGAACGTCCACCAAAACCAAGGAAAGATCTCACCTTTTCCGTGGTACACACTCCTAAAACCGTTCGCGACGCACTCCAGGGACCACAGGCAGAACAATGGCAATTAGCAATAAAATCAGAGCTGAATTCCTTCAAGGAAAACAGCACATTTGAATCGGCCGATTTACCTGATCATCGAAAACCATTAAGAATGAAATGGGTTTTCCGCACGAAATTCAACAACAAGGAGCCAAAATATGAAGCTCGATTGGTCGTCCAAGGATGTCCACAAAAGGAGTGCATCGACTACCAGGAAACGTTCTCCCCAGTAATACGGCACGCATCACTTAGGTACCTATTTGCACTGGCCGTTGAAGAAAATCTACAGATACATCACCTGGACGTCACGACCCCATACCTAAATGGTATACTGGAAGAAGAAATTTACGTCATCCCCCCGAGAAGAAGCTCGAGAAATACCCGAACACGGCAACAAAGTTTGGAAGTTCAAAAAGTCAATATACGGACTCAAACAAAGCGGAAGATGCTGGTTTAAGCGATTGCACGAAGTTTTGATCAAGTACGGACTACAACAATCCAAAGCCGAACCCTGCCTATACTTCAAACGGGAAAACAACATCAACATCATCCTGGGTGTTTTCGTTGACGATGTGCTCCTGTTAACAGACAGCATCAAAACCAAAACTAAACTAATCCAAGAGCTTCAAAAACAGTTTAAAATGTAGGACCTTGGAAAAATCACAAATTTCCTTGGTATGAAAATCACCAGAAATGAACGAGAGGGAACCCTACAACTTGGCCAAGAGGAATACACCAACTCCATCCTCCAGAAATTCGGAATGGCCGAATGTCGCTCCGTCAACACCCCCATGGACCCCGGAACTCGTTGGAACGACGAAAGTGCATCATGTGCTAGTGAAGTGCCATACCGTGAAGCAGTGGGTAGTTTACTATACTTGTCGCAAATAGCAAGGCCAGATATTGCATTTGCTGCGAACCAAGTTAACCAAAATCCGAAACAAATTCACTGGCATGCTCTACAAAGAATTTTTAGGCATTTGAAAGGCACTTCAAAATTGCAACTAACATTTTACAAAAATGGAAATCGTGAACCAGATATTTTCAGTGATTCTGATTGGGGAAATATTATTAATGACAGACATTCAATTACTGGTTGCTGTATAAAATATATCTCTGGCCAGGACCAGAGACTGCCATGTTTCTCCCACACGACTCGCCTCTTCTTCGACGGAACGTCTCCAGCTAATTCTTGGGCGACCTCGTCGACGGCCCCCTTGTGGATTCCACTGCAGAGCCTGACGTTCCACTGATCCTTCTTCTTTTCTCAGTGTGTGACCTATCCATTTCCATTTTCTTTTACGTATCTCGACCGAGACAGGTTTCTGGTTTGTTCTTTGCCACAGCGTCTCATTCGAGATTACTTCTAGCCAACACACCTATGATTCTTCGTAACACCTGTTAACGAACGTCTGAACTTTCCTGGGCAGGGCTTTTTTCACTCGCCACGTCTCACAGCCAGATGGATGGCGCAATTTTATTGAGGCCCTATGCTCCTGACGGAGCCAAACGAAATAAGTCAAAAGTATAAAATATGTAGGCGGGCTGACTAGTTGGTTCAGTAAAAAGCAATCAACAATATCACTGTCAATTGTAGAGGCGGAGTACATGGCATTGTCATTCACAACTCAAGAAATGTTATGGTTTCGTTCATTAATTAGAGAAATTGAACCAAATTTATCTGTTAAACCATTTAAAATTCATTGTGATAATCGGGGAGCAATAGTCCTAGCCAAGAATGATATTACTAGTCAACGTTCAAAAAATATTTTCGTTAGGCACCACTTCATCAGATCTCACATTGGAAAAAATATTGAAACTGAATATTCATCAACTGAAAAAATGCTTGCCGACTCCTTAAAAAAACCAATTACCAAACATAAGCACGAAATTTTTGTACATAATTGTGGCTTAAAATTATGAAGACATTGTTGATATTTATTGTTCTGAAAATTGTTTATTATTTATTCATGTCTACGTGTAATTCTAATTTATTGAAATGGAAAATTGAAAAACATCTGTGATATGAACGTTAATTTATTATCTTCATGTTTATGTGTGAAAATACCTAATTTATTGAATGGAAGATTGTAACCTTAATTACGTATCTGTGATACGATTCGTTTGTATAATACCTATTATGTATCAGACCTCATCCTACCTGTCCTCAGTCTTCCATCCAATCCGAAATTTCCGAAAATGGGTGACTTCCATTCAAGGGGAG
Source organism: Leptopterna dolabrata (assembly GCA_954871275.1). Classification (NCBI taxonomy): domain Eukaryota; kingdom Metazoa; phylum Arthropoda; class Insecta; order Hemiptera; family Miridae; genus Leptopterna; species Leptopterna dolabrata. The sequence continues at coordinate 66,949,372 of OX940974.1, read as the reverse complement.
GTGATAGCGTACGAATGCAAGTCCCCCATCTACGGACTTATTTATGGTAGAAAACCCTAGATGCGGGACTGCTTCTCCCTATACCTGTCTCACTCGAGAAACCCTTCACCTCTCCTCCCATGGCCCGGACCACCACCGCTCCAACCATTCCTTCTCAGCTCTCGCCGCCGACCACCATCGTTCTGTTAATAAAAGTAATTAAATTAAAGCCTTGTATTTAATTACTAACTTCAACAAATTTCTTCTACTAGTATTGGTTTGGTAAGTTTTAAAGTATGTTCCACATCACTATTATTTAAAACTCCTATGCAACACTCATTTTTATTTATTTGTCCAAGGCACTCCGGGATTTCTAAAGGATTATGTTTGAAGTATGAGGTTACTCGTTCCTTTTTATCGGTGAGTTTAGACACCGGGATTTTTTTATTTATGATACTGCTCGGGGTGGGAATTTCTTCATAAAAATTATTTATTTCATTGTTGCGTATAAAATATTTGAGGGGTATTTCGGTTTCATCAGTTCGGGTCCTGCTGAGATCGATTCGAGCGCCTAATTGTTTAAGGCTATCCATCCCTAACAAAAAGCCAAACTGATCGTAAAATTTGTAAATTTTGAACGGAAGGTTCTAACTGTGAATTTTAAATGATTCTCCACATGGCATCATGGCATTAGAGTTTCCATACGAAGTTTCCTAAGCAGATCTAACTTAAAATCCAAAGGACATTATTTTTCGTGGGAAATATTTTTTCTACTGAGGGATGTACAAAACTGGAGGTGCTTCCAGTGTCTAAAAGAATTCTGACATTATGTTTAGGAAGAAGTAAGTACGGAAGTGGATGGCCATTAGTAGCTAGATGCATTAGGTCGTAATTTGCAAATTCGGGTCCTTCTCTAAAAAAGGATCGTCTTCTACCAAAGGTTCTTCGTCAGGATCTTCATTATATTCTCTCGTTTCAGGGTTTTCGATAGCATTGCAATTTAAATTTGGACATAGGACTTGCTTTATAAAAACCAGACACATTTCTTTGATTCTGAGCCTGGGACGTTTGGGTTTGGGGTCAAGTAACTTGATAGGTAACTTGGTAGGACTTTTCCTCTTATTAGTTTGCTGCCCTTGGTTTAGGGTAGAAGTTTTGTGTCACATCTTGACTTTTTTTTGGAGTAAAAGGTTTGCATGGCGTTTGATTCACCTTCAATCCTTGGCCTTGATTTTGGAAAGATTTTTGATTAAATTGGCTTGGTTTATGCGACTGATTATTATTTTTATTTTCTAATTTGTTTCCAGGTGTGTGAGTTTCTTTCAAATTTTGACTTTTCGTACTGCAAAATCTGGTAATTGTTGGTCATTATAGAAAGAGCTTCTCCCAATGATTTGAATTGCCTACTCCTAAGTTGGCTACCTAACGGCTCCTGTAAAAACAGGAGGATAATGTTGGTCAAAATCACTCGATTAACAGTAGATTCATGATTTTTCAACCAAGCTAAGATCTAATTTTATTTTCATTTTACCACGGAACTGAAAGGGATCTTCATTTTCCCTATGTCTCAAGCTCGTATGCTCGTAGCATAAAGCAAAAATGTCCCTCCTGTCCGAGTATGTTACCAACAGTGCCCTTTTCATGCCCTCGAAATTATTTAAAGAATACTTATCCAACAAATCCGATGCTAACCCCTGGATTTTCGATAGGATAGTTTTCAGAACGTCCTCGTTCTGGAAATTTCTCAAATCTTCATTGCCCATAAATCTTGACAAGAGTAACTCACAAGTATCGAGAAAAGGTCTAAGCTTCCCAGGGCTACCATCGAATACGAGAATCATATCGGAATGCTTCTTTTTAAATTCAGGCAACTCCCTAGCATTATTACGCAAATTTAAATTTCTGATTGCTTCCTGAACCCTCTGGTTAGTAACAAATTAAACAAAGTTTGGATCACTGAAGGGATTATCGGGAGCATTAGGCCACTGGGAGGTGAATTTCCCACACCTTCGGCCAACGGATTCCCAGAACTTGTGAATTTCCCAGAACTTCTTCTTCAACGGAAGGAATTCTGTCAAAAGCTGAATACTTTTTGATAATAAATTTCCTAAGGTGTTTTGGAATTCTGGCGAGATTATCAATTTGTCAGTAATTAGTAATGTCACAATGTAAACGAACGGGATGAATGTAAATAAGCAACTGATAGTATCCTAGACTAAGTACAAAAATAAAATGAAATATTATTATTATAAAGAAATAAAATTGAAATAACTTTTAAACATCAGCCAGATGACGGAAGGCTTGAAACGCGAATTTTACAGCAATTAAGTATTGTCGATCTCGATTCCGCCAGTTAACGGGTCGTCTGAAGCAGAATATATTGAACTAAAATTTACTAAGCAATTACTAGGCAACTATCAACTAACGTCGAGGTAACGGGAGGTTTGAAAACGTCGAATGATACAAGCTAAATACTGTCTATACCTAATCATCCAGTTAACGCGTTGTGTGAAAACGACATGTTATCACAAGATTTACACGAATATTGCAATGAATAAGATGAAATATTGTTTTAGAAATTCATACCAGAGTACGGGTGGACTGAAACGTGAATTCTAATAATTGAAAAAATTGTTTTCAAATTTCAAAGGTACTAATTTTAGGGTACAGGAATTAAAGTCGATCGGAAGTTCTCGAAGCACATGGTAACGGGTCGTATGAAATGCTCCAAGTCTTCACGAGTGATATTTATACAGGAGAAGGTGACTGAGATAGCGTACTTACAAAAAGACGAGCACGGCGATGGGCATCACGAGAGCGTACCGCGGCAACACACACCTGTGTCAGCTTTAGATCAGCGAGATAACGAGATCCGGAGGTGACGGGATCCCGGGCTAGCGCAACAGAAGTCCGGCATAAGAGTTCTCTTGGAAATGAAGCAAATAATTCAATTGGTTCATAATACGTGGAAGTTCGGTGTTTGGTGGTTGTTGACTGAAATCCTCTTCTGAGACGTGGTGGGTGGACTGCAGGGCTCCTTCGGGCGAAAACTCGATTTTTGGCTATCGGTTTTCGAATTCCGAAATTTGCAAAGTCCACAAGACAGCCCAGAAGTTCAGAAGTTTTGTTTTCGGGAAAACGAGTTTAAAAAAAATCACTTTTAAATTTCCCATATTTATTTTATTGCTGCCCCAACACTTCACAAACAATAATTCATCGACAGAGAACGAACCGCACGGAAGCTTGGAAGACGACTGCACTGAGGCTCAGGGGCTCTGAGTCGAGCGGCCGAGAAGGAAGGGGCTCTTCGTCAATGCCTACATAACTTATATGTAAATCTATTCATATATATATTTATTCATTTATGTGTCACTCCAGACGATATCTGCCCTTGGGTACATGATGAAAATTCCAAATTTCGCCAAAATGTTCGTATTGCCAAACAAACTGACGAATCAAAAGATCAGCAATATTCAAAAATTCTGAGGGGATCAAATTTGAACTTTTACGGGTCAAAACTCGGTAAAACGGCTAAAATGGCGAACAACTTATATAAAATCACTGAAAGTGGTATGGAAGGGTGAGTAAAGACAAAAAAAGACCATTTCAGTTGTTTTTCATACAAAAAAGAGGACAAATTTGGATTTTTGAGGATCAAAAATGGTATTAAGGGCAAAAATAAATATTAAATAACCTGAAGATGGTGATTCACGAAAGGAAGAGGGACTACTTCGATATTTTTCTCAAAAAAGAGTGGGGCAAATTTTTTTTCTTGCGAAGGGTCAAAAATCGGTTTAAAAAAGGCTAAAATAACGAAAAAATGATCATATAATTTTACGAAAAGTGTTATGGACTATATCATCTTTTTACACAAAAGCACGATATTTATTTGAAAATTCGGTTTTATAGCCATGCTGCATGACTGTTCTAATTTTAAATTAAAATGTTTGACTCCAAATTGAACTTTTCTATTAGTAAAATTACCTTGAAATAGTTGAAATAATTTGAAAAGATTCAATATGAAATTTAAGCAGTTTGGGAGAGGGAGTATTATTTGGTGGGAAATTTTTTTTTTTTTTGACGGAGAAAGGTTATAGCGAACTTACCGTAAGTAGAAGAGACACACATAACAATCGACTTACCTGAAACAAAAATTAATTATTAAAAACTGATATTCATTTTAGACTTACTCAATTTGGCACATGAGTGGTTGGGGGGGGGGGGGGGGGGCAAACATTTCCTCCGATCTAACATAGCCATGATGGACAACAAATGTTACTAATCAGAGGGAGGGAGAACAAAATAAATGGAGGGAGAAAATCATGACAACGTATTCCGTGATCAGGTTTGGAGGGACTGATATTCAATAAAATCTAATACCGTACCCCATTCTGTGGTTTGCCGAATTCAGTTGATTGTATGTAGGGCATAACAGAAGTGAAAGTTGCATGACCGAAGGGAAGATGAAATGAGTAATGAATGAGTAACTATTTCTCGGTTAATATCAGATCCCATAATTTTAATAATCAGCAGAATAAACGGCGTCGTTTCCAGTTAAGGCTAAATGTCACGACGTTTTGGTGAGAATCTGTGATAGGAGATGGCAGCACCATCGGGGCCAAATTTCGTCTACTTCTCATTTGAGAACGGAGCGTGATATTTCTATTCAAAAAACGGATTTCGTAGAAAAAAAAATTCACGTAGAATTCCGGGTAACTGGTTCCAAAAGTGTGCAAATTTTTTTGCTCACTGTTCAAAAAAAAGTTGTTCACATTTTGAACATCTTCAAAAAGCGGCTTAGTAGGCACTTGCGTTGGACTCTAGAGAATACAAATCCGTTTTCAGAATTTTCCTAAATTGACAGCAGCCGTCGGAATTATAAAACGACCGAAATAATTGGTAATCACTTTCTATGCTTCTTCTTATTTTTCGGCCCTGGTTTTCTCCTTTTATCGGAAACATGCCTCAATAGCGAACTTACAATCGAACACAAATCAAGTTAAAATACAACAGGAAAACAAGATCGCGTCAACCCCAAAAGAATTACTGGTGTAATCCGCGCTCGCCTCTAGTGAACTGACTCCTGAATGTGCAGCTATGCTGTACGCTCATGAGAGAGAGTGATAGGGGGGGATCGAAAAGAACTGTAGGACTCAGCCCTTCTGAGAACGCTTCAAAACAACCTGAAGAAAATAAAAGTCGGAAGAAATTTCGGTTGGGAAGATGCACGGTGAACCCTATTCAACTAAGAAAGAATTATTCGTATTCTGGTTATCGTTATCTACAATTACGTAGGTACAACTAATAATCATTTTAATACCTTTCATAATTCGTATTGTAGAAGCTGGTTACTTATTTACGGCCTCCTCTCCGGGATGTTCAAAATTTGAGCCGATACTTTCCTACTCAACGGTTTATTGAACAGGGGGCAAAAAATTCCAACTTTCCAAACCAACTAAATTACTTGAACTAATTCAAATTATAAAAACGTAATCACGACGGTTGCTATCCTATATCTTAAAATTTAGTAGGTGCCTACTCGGTTTTTTACTTAGAAGAAATTAGTGAATAGGTATTTATGAGACTAGCTACCTTTCAAAAATGTTCAACAATTGAACAAATGTCTTACGGATATAGGAAAAGAGGGCAACAGATTTGTTGTAGTTTACAAACCAACTACTGCAACCAACCAACGACTAGGTATAATTTTACTAGGTAATTTACTAGGTAATTTTACTAGGTATAATGACTAGGAAATTTTCCAACAACCAACACTAACTTCATCTTTTTAAACATCGGGCAAAAATGTGCACTCCTTGAACCAACTCGTTCAAGTGTAACAACAAGGTACAAGGTCATTTTGGTTTATTATTTTCAATAATGAACCATTGGAATCGAGCATGAAAACAAAAATTCTAACCCCCCTCAAAATTTGATGGTTTACGTTTCAAGGTATGTAGAATCCAAAACTGCAATAAAAAAATTTCTGTCTGTCCGCTGTACGCCGTACTAGGCCACTTCTCTTAGTTACCATGAAACAAAATTGATGAAATTCGGGTTATAGGTTCCGTTCGGGGTCTAGTTGGTCCTCGAAGCTCGACGTTACTGTCAGTCATCTCTAAGGGGTTCAAAATAGGGGTTGAAATTTTCAGAACGCCGTATCTCGAAAACTTTCGATCGAAGGGTATGGTTTTTTACGTTATTAAATTTGTCTTGAGCTAAAAAAATTTTTGAGACCACCTGGAGCATTGTACATCCAGCCGTTCGTGTGCACCAAAAAGCTTCGTCAACACGATCGAGAATCAAACGGTATAAATCCGGCCCAGATAATCATCACTAGGGAGCACCTGATTTTAATCAAGGGTGGCTATATGAAGTCGAGTTGGTTGTTCTGCGATATTATTTCATTTGATACGTGATGGACTATTGGATTTTGTTGGTAGGTAGTGAAACTTGAACAAACTTTGAATATTATAACTTTGAATATTATTACACAACGGCAAATTATTACATAACTGTAAATTATTACACAACGGTTAGTTATTTCATAACGGTAAATTATTACACAACGGTTCATCTACCAAGGAGGGGCTGGATTTTGTTGATCGGTACTTTTGCAACTTGAACAAACGTTGAAGCATTGTTGATGGGTAAATTATTACACAATGTTGAATTATTACACAACAGAAAATTATTAACCAACGGTAAATTATTACATAACGGTAAATTATTTCACAGCGGTAAATTATTACACAACGGTTCATCAACCAAGAAGGGGCTGGATTTTGTTGATCGGTACTTTTGCAACTTGAACAACCGTTGATGCATTATTGATGGGCAAGTTATTACACAGCGGTTCATTATACTTGACCACGAAGGTAGGTATTGACCACAGAAAACAGTGATCTACGCAGAAGGGGCATCTATGTCACTCCACATCAACAATTTTCCTTCAGAACTTCATTGTTTGCGTTTCTTTTTGCCGTTTTAGTTACTGCTTGTCATCGACAGAATTATTTTAGCAACATTTAACTCGTGATTTAGATAGGTACCTAGTAACGAGTCCGGGGTTAGGTACTAACCTACGGAGGGTCTGCGATCTACATAATATGTATAGAATAGTACATATTATATTATATAGACGGGTTATCTATACAGAGAGCTGTGATCTGTAACAGAAGGGTATTCTGTACAAAATAATAAACCGTTGTGCAGGGATTTGCTGCGGTTTTCAATAATGTTCAAACTTCCAACATATTAGCTATACGCTTTTGCTTTGCGGTGGACAAAACTTTAACCACTTTTTGTGGCAATTTAGGGACATCCTATTCATTCAGTGTCAGGACAGGGAAGCAGAAAAATGAGAATATTTGATGTGCCCAAGATCTCTCTACCCCCTCACAGTCAGAAGCTCCCGATCTTCACCCTTGTACCCAAAATCCTGGAAACGAGAATCCGACGGCTACAGTCAATGTAGAAAAATTCTGAAAACGTACTTGTATTCTCTAGAGTCCAATGCAAGTGCCTATTAAGCCACTTTTTGAAAATGTTCAAAATTTGAACAAACTGTTTTTGGAGCAGTGGGCAAAAAGAATTGCACACTTTTACAACCAATTAACCGGAATTCTATGTAATATTGATGGGAAATCCGTTTTCCGAATTGAAATATCTCGCTCCATTCTCAAATGAGAAGTAGAATAAAACTGATTCATTTTGGTGCTGCCACGTGGTGGCGGATTTTGCAACTAAACTCGGTGCATTTAGCGTATTCGGTGCACGGCAAAGCTATTCATAAAATAAATCGAAATGGTTGCGTTTCGGACCTCTCAGAACAAAGTTGGTTCCATGCCCCCCATCAGCGTCGGCCTGTCTTTCTATGTGGGTGAGTTGGGTGGTTGTCTGGGGTGTGTGTGTGTGTGTGTGTGTGTGTGTGTGTGTGTGTGTGTGTGTGTGTGTGTGTGTGTGTGTGTGTGTGTGTGTGTGTGTGTGTGTGTGTGTGTGTGTGTGTGTGTGTGTGTGTGTGTGTGTGTGCGTTCGTGTGTGCCCACTCTTCTAGATGTGTTGTAACGTTTTTAGGGCTGAATCAACCTAGTTATCGCGGAAATTACAATACTATAAATAGTTACTCCATTCACAAAGGGGGACCGAGACCTAAAGAAACGACGAAAACATTATTCAGTCTGCGAGAACGAATTAGCTTAGAGCTGGTCCCCGGATTCTACATATTCTCTTTGCAACAGCATTTGACTCAAGACACTCTCTTACCCTCCCCCACCATTCCGCTTTCATCGAACTTTTCTTCTTCCCCAAATGATCCAGAGAAACATGTCTTTTCCTGTCCCATTCACGGGATATTACCCGGAATCCGTTTAGGAGAGGGGGAATCCAGATTTCATTGCAGCGCTCGTATTGACTCCCCATCTGAGTGAATTGCCATCCAATTCCATTGGTAAGGCAGTGGGAGTTCGGTATACGCACAATGCCCTGTTCAAGAGAGGTTAATTCCGGGGGACAAGTTATTCATCCATTCATAGGAGTGAGGTGAACATCCAGAGAAAAAATAGATTCGCCGCCTATGCGCTACACGATCAGAGGGACCTGCAGCTGGACAAGGGATATAAACCACAGCCAATATTTAATTTCAAAATATTCAAATGACACTTCCCCATACCCAGAAGAAACTCTACAAGTCCATCTCTCTACATCAGTCGGTTGCACCAGTGAGTGCACCAACTTGCTACATAATGTTATCAAAACGTTATCAAATCCAACAAACCAAATGCGAATTCAAAAATCCAGAAAAGACATAACAATCACGTATTTTCCAACTGGCACCTGTGGAGCTAGTGGTAGTGTCGCACATTGCCAGATGTACTTTTGAGGTATTCAGGTTCACCCTCCGAACTGCAAGTAAAAAGAAAACGCTGCAAAGTCCTTGTCACATGGGTTTATTATTCTATTGGAGTTCTAGAGATTTTTGTAGACTGTTAAATGTATTGTTTCTTTCATGTGGAATGATTGAAATAGCTATTTCTGATGATTTTCACCAATTTTGGCCCCCAAAACATGAAATAGGTACGCTTTTTTTTTTTTTTTTCAAGATCATCTTTGATCATTGGTAGTGGCATTTAATGGTCTTGATTCACCTGTTTACACTTTTTTCAATGTTATTGTACACATTGATGGTGATTTCAGACAGTTTTCCAGGTTTTTGACTCATAAAAAACCAATTTTGGGAGCTGAACCTTTGGTAAAACATCAATTTCCGCGTCTTTGGTCAAAATCGACTTCATATTCGGTCTTCTCGTCCTCAAAAACATGGAAAAAGATACCTCAAAAGCTCATGTTACTAACATGTTGTTAAAACGCAAAAAGTACCTATTTTTATACACATTTTCACTCATAACACCCCTGGGTATATTCCGATCGGGCTGAAAAGTTTCGGGACACAACTAGGGCCCAAATGGAGCATGTGTGCGAAAGAACGACTTTTTTAGACCGAAAATGAAGCCTGTACACGTGATACGGCGTACGGCGGACGGCGGACGGACATTGCATTTTTGGAATCTACGCACCTTGAAACGGAAAAGAAAAAATTTTGAGGGGGTGTTATAAAAATTTTTTGCTGAGCGAATACATAGGTGTATTATTCACAGAATAATAAACCAAAATTAGCTAATTCTTGCATTCTGCAGCGGTACTGCTATGTTGGCACAAAACGTATACAGCATGTTCCGACGGTGAACGAGTTGATCCTCGAATGAGGAGTACCCACGACTATAACTTTCCCAATTTTAAATTACCGAATGTAGGTTCAATTCTAAGAATTTTGAGACTGTCGTGGTATCCTCCCAGAACCACTCCTTGTACAAATTAAGATCTCTCAATAAACATAGAAATGGGACGGCAGACGCAGGAGAACCGGGGAACCTGGTGGGGATCCCCACCATCCTCCACCAGTATGGAGGATGGAGGGAGATAGCCCCAGGGGCTATATAAACTCGACTCCTTCGCCTTCCAAACCATTCTACGCTTCCTCTAGTCGCTGACTACTCCCTTACCTCGCTCCTCCTCTCGCTCTCCTTATCCTAAAACATTCCGGGCATGGTGGTAGCCTCCAAGCTATAACCAAACCGGGCACAAGCTCCTCCTAGCGCCTCCAGTGGTGGATCCCTCTGGGTATTACCACAGTTTTGGCTACATCATCAGTTTTTGTCATAATGACTGTAGCATTGCCTTTCTCTACCGATTCTTTGGAAAGGGACTGAAAGACAACTTGGATCATATCATACAAAAATTAATAACGTAGATCCATTCATTAACTTCATCTTAGAATTCGGATGTAATCATCTCAATTTTCTTGATCTTTCCATTTCGCTGAATAATGGAAAACATGAGTTTTCTATATAATAGGAATATCGCTCATCGCGATATTACCATTCCTAGTACTTCAAATCATTCAGTAGTCCACAAACATGCTGCTTTCCATAGTATGATTAACACAGCTTTATCTATACCAATGAGTGAACAGAATTTAGCTAAAGAAAAGTTAACTATTAAAAGTATAGCGGCGAGTAATGGCTATGGGGGGAGATCTCATTGATACAATAATTATGGAATAGGGTTCTTAGAAAAAAAAAAAACGCTGCAAAGTCCTTGTCACATGGGTTTATTATTCTATTGGACATACCTACAGAAATGTAGGCTGTTCATTTATTGTTTCTATCATGTGAAATAATTTAAATAGCTATTTCTGATTGTTTCCACCAATTTTGGCCCCTAAAACACAAATTAGGTACGCTCCTTTTGGTTTATTATTCTGTGAATAACACACCTATGTAATCGCTCAGCAAAAAATTTTTATAACACCCCCTCAAAATTTTTTCTTTTTCGTTTCAAGGTGTGTAGATTCAAAAAATGCAATGTCCGTCCGCCGTACGCCGTCCGCCGTATCACGTGTACAGGCTTCATTTTCGATCTAAAAAAGTCGTTCTTTCGCACACATGCTCCATTTGGGCCCTAGTTGTGTCCCGAAACTTTTCAGCCCGATCGGAATATACCCAGGGGTGTTATGAGTGAAAATGTGTGTGAAAATAGGTACTTTTTGCGTTTTAGCAACATGTTGGTAACATGAGCTTTTGAGGTATCGTTTTCCATGTTTTTGGGGACGAGAAGATCGAATATGAAGTCGATTTTGGCCAAGGAGTGGAAAATTGAGGTTGTACCAGATGTTCAGCTCCCAAAATTGATTTTTTATGAGTCAAATACCTGCGAAATCACCATCAATTTGTAGAATAACACTAGAAAAAGTGTCAACACGTGGATCAAGACGATTAAATGGCACTACCAATGATCAAAGATAATTTGAAAAAAAAAAAAGATCGTACCTACCTAATTTGTGTTTTGGGGGCCAAAATTGGTGGAAACCATCAGAAATAGCTATTTCAATTATTTCACATGATACAAACAATAAATGTACAGCCAACATTTCTGTAGAATAATAAACCCCATGTGACAAGGACTTTGCAGCGTTTTTGGTTTATTATTCTCTGAATAATACACCTATGTAATCGCTCAGCAAAAAATTTTTATAACCCCCCCTCAAACTTTTTTCTTTTCCGTTTCAAGGTGCGTAGATTCAAAAAATGCAATGTCCGTCCGCCGTCCGCCGTATCACGTGTACAGGCTTCATTTTCGGTCTAAAAAAGTCGTTCTTTCGCACACATGCTCTATTTGGGCCCTAGTTGTGTCCCGAAACTTTTCAGCCCGATCGGAATATACCCAGGGGTGTTGTGAGTGAAAATGTGTGTAAAAATAAGTACTTTTTGCGTTTTAGCAAACATGTTGGTAACATGAGCTTTTGAGGTATCGTTTTCCATGTTTTTGGGGACGAGAAGATCGAATATGAGGTCGATTTTGGCCAAGGAGTCGAAAATTGAGGTTGTACCAGATGTTCAGCTCCCAAAATTGATTTTGTATGAGTCAAAAACCTGCGAAATCGTCTGAAATCACCATCAGTTTGTAGAATAACACTAGAAAAAGTGTCAACACGTGGATCAAGACGATTAAATGGCACTACCAATGATCAAAGTTAATTTGAAAAAAAAAAAAGATCGTACCTACCTAATTTGTGTTTTGGGGGCCAAAATTGGTAGAAACCATCAGAAATAGCTATTTCAATTATTTCACATGAAACAAACAATAAATGTACAGCCAACATTTCTGTAGAATAATAAACCCCATGTGACAAGGACTTTGCAGCGTTTTTTTTTTCCAAACAATCTTTGATCATTGGTAGTACCATTTAATCGTCTTGATCCACGTGTTGGCACCTTTTCTAGTGTTATTCTACAAATTGATGGTGATTTCAGACGATCTCGCAGGTTTTTTGACACATAAAATTTCAGACGATTTCCCAGGTTTTTCATTCATAAAATATCAATTTTGGGAGCTGAGCATTTGGTAGAACTCAATTTTCCACACTTTGGTCAAAATCGACTTCATATTCAGTCTTCTCGTCCCCAAAAACATGGAAAAAGATACCTCAAAAGCTCATTTTACTACTATGTTACTAAAACACAAAAAGTACCTATTTTTATACACATTTTCACTCATAACACCCCTGGGTATATTCCGATCGGGCTGAAAAGTTTCGGGACACAACTAGGGCCCAAGTGGAGCATGTGTGCGAAAGAACGAATTTTTTAGACCTAAAATGAAGCCTGTACACGTGATACGGCGTACGGCGGACGGCGTACGGCGGACGGCGTACGGCATACAGCGTACGGCGGACGGACATTGAATTTTTGGAATCTACGCACCTTGAAACGGAAAAGAAAAAAGTTTGAGCGGATGTTATAAAAATTGTTTGCTGAGCGAATACATAGGTGTATTTTTCACAGAATGATAACCAAAACGCTGCAAAGTCCTTGTCACATGGGTTTATTATTCTATTATTTTATTGGTCTACAGAAATGCTGGCTGTTTATTTGTTATTTCTTTCATGTAAAATAATTGAAATGATGTACCAGATGTTCAGCTCCCAAAATTGATTTTTTATGAGTCAAAAACCTGGGAAATCGTCTGAAATCACCATCAACTTGTATAATAACACTAGAAAAAGTGTCAACGCGTGGATCAAGACGATTAAATGGTACAATCAATGATCAAAGGTAATTTGAAAAAAAAAAGGAGCGTAGTACCTAATTCAAGTTTTGGGGGCCAAAATTTGTGGAAACCACCCGAAATTATTTCAATTATTTTACATGAAAGAAACAATAAATAAACAGCCAGCATTTCTGTAGACCAATAAAATAATAGAATAATAAACCCATGTGCCAAGGACTTTGCAGCGTTTTGGAATCTACACACCTTGAAACGGAAAAGAAAAAATTTTGAGGGGGTGTTATAAAATTTTTTTGCTGAGCGAATACATAGGTGTATTATTCACAGAATAATAAACCAAAAGCAGGGAAGGAGTTTCAAACCTAGTTACGAAAGCTACTTTAGGAAAGCATGTTCAGGATTCTATTGTGGCTATGTTCCCATATAACTGTTGGTATCACCACATGTAAATATGAATAGGTTATGGGCTTTAGACTCGCATAAAACTGCTAGGTTCTGACTAAGTACAAGTGAAGTGAACTTCCGTGGTGTTGTTATATTCTGTGTTACGAGTAGGCAAAATTCTGATCCTGATGGGTACATCGTCGATTCGCATAGACCAGCTCGGCAGAAACAACTACGACACGGGCTGTCCACGTAGAGGCACTTATGATCCGCACAAAAGGTCCTGCACGGAAAGCAACGTTATTGAAACGCCTAATGCTCCACAAAATTCAAGCTGGTGAAGATATTAGGGACCACGTTGCCGGATTTTTCTATACGGTTGATAAATTAAATTATATGGAAATCAAAATAAATGAAGACCTGTTAACTATAATGTTGCTATACAGTCTGCCTGAAGAATATGAAACCTCGATGAAACCTTCGATGAAACAATGGAATCTAGAGACGATCTCCCTAAAACGGTCTTAGAAAACTCATCGAAGAAAATGATGCAAGAAAGAATAAAAGCTCAGGGGACGATTCAAATGCACTTTACGCGAAAAGTAATCAAACATTCAAGGCAAAGTCGAAAGAAAAAGTTATCAAATGTTACGGTTGTAAAGGATTTGGCCATGAAGCCCCAGACTGCCAAAACAAGAAATCATGTGCAACAATTGAAATAGCTATTTCTGATGGTTTCCACCAATTTTGGCCCCCAAAACTTAAATTAGGTATAGGTACGCTCCTTTTTTGGTTTATTATTCTGTGAATAACACACCTATGTAATGTATTCACACACCTATGTATTCGCTCAGCAAAAAATGTTTATAACACCCCCTCAAAATTTTTTCTTTTCCGTTTCAAGGTGCGTAGATTCCAAAAATGCAATGTCCGTCCGCCGTCCGCCGTACGCCGTATCACGTGTACAGGCTTCATTTTCGGTCTAAAAAAGTCGTACTTTCGCACACATGCTCCATTTGGGCCCTAGTTGTGTCCCGAAACTTTTCAGCCCGATCGGAATATACCCAGGGGTGTTATGAGTGAAAATGTGTATAAAAATAGGTACTTTTTGCGTTTTAACAACATGTTAGTAACATGAGCTTTTGAGGTATCTTTTTCCATGTTTTGAGGACGAGAAGACCGAATATGAAGTCGATTTTGACCAAAGACGCGGAAATTGAGGTTTTACCAAAGGTTCAGCTCCCAAAATTGGTTTTTTATGAGTCAAAAACCTGGAAAACTGTCTGAAATCACCATCAATGTGTACAATAACATTGGAAAAAGTGTAAACAGGTGAATCAAGACCATTAAATGCCACTACCAATGATCAAAGATGATCTTGAAAAAAAAAAAAAAAAAAAAAAAAACGTACCTATTTCATGTTTTGGGGGCCAAAATTGGTGGAAATCATCAGAAATAGCTATTTCAATCATTCCACATGAAAGAAACAATACATTTAACAGCCAACAAAAATCTCTAGAACTCCAATAGAATAATAAACCCATGTGACAAGGACTTTGCAGCGTTTTTTTTTTTTTGTTTCAAATTATCGTTGATCATTGGTAGTGCCATTTAGTCCTATTGATCCACGTGTTGAAACTTTTGCTAGTGTTATTCTACAAATTGATGGTGATTTCAGACGATTTCTTAGGTTTTTGACTCATAAAAAATCAATTTTGGGGGCTGAACATCTGGTACAACCTCAATTTTCCACTCCTTGGTCAAAATCGACTTCATATTCGGTCTTCTCGTCCAGAAAAACATGGAAACCGATACCTCAAAAGCTCATGTTACCAATATGTTGCTAAAACGCAAAAAGTACCTATTTTTACACACATTTTCACTCATAACACCCCTGGGTGTATTCCGATCGGGCTGAAAAGTTTCGGGACACAACTAGAACCCAAATGGAGCATGTGTGCGAAAGAACGACTTTTTTAGACCGAAAATGAAGCCTGTACACGTGACACGGCGGACGGCGTACGGCGTACAGCGGACGGACATTGCATTTTTGGAATCTACGCACCTTGAAACGTAAAAGAAAAAAGTTTGAGGGGGTGTTATAAAAATTTTTTGCTGAGCGATTACATAGGTGTATTATTCACAGAATAATAAACCAAAAGGAAAAGGCAAGAACGGTAACAGAATCTGACGACACACCATATCACACCACATGGCCGATCATAGACGCAATTCAAGCAGCTCGAATTGTGTCTTGATAGCGGATGTTCGTCGCATATGTGTGGGGATGATAAGAAATTCAAATCCATGATTCCAGTGAAAGATACCAAATTGAACCTCGCAAACTCTTCAACCACCAGTGTGAAGGAAAAAGGCCTTGTTGATCTTACAATGGACGCGACGAAGGATAAAGTTATCACCCTCAACAATACACTATACGTTCCTGACCTAAGATGCAACTTGTTATCCGTCCCTAAAATTACAGAAAACGGTTACAAGGTTATATTCACAAGGGATAAGGCTGAGGTCAGAAATGAACATGAAGAAGTAGTACTGTTCAGTGGGAAACGTGAAAATGGACTTTATTATGTTCGAGAGGACAACCAAAGTTCGTATGCAATAGACGAAAACATTTCACAATTGAATATGTGGCACAGACGATTCGGACATTTAAATGTTAATGATCTGAAGAAAATCTCTAAAAAAGTGTTTTAGGAATGGAAATTAATCAGTCGGAAATCCTCCCACCCTGCGAAGTTTGTCTTCAAGGGAAAATGAGTCTGTCACCATTCCCGAAAAACTCTGGAAGAGAAAGTAAAGTTCTCGAGATAATTCATTCTGACATTTGGGGCCTTGTGAAGACAAAATCACGAGGGGGAGCATTGTACTACATGATCTTTGTGGAAGATGCCACTAGATGCTGTGAAGTGCGGTTTTTGAAGAAAAAATCGGAAGCACTCAGCACATTCAAAGAATTTCAAAAATATGTGAAAAACAAAAGGACATGAAAATTAAATGTTTACAATCTAATAACGGAGGTGAATATATAAGCAAAGAATTCGACGAATACTTGACGAATTCTGGAATAACGCGAAGACTCACAGTACCGAGAACACCTCAGCAGAATGAAGTTGCTGAGAGAATGCACAGGACTATTCTGGATATGATAAGGTGTTTTTTGATTGAGTCTGGTTTGCCATCGCAATTCTGGGCAGAAGCTGTCGCTACCGCAGTCCATGTCCGAAATAGGTGTCCATCTACAGCTACCAGTGGGAAAACACCGTTTAAGATGTGGTTAGGACCGACCCCCAGTTGTGGCGTATTTTCGTACATTCGGCTCAAAAGCATACATGCTGAATAAAAATCCAAAAGGGAAATTGGAACCTAGATCGAAGGAATGTACTTTTCTTGGGTACTCAGATATGTCCAAAGCGTATCGAGTATGGGTACCTTCTGACAGAAAAGTATTGATAGCGCGTGACATAAGGTTTGTAAACGAACAAGATGATTTACAATTGCAAGCAGATTTTAAAGACATTGATTCTTTATTTAAAAATGAGACACAAATGAAAAGAGCATATCAGGAACAAAATCAAGTAATTATAAACTTGAATGATTCTGACGATCGAGAAAGCAATCGAGCTCCTACTCGGACAAAAATTCACGTGGTGAACGACGGGGAGACAGATCAATTTCAGGAGGAGCAGATCCAAGTGAGTGGAGGTGAATTTGAAAGTGATGTGGAAGAAATTATTGAAGAAGATAAACGAACTCAAAATTTGGATAGGCCCTCAACTGCTACGGGAAATACGATATCTCGCGGGGCAGGAAGGCCAAAAATTTTGAGAACTGGTTTAAAGGGGCGGCCGAGAAAAATGTATAGTGTTTCAAAACCAAAACAATCAAATCCTGAAAACAGCGATAGTGATTTGAGTAGCAATTACGCGAGTTTCAGTGAAATTGCTTTATCAACCGAGGTGACAGTACGTGAAGCACTTTCATGTGAAGATTCACATGGTTGGCAAGCGGCTATTCGTAAAGAATATGCGTCACTTCTGTTGAATGGAACGTGGACAATGGAAAAACCACCTGTTAATAGAAAATTGGTTGGATGTCGAAATATACTTTGTAATAAGTATAAGGCCAACGGCGAATTAGAGAGAAGGAAAGTACGTCTGGTAGCCCGAGGTTTCAGTCAGTTACCTGGAATCGACTATTTTGAGACTTATTCGCCCGTTGTTCGACTGAGTTCGCTGAGAACTCTTATGGTCACATGATGGTAATAAAAAGTTTCTCATTCGTGAGTTCTGCTACATTCGTACAAAACAGTGTTTTTCTTTCTAATAGAAATTTAGACTAGAGAAGCGGAGAATAGTAATATATGAATACAATTCTCAATAGCTACGACTGAGGAAAAGATTTTGATCAGTACACCGTATTACGGAAAAATTTCGGATAAAATTGGTAACATATCAACTTCTAAAGGTTCAAAGTAGGATATAAAACTAAAAATAATCTCAGATCTTCATTAAGTTCAGTTATCGATAAAATTAATGTTCAAGCTAAAAGTGGTGTTTATAAATTAAAGTGCTCTTGTGGACTTGACTATTGTGGTCAAACTGGTAGGAAGTTTAGAGAAAGAATAAAGGAACATGAAAAAGATTTCAGGGATAATAAGGGTGAGGCCTTTGCACGTCACTTGAATGAATCCAGTCATCGCTTCAATTTTCAATATCTTTTTCAATAATTTTTCAATATCTTCATTTCTGCCCAAAAAGGGAGCACTCGAAAAAAAATTCGAAATGATTAAGAGTGATAGGTTGGGTAAATCTTTGAATGATGTAATTCCTTCAAGTTTTTCTCCATTACTGCGTTCATTTCTGTAACAGCTTGGTTCCTCCCCTCCCCCACTTTCACCTTACACTCCTTTCACTTTTTGGCATTCTCTTCCTGGGCCAATCAGAATCGACCCCCCCCCTTCCTTTGTTCCCATCACCGTTCTTCTTCACAACCAATCCCAATCGACCACATTTCACTTTTTGACTATTTATAAGGTCACCTCTCCAACGTGCCTTCAGTTATTGTTTGTTACTGACGAACGTTTGATCACCGAAACCGGTTTAACAGTGTTTTTCGCGTTTTTTCGTGTATTAGTGGAAATAGACCATTTTTTCAATAACTCCGTTTTTCTTTATGTCACTTGTTGCCGAAACTTTGAAAGCTCACAGAAAAATAACTATTCATCGTAGGAGAGTGCGGTTGGTCTCAAAATTCTTAGAACAGAATCTAAAATATAAGCAAAAGTCATGGGTACTCCTCATTGCCAAGTCGTAGGACCCGAAATTAGCCGTCTTTCGCATTTTGCGTTGCTCCATAGCGTCACCGTGATACCAAGAACTCAACTACGAATTCCAAGTCTGTATGTCAACAAATCCTTGCCATATACGTTACCCTCAATTCAAATAAGATTTTGCTTAAATTTTCAGGGGTCTTGCGGGTGCGGCAAACGAGAAATCCGACGTATTCAATTTCTCACGAATCAATGGCCCGATTACGCTGAAATTCGGTCATACGTGTAATAATTAATCTATATGATCATGTACATGGAAGGTGTGTGCCATTAAACCCGGCAGACTTTTTTCTTTTTTTCAATCAGTACATTTTAAAACAACTTCCAGTCATGCTTTTGTGTAAAAAGATTATACAGCGAGAAACCATACCACATTTCGTAAAAATCGTTTTTCGTGATTTTAACCATTTTTACTGATTTTTTATCCTTATAAAGTCAAATTTGACCCACTCTTCCTTTGAGAAACATACTTTTATCATCGAAATAGTCCCTCTTTCTGTCGTGAACCACCATCCCACACAACGCCACGTGAATTAATATTGATTTTAGCCCTTAATACCAATTTTCACCCCCAAAAATTCAATCTGACCCCTATTTTGTATGAAAAGCAACTGAAATGGTCGTTTTCTGTCTTTACTCACCCTTCCATACCACTTTCATTGACTTTATATAAATACTAATTCGCGATTTTAGCCGTTTATACCGATATGAGTCCCGACCTTAGAATTTTTCAAAACTGCTCATCTTGGAACTCATCCTTTTGTTTGGCAATACGAACATTTGAGTGAGTGAAATATGCAGCATAAACTGATGTGAACTGTACAAGTGGCCTCAAACCTACTGCAACATATTAGTTTAAGGTTTACAAGTTACAACATCTTAGTACCATAAACCACAAAATTGAACATTTTTGATCGATCTTACTCTCTTCTTCGATT
This sequence comes from Leptopterna dolabrata, assembly GCA_954871275.1. Taxonomy (NCBI): domain Eukaryota; kingdom Metazoa; phylum Arthropoda; class Insecta; order Hemiptera; family Miridae; genus Leptopterna; species Leptopterna dolabrata. The sequence continues at coordinate 66,929,596 of OX940974.1, read as the reverse complement.
TCACGGAATCAATTAATCAGATCTGAGCTTCTTCAAGAAATGTTAACACGAATTAGAAGAACTCCCCTGAGATGCCTCCTAACGAAAACTGCAAATTTGTTGAAATGACTAGCTATGTGACAGCATAACTTGGGTTGGGATTGGATTTTATTGCAGGAATTCGATTCATCAAAATGTTCAAGTTGAAATGAGAATCAAGACGTTTTTTGTGAAATTTGTCAATCAAGTCTAAATTTACGGTCGTTTTAACTATCTATTTTCCATGGCTTCTGGGGAAAATCAAAAAGTTGAGGGTTGTTTGAGAATTTGAGGAGTTTGAGTTGAACTCTCTTAAAAATATAACGTCTACGGAAAATAAATGGAAGGGGATTAATGAGACATGTGCGAACATCCTATACATAAGTAGTTCTGTACGGTTGGATACAAAATGCCCTGAAACATATTTGTAAAGAAAAACATTGTAGGCTCATTGCAATAGCTTATTTCCTTCGAAGAGTCGCCTAAATGCTGAAAGCTTTATATGATTTTCGTAAAACTTTGTCAAATTTGTAAGTTTTTGCAAGTTCGTGATCGCCAAAAAATTCTCAGCGAAAAAGTTCTCGGCTGAAATGAACACTGATACATAGGTCAGACTATGTTGGAATAGTCGGTGTTTTTCATCGAAGAGCTGAGACAGATGTTGCAACCGATCAAATCGATATAGCAAATGAATATTTGAGGACCGTCTCTTCACCCCAAGAGGTTATAATACAGCTCCTTTGGTTTTCAGCCAGAGCTCTAAGTGGTCTCAATCCGACGACAAAGATAACATGCCACGAGTTGTGGTCACCACTCTACACTATCTGCACTGCAACCTGTGATTCAGCATTATTACATAGCGAACCCACTCGAATACCCGAAAGCCTTTAGTGCTTACTGTACAGGGTATGTATGGATATAAGTAGTGTATTTTCAACAGCGAATTTCACCCTCATTTCCATTAAAATTGAGCAATTGCAATACCTAAACCACGTTCTTGTAGGCCCGAATTAGTTCGGTAGGTTCCATAATATATTAAAATTCCCGCAATCAGCCCCCCCCCCCCCCCGATTGTTTTATGTTTACCGTATGTCACCAAAATTATATATATATATATATATAGTTTCCCAACTAATCCCCCCCCCCCACCCATGAATTTATTTAAAAAAGATTTAGAAAAGAACTTCAAATCGTAACTCCCCTTAGTTTTTGACGTAGACTTCCACGATGGCATTTAGCACGCTTGCGCATGCGCCAAACGTTCGCAATGCGCATTAACTTTATTTTTCAAATGAGAACCCCTTTTTTATGGTAGATTCGAATTCAGCTGTCCCGAAACTTCGCAGCCCGATCGTAATATACCCAAGGGTGTTACGGGTGAAAAATAGATGTTTTTTGGTGTTTTAGTAAGATGAGCTTGTGATGTATCATTTTCCACGTTTTTTCGGACGAGGAGACTGAATATCAAGTCGACTTTGACCAAAGAGTGGAAAATCGAGGTTCTAACGAAGTTTCACCCTTAAAATTACGTTAAATTTTGGTCTAAAAAGTTTGGGTCACCATTTGGGAACACATTTGGGCCCTACATGTGCTCAGAAGCTCGGCAGCCCGATCGGAATATACCCAGGGGTGTTATGGAAGAAAAACTGTGGTTTATCGTGTTTAAAAAAAAAGATTTTAGTGAATAATATGAGCTTCTAAGGTATCGTTTTCCATATCTTTTAGGGCGAGAAGACCGAATATGGAGTAGAGTTTGACCAAAAAGTGAAGAATTGAGGTTTTAGCGGAAGTTCAGCTCTCAAAATTCATTGTTTATTAATCAAAAACCTGGGAAATTGTCTGAAATCAACATAAATTTGTATGTAACAACAGAAGTACCTAGTATCAACAGGTGAATCAAGACAATTAAATGGTACTATCAATGATCAAAGATCAGTTAAAATTCGTTCTTTCGCCCCAGTTGTGTCTCAAAACTTACGCACGTATTTTAGGATGAGGAGACCGAATATGAAGTCGATTTTGACAAGAGAGTGGAAAACTGAGGTTCTAACGAAGTTTCAGCTTTAAATTCACGTTAAATTGTGGTCTAAAACCGTCGTGCTTCCGCACACAGTTTGGGTCCTAGTTGCGCTCCGAATACACCCAGCGGTGTTATGAGGGGGAAAAGGGTGTAAAAATAGGGGTTTTAATGAACATGAGCTTGTGAGGTTTCGTTTTCCATGTTTTTTTTTAGGGCGAGAAGACCGAAAAAGAAGTTGATTTTGACTAGAGTGAAGAATTGGGGCTGTAAGGAAGGTTCAGCAAGCCAAAATTCATTTTTTATGAGTCAAAAACCTGGTAAATTGTTTGAAATTACCATAAACTTGTATAATTACACTAGAAGCAGTATCAACAGGTGAATCAAGACAATTACATGGCACTATCAATGATCAAAGATAATTTGTCAAAAACAGGAACCTAATTCGGGGAGCCGTAATTGGTGGAAACCACAAGCAATAGCTATTTCAATTATTGGACATGAATGAAACAATAAGTGAACAGCCAACATTTATGTAGGCATGTACGATAGAATAACTAACCCATGTAGCAAGCACTACGCAGCGTTTTTCCTTCCCATTTTCCACCCACTTCCGTTCACTTCTGACCCGTCATACTTATTGCACATTTTTCGAAAGCTCTTCGTTAGACCTATAATTTGAAAGAATATGAAAAAATGCACGTCCATTCCTAATGAGGAGGTTTCTCTGTTTGTTCTTGGTTTTCACTTGAGTGTAGTTTAACAAATGCAGATATTTTCTGTTGATACTTCGGCATATATAATATTGATAATTGATATTAAATAATCATTTATGGACCTCTAACGAATGGGGTCAGAGGCAGCCTTTGAAAGTTCAACGCGATAGTCCAGATTTTGTTGAAAATGCGCTAGGGAGTGCGTGTAGCTTCGAACGATTCACGAGAGAATGTTCTGCCCAAGGGAACACGGGGGAGGGGTCCCGCTGTCGAAGACTTATAACCCGTTGTTGTATCAGCTATTACCGGGATTATAACTGATTCCAACGAAAAGGTAGTGGGAGAGGTGGGGGTGGATGGGGAAGAGCGGGGGTTACAAAGGAAACAATCGTGCCAAAAACCAAAAGAAGAAATAGCTGAGAGAGTAAATATAGGGGTGAAGCCAGTAGCTCCTAGACGCTCGAGGCAAACGGACCCACACATCTCCAACCGAAATGGTGAGTTCACACCAAAAAAAGTGTTTTACTAGTTTTCATGAAACACTAAAAGTACAATTAAAAAACCAAAATCGGGTACTATAGGAGAAAACATACACAAAAAATGTCGCGATCGCGTGGAGTTACAGTGTTGTAGTGCCGCCAATAGGTAGTGATTTTTTATTTTTTTAAGGCAAGTGCGGCGAACCAATCAACGAGTGTACGCGGTTTTATCCTGTTTCAATGATCTTCATCAATTTTATGACTCAGTTACAGATAACAATCCAAGTGCAGCCACATGAACAGTCGATATGACAATGTCACGTTCGAATTCGATTAAATTTGTAAAGTGGGGAACATCGGAGTGCCGTTACAGAAATACACCCTGAGTACTGTACGCAAGAGACTGAGGCCGTGTTAAAATTGAGACTTTGTGTTACACCGCAAATAATGTTCCCCTGCATACTAACGTGTAATTTTCTTCAACTAACAATGCGTGAAACATACTTCCCATAAAGCTGTTCGGAGCATACAGAAAAATACATTCTGATAAACCAATAACTAATCTAGAATTCACAGGCAACTATTTGAACGATGGATTATAACGGAATCATGATTTTCCCAAATCGGTATTTTTTGGCTCTAGCAGTTTCAACGTCCTTCTTTATTTTCATAGATAAATCGCCCATACTACAATAGGGATATAGCGATTTACATGTCAATATCAATAAGTCCACCTTAACAGTTCACAATCTGCTTAGTTATTATCCAAGGTATCAGAGGTAAGATTATCAAAGGTAGTATGTTATTATCTACTAGCCCGACTTGGTACCTGTCAGATATTTCAGTTATCAACCGAGCAACTGAGCAAAGGTGTTACGAAAAATGTGATACGGGTTCCTAAAAAACGCGCTGCAAATCCCTAAACAACGGTTTATTATTTTGTATAGAACACCCTTCTGTTACAGAACGCAGCTCTCCGTATAGATAACCCCCGTATCACAGCCCCTCCGTAGTTAGTAACTATTCGCCAGTACAAATTAATATCATGCGTTGAATGTTCAAGCAGCAGCTAAAATGGCAAAAAGAAACACAAATGTAATTCTGAAGGAAAACTGTTGATGTGAAGTGAAAAATATTGGTCCCGGAACCGGTAAGATCGGTAAGAGCCCGACGCCTAGACCACTCCGCTACTGCGGCCACTTGGCCGAAAGACATATGATGTGCGCTCTGATGTTCATGCATGCATACACCCCGCTCTTTAGGGCAAATTTTACAGCAAACTTTATGGTGACATCGCAGAATGCTCCAGATGGTCGAAAACATTCAGAAAAAAATCAAACTACTTAAAAATGCGAGAAAACTCACAATCAAAATAAAATTTTCCGAGATAGGGATACTCTGGATATTTCAACCCCTATTTTTCATCCTTCAGAGGTGAGAGACAAACGCCGAGCTTCGAGGACCAAACTTCCATATACCAAATTTCGTGAATTTTGGTTCATGGGAACTAAGGAAAAACGCTGCAAAGTCCTTGTCACATGGGGTTTATTATTCTACAGAAATGTTGGCTGTAAATTTATTGTTTGCTTCATGTGAAATAATTGAAATAGCTATTTCTGATGGTTTCCACCAATTTTGGCCCCCAAAACACAAATTAGGTAGGTACGATCTTTTTTTTTTTTTTTCAAATTAACTTTGATCATTGGTAGTGCCATTTAATCGTCTTGATCCACGTGTTGACACTTTTTCTAGTGTTATTCTACAAACTGATGGTGATTTCAGACGATTTCGCAGGTTTTTGACTCATACAAAATCAATTTTGGGAGCTGAACATCTGGTACAACCTCAATTTTCCACTCCTTGGCCAAAATCGACCTCATATTCGATCTTCTCGTCCCCAAAAACATGGAAAACGATACCTCAAAAGCTCATGTTACCAACATGTCGCTAAAACGCAAAAAGTACCTATTTTTACACACATTTTCACTCATAACACCCCTGGGTATATTCCGATCGGGCTGAAAAGTTTCGGGACACAACTAGGGCCCAAATGGAGCATGTGTGCGAAAGAACGATTTTTTTAGACCGAAAATGAAGCCTGTACACGTGATACGGCGGACGGCGGACGGCGTACGGCGTACGGCGGACGGACATTGCATTTTTTGAATCTACGCACCTTGAAACGGAAAAGAAAAAAGTTTGAGGGGGGGTTATAAAAATTTTTTGCTGAGCGATTACATAGGTGTATTATTCAGAGAATAATAAACCAAAAGCCACGGACGGCGTACGGCGGATGGACGGAAATGTTTTTATTCGACATTTGTATTCTACGTCTCTTGAAATGTAAACCATGAAATTTGGGTGGGGGGGGGGGGGGGGGGTTGACTTTTTTTTCGTGGTCGACTCCGAAGGTTAAACCAAAATGGGTTCGAGAAGGTTCCCTGAAGAGACCACTGGGTAGGTAACATAAACCATCTAATACAAAATTGATTAGTTTTTAAATAAATAACCGTTTAAAGGTTAACTGAATATTATGCATGAGACATCAAGAACAAAACCGTATCTATGCATAGGAGGTGTGCACGTTCTGTACTTTACTTGATGCTTTATAGGGGAAATACGATATATTCAGAATGATAATGATTACCAGTATCAGACAATAACGCTTATGGCACAACAACTCTGACGACGGAAGGAGAATGGACTCGTACATGGGGAATGGGCAATTTCACCGGTTTTCTTTCATTTTCTTAAGTAAAAGATCTCGGCGAGTGCTTTCCCAAAAGGTGCTACGTGAGGGATGTCCGATGATCGAAAGTGGGCAATAAACCAGGGAAAGGAAGCGAAATGACGTCATAGGTAAAGGGCCTCACCCCCTCGTCCGCCTGGGAGAACCCTCAGCGCCATCCACTTATGACGTCATTTTGTCTTCTTTCTATCCGTTTGTTGCCCAAGCTACACAGTTTTGAGATGAAACTTGGCAGTGGGGGGGAGGGGTTTCCGAGTACTAAGGGGTCAGATCAAAAATAAAAAATTCTTACACATGGAAATTGCCCATTCACCATTTCGACACGTTGGTGACAGACGTGACGTGAAGTGAATAACGGGCAGGTACTACTGCTATCAACATCACAGCCAAGATATTGCAGACATATATCGTTGTAAAATCTCATACAAACAGATGCACAGCTATGGATTTGTCCACAAATTTTGTTTTTGAATGGTCTGAAATGATTTTTTTCGTAGATTATTAGGTTATGGGTTGTCTTTCTCCCCTCAAAATCACGTAAACAGATGGGCCACTCGTATGAAAACCTGTTTTCTCAGCGTCATTATTCCTAAACAAGGAGAAAAACAAGCAGAAATGTGTATTTTGAAGATTATTCTTTCCTCTCCTGATTGTTTACTAATTTATTAGACTTCTGAATTTAACCCCGCTCGTTCCAACAAGGACATCTGGACGTCAGCGCGGGCGGACGCCTGCAACGTCAGAGCGATGCCAAACTTCAGCACACCTGTTGGATAATTTGTATAGCGAGTCAAGACAGTCGTCAAAATTAAACTTGCTATCTTCGCGGGGATTCAGATTACCTGAAATATCCTCAAGTTTACCGTACGAGGACTGGAAAACTCGGCGGCGGCCATTCGCTTATTCAAAACTGAGAAGAAAATTATACAAAAATTGATCGAAAACTGAAATGTTGTGGAATTTGAAAGGGTAAGTACTTATAAATTACATCCCTCTCCATGCAAACCAACCCATTCCTCGCCGATTCGCATTATTCTATCTCACACTTTTATCAACAATTTACACAAACTAGCGGCCTGGTTCACCCTAGCGGTATCAGCGCAAGACTTTAAAAAAAAAACATGTGATGGGTGCATTGATGGCATCAATCCTTTTAGTAAAAGCTGGAATCCAACCCAACACTTCCTACACAGGAATCCGCTCACCTTTCAACGTTCCACTACAATCGCTTGGCCAAGAACAGTTTGGTAGGTGGGAGTAGAGAATATTGTGGGAATGACCTGTAGGTAAATACAGTAAAGGAATGAACAGAAATGTTTTTTAATATCGTGGGGGGGGGGGGAAGGGGGCTATTACGTATGTTCATTGGATTACTTCTCGGACCATACATGAATCAACATTACTCGAGTCATTTGAACGGGTGAGAAAAGGGATGGTTTGCGCTGGTGGAATGGGGAGGGAGGTGTGGTGTATATAATGCAAGTGCCTTCGAAAGTTAAACTCCCTTTTCAACATTATTGATAAAGTGGGCTCAATTCCAATCATCATTTATTTACGAACACTCCCAATAAGATCAAATACGGTCGTCCAAAGGAGATGTTGTACCCCTATCCGATGCGCCCAAACGTAGCGCAGCTACCGTGAAACTTTACACCGTGTCATCAAAAATATGTTAGCACTCACGTGTTGTTGGAAGTACGCGCGGAAGGATTTAGACAACTAATTCCACGATTTTCATTCAGGCCATGATAGAAAAGTCGTTAATTTAAATTCGTTTAATAGAAATCAAGTTCTTCCCCACCACGGCTCAATCAATATAAAAACAAATGTAAACATCAATTTTCCAATTTATTAACACAATAACTAAATGGCTGTTTTATACTACGGTTACAATAAAAATCAAAAACGTGATAAGCATGAAGTAATTTTTAACTGAAGTAACTTTTTAATGACTTGCCCGACAGCTTGCGCTCAGTTCTTCCGTTACCATTATCTCTTCTAATACCGGACTCTTTCTATAACAATTGAGTACTTGAATGACCTCCTGACTGTCACCATTGACTCCCTTTGATTTTCCAGGCGTCTTGTCCACAAGATTGAGTAGCTGAGTTCCTTGCACTCACTGTAACGGTACTTGTTCCTCAAAAATGACGTCTCTACTCATCAAAACCTTATGAACTTGTAGATCCCACAATCTGTATCCTTTAGAAACCCCGGCATAGCCGAGCATGATGCAATCCCTTGTCTTGTCTCCAGTTTTCTTCTTTGAGGTTTTGGGATATGGGCATGAGCCATACACCCAAAAGGCCTGAGATGTTGGACGCTTGGTTTTCTACCCGTCCACCTCTCTTCAGGAATTCGATTATCGCCAGTGGTAGGATACCGATTACGTGTGTACGCTGCTGTACTAACGGCCTCCGCCCAAAACCTCTTTGACTTTGTAGCAGCAATCAACATAGACCTTGACAGGTCAAGGATGGTTCAATATTATACCGTTCGGCGATACCGTTCTGCTGGGGGCTATATGGTATTGTCAATTGGCGTACAATACCGTTTTCCACGAGGAAATTGTCAAATTGTTTGTCGTCCATCGTCACTCCTCAGGCATTTAATCAACTTGCCTGTCTGTTTTTCGGCCATGATTCTGAATTTCTTGAAACAACCAAACGCTTCTTCTTTGCTCTTCAAGCAAAGCTCCAAACTTACTGCTGATCCACGGTTAATCCCCATATTGTCCCCCCAGTGTGGCTTGTTGTTTATAATTTTAATAAAAAGTCGTCACTGTTCTAAAACCTCATACGAGACAGTTTCATTCCTCAGAATTATATTAAAAGTGAAGTAGGCAGACGGTGCGGGGGCTGGAAGGAATGGGGAGGGACGAGGTGGATGACGTCATAGGACGCCCCAACCAAAGCTCCCAACTGTTGGGTCCAACAGGGGTGGTACTAACAGTTGGAGCGTCTGTATGTCTGTCGCCAGTCGAAAACGCGAAGTCCTTGTCACATGGGTTTATTATTCTATTTGACATGACTACAGAAATGTAGATGTTAATTTATTGTTTTTTTTTTTCATGTGCAACAAATTGAAATAGCTATTTCTGATAGTTTCCACCAATTTTGGCCCCCAAAAACACGACACGTTTTTTTTTTCAAATTATCTCTGATCATTAATAGCGCCATTTAATTGTCTTGATTCACCTCTTGACACTTTTTCTAGCGTTATTATACAAATTGATGGTGAATTTCAGACAATTTCCCTGGTTTTGGTTTATTGTTCTGTGAATAATACACCTATGTATTCGCTCAGCAAAAAATTTTATAACACCCCCTCAAAATTTTTTCTTTTCCGTTTCAAGGTGCGTAGATTCCAAAAATGCAATGTCCGTCCGCCGTACGCCGTACGCCGTATCACGTGTACAGGCTTCATTTTAGGTCTAAAAAATTCGTTCTTTCGCACACATGCTCCATTTGAGCCATAGTTGTGTCCCGAAACTTTTCAGCCCGATCGGAATATATCCAGGGGAGTTATGAGTGAAAATGTGTATAAAATTTGTACTTTTTGTGTTTTAGTAACATAGTCCAACATAGTACCAAAGACGCGGAAATTGAGGTTTTACCATTGGCTCAGCTCCCAAAATTGGTTTTTTCTAGTCAAAAACCTGGAAAACTGTCTGAAATCACCATCAATGTGTATACTAACATTAGAAAAAGTGTAAACAGCTGAATCAAGACCATTAAATCGCACTACCAATGATCAAAGATAATCTGGGGAAAAAAAAAGTGTACCTATTTCATGTTTTGGGGGCCAAAATTGGTGGAAATCATCAGGAATAGCTAATTCAATCATTCCACATGAAAGAAACAATAAATTTAACTGCCAACAAGAATCTCTAGAACTCCAATAGAATAATAAACCCATGTGACAAGGACTTTGCAGCGTATTTTAGACTGATAATGAAGTAGTTATGCATGATGCGGCGGACGGACATTGCATTTTTTGAATCTATACATCTTGAGAAACGTAAAAGATAGAATTCTGAGAGGGTGTTATAAAAACTTTTTGCTGAGCGAATACATAGGTGTACTATTCACAGAATAATAAACCAAACGGTTGGTGGCCGAGGAGCATCGAGCGCTCGATGATGTCACTGGAAGATACGCGGGGTGGAGGTTAACTGACCACCCCTGAATGTTTGGCCGTCTCGGATGGCACTGTCCGAGAGCGAATTTCCAATGAAATCATGTTTCCATATGCGCGGAAGAAAGAACTGGCGAGGACTTGATGAACTGATGAATGAATAGAATTTATTTCCATAACAGATCAATCTATACAGCATAAAAATTAATTTACCTACAGGAAATAACGCTCCCACTTTATAGTCCAAGGTTGATGTATATGACATTGACAAAGGAACATGTGTACACAACCCTCTAACTGCCCTAAAATGTCAA